>JAVANC010000008.1:9228270-9828270 GCA_033319125.1 Parnassius glacialis
TGCACGTCAGTTAAACTGATCAGTTTAACTGACCGTGTGTGTCGGCCATTAGTTATAAGAGAACGTACTGACACGAATGTTGTGCGATTAGTATTTTACATTTTTTATTTAAGATAAATACGGCGAAAACTTTGCAAACTCTGTTTTCATCTCTCTAACATTGAATCGTAAGCTGTAATTTTTCTGTTAATTATTTAATAAAAATATGTTTCTGTAAAAATGTTTTTAATATTGATAGTAAGCATAACTAAGACTATATAAAGCGCATCAATGTTGCGTAATTAGGATTTTACTCACATATATTATTGAGCCCCGCTACATTTAATCCGGTCATGGATACACGCCTTATATTCATCGGGGTTTTGTTATAAAAGAAGAAATAAAATGAAATACTTCCGATCAAGCGCACAAACTCAGCAAATGGATTCATAATAAAAATTATTTTACAAATCTTTCTTTTTTCTTACATTAAACGCTCCGAAAAAGTTATTTTAGAGATTATCCCAAAGATGTGATATTAATCCTATACTTTAACTGAGTTATTCTTGAGAAACTAAATATAATGGATTTTTTCGATCCAGTTCTAATGTCTTAGATACATTTTTCTGTTTAGATAATCTTTTGCTTTCCAAGCTTAAGAAGGTCAGTTTCATCTGTAATATTTTTTTTTCTAACGCCGCTAGCAAGGCAAAGAGAAGAAGAGAAATAAAGATCAATCTTTCAGGTACGAGTACTTATTACCAATAATATGTGAATATGTTATTCAAACATTGGTGTATTTTGTTGTTATTGAGGTTGTTGTGTCTGGATCATTGCCAACGCCTTTACTGTTCCTACTGGTAAGCGACAATGCGTCCACGAGTTAAAGGGAAAAAGTAAGTCACGCTGCAGCTATATTATGGTTGTAGCACAAACGGGTTGGCTCGACCGTGGTAGAGCCACGCTCTCACAGAATACCAGTGTTATATTGCAATTTAATGCTGCTATGTTTTGTGCTGTAAGTGAAGAGAACCGGATACTCTTTTTACTGGCAACGAGGCATTCCATCTGTCCTCAGGGGTGACAATGCATCTGCATTTTCATTTTTAATCGAGGATATATGTAGATGTCTAATGGGTCACAGCATCCAATTACCATCTGGTGGACTGTGTGCTCGTTTGTCACACTTATTCTATAAAAAAATATTCGGTGAAGTTGGCAAAGCAACCGTGGCTTCATTCACCGCCGAGAAGCCACCTTCAATAGGGTGGACTGTTGCTCGTTTGTAACATTAATGTAATGAAGTCTTGATTTGACTGCTTCGTTAGTTTGGGAACGAACTTCGGGTCGAATCCGATTACTGGTTAATATGTTTAAAAATTCTGTCCAGTTTGTATTTCACCCCCAGGAAAAGACGTGAAGCTATTGGTCGTGCGCCTGTTTTCTCTTCGGTCATGTCAGATTGCCGTCCCGTCGGACTATGAGAGTGAGGGAATATGCAGGTGCACCCTACATGTGTTCGAGCACACTGCTGAACTATATTCCAGTGGCCGCCGGGACCCTATTTCAATTTAGATGATATTATGAAGAAAGAAAAATGCTTAAACGTTTACTTAAATTCTAACCAAGCGTTGATCCTGTAAACAATTACCATTTCGTTGCGTTGCTTGGTTATCAATGCAGATTTATTGTTACCGCTATAGTCTAATGATATTGCCGCCTATATATTGCCTTATAGGACAATATTTGCCATAGTTGACACGCTTGGAAAGCGGGTTGAATACCGAAGTTTCAAAACATTATATTTTTAGTCATAATTGGGAAAACACTGCTGCCCATCTCCTAATTTTGTTTTCCTCTGTCGCTTTTTTACACCAACGGGATGATATGCGGTAGTTACACCGCCACTACATGGTTACAATGCTAACTTAATGACCTTTAATAATACCTTAACTATTATTTTTCATCAGCATGTAAATGAACACGGCTGAGCATCTTCTATTATAACGAGGTTACTATTTATAATATTTAATATTAAAACAATTATAGAATATTAACAATATATTGAATAACAAACCCTAATACAAAATCTATCCTATCTAGAGGTTATCTCCATCCTCCCAATTATGTTGGATTTATTTCTCCTATTAAACTTTGTTGCTTGCTGTAAATTCCGAGATATTTTGACGAACCACGTGTACCAGTGATGATGTTGACCTTTATTACGAATTTCATAAAATGAAATGTCTAAGCTTTAACCGCCTTGCCACTACACGCTACCAATCCAATTAATGATTATTTTTCACGTATCTAGTGGTTTTAAGGGTTCACTTACTTAACTTACTTTTTATGAAATTAATATCGGGTCGGAAAATATATTTTACAGTTTTATAAACAAAACTTAAATATTGAAACAGAAACAGAAACTTTTTAATTCAATATAGATTATAAATAATACTTATTAAAAGTTACTCTTTTGTTTAATTACCACTGCTTAATAAAATAAAAACCTTTGTATTGGAAAGAAGAAGCCCACACAGCAAGAAACCCAGCCGGACTTTTCTTTAAATAACAGCTTACAATCATGTATATTACACAAATAACCACACAAAACAAATTAGAAATAGCTATATTATAAATAGAACCGCTTCGCTTACAGTTTCCGTAAAAAGATTGTCGACAGTATGGCTAGTACTCAATTTCGTGCAACCAGCTTGTGTCATAAAATATAATAATTCTATGGCTTGTGAATTCTATTACCACACAGATAAACTACGTTTTGTTCCTTTGATATTGTTAACTTTATTTAACTAGTTTGAAACCTACTTAAGTCATTGTTATAGTGCATGCTGCGTTTATTAGTAAGTAGTGAATACACTTAGTTTAAGAAACTATTGTGTTATTGAAGACATCATTGCGTAAGTTTACTGTTAGTAAGCCATATGAATAAATAAAATTTAAAACTAAAACAGCTCGCAATAATCACGAACTGTGATGAATCTAGTGAGAATACGAGGGCACTTCTTACTAAGTCGGCAAAATTTCAGATTATTCTGAATTCTAAAACATGAACGGATTTGTTGGAAACTGAATTTAAAAAAATATACACATACGAAACAAGCCAAAAAGTGTTATAATAAGAAGTGTAATAATATATCATATGATACATGTTTTAGTTAATATAAAATTATATATACCAGCGAAACGTCTCGACTTCACCTGAATACATACATACATACATACATATAATCACGCCTCTTTCCCGTAGGGGTAGGCAGAGACCACTTCTTTCCACTTGCTACGATCCTTACATACTTGTTTCGCTTCGTCCACTTTCATTATTCCCTTCATACATGCTCTACGGTTTAGGGTACTCTTGACCTGGCCTTTTTTCAAGACGTCCCTGATTTGGTCTAGAAATGTCCGCCTAGGTCTACCCCTTCCACCACTTTCATTCACACTAGCCTTATACACTTTTTTCGTCAATCGTTCTTCATTCATTCTCTCGACATGGCCACTAACCTCAATGATATTATATACAACTCACCTGAATGGAATCTGTTAATGTGGACTCCACATTAAGAGATCCCATTCAGGTGAAATCGTATCGTAATTCTAAATATCTCCACATTGTGGAGATATTTAGATATAATAAGACAATTTATGTTATAAATTTTTCGTTTTTCAATAAAAATTCAAGCTTTTGTAATAAAATATAGCCTAGATCTCTTCTAGCGTTGCTCTCTATGTGTTTGTAAAGATTCATCATAGTTGATTTATGCATTACGAAGATTAGCCCGGACACACAGACAGACAAAAATTTAAAAAATAGTTGTTTATGTCTTTATATCATGCAAAGAACCTCCAGAGTAGAAGTCTGAAGAGGAGTCATATTTGAATATTAAGACTTACGCTTAAATTTTATTTTAATATATAGATTGTTATAGTTTGTAATATATAATTATATATCTTGTAATACCTTCCTTTGATTTTAATTAATATAGTATCATTGGTATTATATCGAAAATAACTTTCCAGCGAGGGCTCAATGTCAGCGATGTTTGTTATGATACAATTTTCGGAGTTTGTGAGGAACTTAAGTCTACGCACTCAATTTATTGCGTTGTTTGTTTAGTTGATGAAAACGTGAATAGAAGATTTATATTAAATAAACCTAGCAAGCTAACAGCATAGCAAAGTGGCGAAGCAATCAGCTTTGTAGCGGTTTCTAACGGAAAAAAAATCAAAAAAGGAGGTTCTGATGCCTGGGTGATCAGTAATCGATTGCTGAAAACAGAATTTGAAAATTCGAAACCGTTCTCGAGATAATCGTGGGACAGACGGACAGACGGACGGACAGACGGACAGACATCGTGAAATGAATAAGTGACGCAAGCTTCGCCACTTAATAAAATTAAAACTTTTAATAAAAAGTAAAAACCGACTTTTAAAATAATTGAAAATAACTTCTAAAGTCAGTGCTAAAACATCGTCTAACGAAGAATTTACCCTGACTTTAGAAGCAACCATGTAAAACATTTATTTCTACTTTTTACTAAAACTTTATTTTTTAATCTTTTGAGTGGACTATGGAATATCACAAATACAAGCCAACAACTAGAATGTTCAAACAGTAACATGAATAATTTCACCTTCAGGGATGGATTTTTTTCTTCAACTTTTGTGACCATTCCTAAAGTTATACCATACCCTATTTAATAAAAACGAAGCATCTAAGTGAGCCGATTTCGAGAAATTAGCGTACACACTTAAAAATACATAAGCCTTGAATTTAGAACCTTATCATTTTTGAACTTGGTTAAAGTGAAGTTAGTATTTGTACACGAAGTTAGGTCTTTTAAAATTATTATTTTTTGAGATGAAATTTTCAGGCCTTTTGCTAACCAATGGAATTTTGTCTTGCTCTCAGTAAAAGTTAAAAAAAAATCGTTTTGTAATTACCCGAAGAATTGTTTTTATTTTGTTATTTTCGGTGTTTAATTTAATCATAGTTCCTTTGTGATCTGAGGATCCTAAATCTGCAACATAAGCTTTTAACTCCGCTAAGGAGAAGTTAATGAAGATAAGGCAGAATTGCAAGTGATTCGAGTTGGCTCCTTTATAATTTGAATAAATTATATTCTAACAAAAAGATTAACAGAAAGTTTGATTATTTGATTCTTTTCAAGTATTTACGTTAAAGTCACCTCCAATTACAATTCGTTTTTGTCGTGTTATGTATCGACTTAAATATTCTAATAACATTTTCATATGTGTGTAGAAAACTTCACTCTCTCTATTATTCCAGCACATACTAACAATAATAATATTTAATTTGGTGATTTCCACAGCAAACAGTTTTATTACATACTTAATTGAGAAGCTGCTTACATCTTTTATTTCTATGTATTCTAAATAATTTTTAGTATGATGCATACCCCACCTCCTGTGTGATTTTCTCGGCTAAAAGAGGTTGCTATATGATAGTTATGAAATACAACTTATTCAATTTTATAATTAGACAGCCAAGATTTTTTTTATAGGAGAGGGGGCAAACGAGCATGCGGCTTACCTGATGGTAAGTGACTACCGCCGCCCATGAACAACTGCAACACCAGGGGAACCAGGGGAATCGCAGATGCGTTGCCAGCCTTTAAAAAGGAGTAGGCTCTTTTCTTGAAAGTCCCTAAGTCGTATCGGTCCGGAAAAATCGCAGACGGTAATCGATTCCACAAGGAAGTAGTGCGAGGAAGCGCTTCTAAAGTGCACAGTGGTGGACCGCCAATCATCCAGATGGTGTGGATGGTATCGGGAGTTCTGCCGCGATGTGCTTTCGTAAAATTTGGCGGCTGGGATTAATCCGAACAATTCTTTAGAGCACTCCCCGCGGTAAATGCGAAAGAAAATGCAAAGGGATGCAACATCTCTTCGCAGTACCAAATGAATCGAGCCGATCGGAAAGGGTTTAATTTCATATGAATATAACATATTTCTTCTCGAGTAACAAGCACGTTATATTTCTTTGAAATAAAACTTACACTAATAGTTTATGTACTAATTACTGTATTAATACAAACAAAAAATAGGAACAAAATTATAGCATAATAGGTATATTTTTAAACTTGAAATAATTTTTAATAGAATAAGAGGGTCTAGCGAGCACAGAGCCCACCTGATGATAAGTGGATGCTGTGGCACATCTACATCTATCCTTATCAGATTAGATTAAGGATCAAAGTGAATATGCGTGGTTACCCCTTAGGGCTAATATGGAATGCCTCGTATCCAGTAAAAAAGGTCTCCGGTTCTTTACACTCACCATAGGTAACGCAGCATCATTGATTTACTGTTTTAAGCTGGTATTCTGTGAGAGCGTGGTTCTACCCCGGTCGAGCCGACCCATTCGTGCCACAACCATACTATACCTGGGACTTGTTCTACCACGTGTAAAAGAGTTCAGCGATTTAGATGGATTTCCCATCATCAGTTGGTCCCCGTACAGGTGAGGTTAAGGATAAGAGCTAAGGATGACAAACGAGCACACATTCCACCTAATGGCAAGTTGATGCTTGGACCCATAGACATCTATATTTAGCCTTGATTAAGGATCAAAATGTAGATGTGTTGACACTTCTGAAGACGAAGATGGAATGCCTCGTTTCCAGAAAGAGTTTCTTACAGGAGAGGGGCAAACTGGCATACGGCTCACCTGATTGTAAGTGACCACCGCCCATGAACAATTGCAACACCAGGGGAATTGCAGATGCATTGCCGGCCTTTTCATTCCGGATCTTTTCACTCACTATACTAAGCACTGTGATGTAATGTGAGAGCGTGGTCCTTCCCCGGTCGAGCTGATCTTTTCTAGGTGCAACTATAAGCTGCAGCATGGCTCTATCACGTATATAGCAAAATCACTCATATTTAAAATGTATGTTGGTTTTGTATCAAAAAGGAAAATAACAAAATCTGGATCCGATAGGTGGCGCTGTGTTCAAGATCGTCACTGTAAAAAGTCCGATAAATCAGAATGAAACTCACCAACCTACTGTGTAGGTACTATGTGCTAAAGTCTGCCCGGTCAGCTTGTAAATGTATAAGATGAAAATGGCAAAATGAAAAGGAAATAAAAATGACAATGCCGTGGGGCAACATTTTATACAGTGATGTAAGCACTTCTAATTCTACTCGTTTTAACGTCGGCTTATGAGGGGAAATATGAAAAAACCGGTTTTGTGGTAATCTCGACATTTTATAACCCTTGTCATTGTGTACTATCGAAGGCACACGTGAGATATGTAAAGTGTGAAGAAAAGTGTATTTATCATACAAAAAATGATGCTAATGATTTGAAATTCATATTAAACGTAGAACTGTATCAATGATATCATACAAAAAATGATGCTAATGATTTGAAATTCATATTAAACGTAGAACTGTATCAATGATTTCTATAATTGCTTACAAAATTTATTATAAACTAGATGTGCCCACGACTTTGTTCACGTGGAATTATTACTTTTGTTATGATCAGTGTACGAGTTATGATATATGTTGTGTATGAGTTATTTGTACTTTTAACTGTCACCAACACGGCGAAATTCACTAATTTAGATAAAAACATTCAGTAAGTTAATCAATCAGACATAGTAACGAACGAACAAGTAGATGGGCGCACAAACGTACCAATGGACGGCTCCACAAATGAACCAAGAAACGAATTCGGCAAAATATACGCTAATTAATAGAATCAAGCGGAAGTCCATTATATTAAAGTTGGTAAAAAATTACTTCCGCTCCCAGCACCACTAATCCCAATTATTTTTGGATAAGTAGTGCTGGGATTAATTGTGACGAGGATAGTACACGCAATTGTGGGAGGGCGGTAGGCGCACTTCAAATTACACATAATTTCATTTTATCGAGCGGATGTACGCGAAGTAATTTTATATCAACTTTAAAATATATGCTTGCGTTTCATATTGAACATATTTTTTTAATTCTAAATATAAAAAAACAAATGCTGGCCGTTAGTCTAGCTAAAGGTTGAAACTGGCACGACCGATTCTGATGAAATATTTTGTGTGTGTTTGAGTGGGTAGCTGGATGGTTTAGATTTACAATTGGACTTGGTAATTGGCGCTGTTGTCGAGATCCAGAATACATCCGTGCGAAGCTGCGGCGGATCGCTAATAAATTATAAATCAGTTATAGAGTATACATTTGCCGTGTAGTGGCGGCGCGGCGAAAGAGAATCCACTACTCCATACCATCCCGTGGGTTTTGTAAGAGGCGACAGAAGGAAAGGTTAGGACTTCTTTTCTGCCATGGAGTTCACCTGGGTAGGTGAACTTCTGCAGTGCTATGTTCCGGTGTGTGTACAAAGAGCTAACTAGTATAATTATATGCTTGGAGGCATTGCATCTTATTCCAAGTGACAACGCATCTGAAACTTTCTTTAAAAGTCCACTGCTGAACACAGGGCTCGGATATTAGCCATGGTTCTAGCCTAGAACTATGACAAATAGAACTAGATTTAGAAACTTTAGGTTTGGCGGGCGGAATGGTAGCCACAGCTTTTATTGTTTTGAGTTAATATCAGGAGAATGCCTTGGTGTTTTTTTAGAGACTTCAAAAAGGAGGAGGTACTCAATTCGATTGTATGTTTTTTATAGGTGTTAACTCATAACTTTTTTCTGGGCAAACCGATTTCGATGATTCTTTACTTATTTGAAAGCTGGTGCTTCTTATGTGGTCTCATATAAATTTGATCAAGGGCTGATCTTGTCGTGAAGCGACAATTAAAAGAAGAAAGAACCTAACCTACGATCAGCAAAACAACCAAATAGACCAAGACAATAATATATTTAAGTCTTTAAAAGAGTATTTACAATTTTATATATCAAAAATGGAGTATGAATGTGAGGATGGATGATGTGATTTACAAATTATTTTTTTTAAAAAAAAAGGTAATAAAAAAAAGATTTATGTCGTAGCTGAGTCCGAAGATCCCAAGCGTGCTCTCAGCGCCTGGAACGAGCACGCACGGCGTAGGTGGGTAGGCGTGGGCGTCTCTAGGGGACGACCTCAGGTGAATGCGGCGATTGCAGGATCGGCGACTTCAGCCCAGACAGGAGCTTGCAGGATCCTCAGCGACTTCAGACAGCGCAGTGGCCTGCAGGATCCGGTGACTGCAGGCGGGACAGAGGTTTGTAGGTTCCGGTGATTTCGGGCGGAACAGAGGTCTGTAGGTTCCGGCGACTCCAGGTAGAGTAGAGACTTGTGGGATCTCGGCGACTTCAGGCAGAGCAACGGATCGTAGAGTCCAGTGGCTTCAGGCAGGATAGAGGCTTGCAGGATCCCGGGGCTGAGCGGCCCCGGGATAAGGCCTTTAGAAGATGCTTCCGATACGAGAACTGAAGCAAGACTGAATTTCTTCACCGATTGCTCGGCTTTTATATCTTTCTAGAGAGAACGGAAAAATTATTTAAATTAAAAGGAAATTTATTGTAAATGACCTAGAGCAAAAGAGTATTTATGTGAAAATATCGAGATAAAACATCATATCGGTAACGAATTTGAATAAAAATTGCCATGACAACGGTATAAATAGTAGTTGTCATAAAAACCAATTTTTGGTTTTTGGACTTTTATTAAGAAATTATTACATTTAAGTATGAATTGAGATATGATTCACATAGGAAAAACTTATGCACGGCTGCGTGCATGAAGCCTGAAATTGTAGAGTTACAGAGAATTCAATAAAAGACCATAAAAGGTAAGACTTCATTGACAGCTATTTTAAAAGTGATAAATAGTGTGAAAATACGAAGTAAAATGATATGTTATTGTGTAAAAACGTTACAGGATCCTATAGAAATAAAGGTGATGCAAAATATAAATGCAGAAAATCAAAAACAGAATGAAAAAAATAGTTTAAAGTGATGCAAAACATGAATGCAGAATATCAAAACAGAATGAAGAATTAGTGTACAATGAAATGTAAGTAGTATAACACTACAATCTATAGTTTTTGAGTTATTCTTAATAATTTATATTGAAGTCGGTTGTACAATTTTTTTTATTTAAAATTATTTCCTTTTGTTTGTTTTTTGTTGAATTGCTGCCCATATCCGAATCCATTTTCCTCTGTCCAAGTGACGATTTAGGGTAGGCGATTATCTTACGTTGCTACGGCCCCATTGAAAAAATGATTTCTAATAAAAAAGTGTTCGCGTTTGAAGTTCCTGAAGTTGTTGCGATGATCGGATGATCGGAGATAGCGAGGTAGGTCGTTGCGTATGAGGGTTTCGAGAGAGCTTGCTACTTTCTTTGGGAAATTAATGATAACCGCGAGCATAATCGATAGAGAGGTTGGTTTTTGATTTTTACTCATTTTTTAATGAAACTAAATTTACGGATTTTATTGTTCAGTTACTTTTAGTAGCAATAGAAAAATCTTGAACAAAGTTAAAATTAAACGAGTTAAAGCCGTGAAATTAACTTTATTAAATGTGTAATAATCGCGAAATTATAAGAAATTGTTTATCATTTTATTTGCTAAAAATGCTGTCGTATTGTTTTTTGTTATTTAATTTATTTATTGACCACATTACATTTGCACATACAGAGATGACAAATACATAATCATCTGTAGTGGCAGTGTAAGAATATCCACTACCTCATCTCGTACTGTGGGTGTTGTAAGCAGCGACAAAGGGAAACTGAAAGGAGATTATCAGCAGTATATTTCTTATAACAACTCAAAATAATAAAAAAGTGACGTCTGCCATCACGCCTGTCAAGCGTGGCAACTATGGCAAATGCCTCGCCTATTACGTAATCTATGCGGATTGGATATGTTCAACAGTGGATTTATATATAGGATTTATATATGGGTGGATGGAAGCTTAATATGGCTTCTGTAATGTGATGACTTCAATTATTTGTACATTTATTTGTTACTTTTTACATTTTGTTATTATAGGTTATGTTTATTATTATTATTTATTCATTATTCAGGTAATTACACCCACTTTGTTAGTACACTTAAAACTAGGGATTAGTAAATTTACAGAATACAAATTATTATATATTACCAAAATTATCATTTGTTGTTAAACATATTGGGCCTGGAACCCAAGAGTTTATGTAAGAAGAAAATACTTTTCAGTAAGGATAAATATATATCTCGGAAATTTAGCAGAAGATCCCACTTATGATCTTGGAAATACATCAGGCTAGGATTAATTGTTAACAATAATAAAGTGTGAGATCGGATATTCAAGTTGCTCTCTTGCTTACGCAATTAATCGTCATCAATAATACAGCTTTACCATCAAGTAATCTAGGCACATTACTTGATGGAAAAAGCTTACGCATTGCCGTAGGAATGCGACTAGGAGCGGCAATTTGTCAACCCCATCAGTGTCCCTGTGGTAGCAGCGTCGATAAGTTTGGGCTCCACGGACTTTCATGTAAGAAAAGCGCTGGTAGGTTTTCACGACACAGTTCTTTGAACGATGTCATCCGATGGGCTCTTGTCTCTATAAATTTTCCCTCGGTTTTAGATCCTTGTGGAATATTTAGAGATGATGGCAAGAGACCCGACGGTATGACATTGGTCCCTTGGGAGAGAGGTAAAGCCCTAGTGTGGGATGCTAGTTTTAGTTTATTTTTATTATTATAGTTTTTAATATTGTAGATAAAAATAAATAAGACAGCGTAATCACCTATATATTCAGTGCAGAGCAATGACAGTTCAACCATACCGTAACATGAGCTTGTCACAATTACACAGTGGTGTAACGTGAAGGACACATTACATGATAAAACCAAAGTGTGTAAACCAAAAGCAACACCACTCATCTCATCGTAATACAGGACAGCTTCTCAGCAACATTATCCTCCTTTCCTGCTCTAGAAGAATTACTTCAATGAACAGATCCATGACACTATCTTAGCACTCTAGAATGACTTCACGCGTAGAACGACTCAAGCGGCGCCTGCAGTGACCTAAATACTGCACAAACGAATGAGGGTTTTTCAATATACCCTCAATTACATCTCGATCCAACCGGTATTTTATAGACGCGTAGGCACGGCTATCCTGACGTACGACCGTCCTCGGGCGTGCATCTTTATGAATTCCTGTAACACACACTATTAGCCGCGGCGCCCACCTAAGCTACATGATTTCGACATGGCTTGTAGCATGATTCTGACGATGCTCTGACGTGACCACGAGTGACACTGCTTGCACCAACCTGTGCAACAATAGCATGTCGCAGAGTTCATTTTGGGCCAAAATCTCGCCTGAAGAGGATAAACATGCCCTTGCTTTGCTACAGATTTCAAACATTCAAAGTGCCAGCAGAAGATTTTGAGTACATCCCTAAGGGAAAAAATTTGAAAAGTGGTGGTACTTTCAATTTTATGAAGAAATGAGAATTACATTTCGCATAGATTTGCACTACAAGTTGCAAGAAGCATCTTGCGAGTTCCTGTTACTGTAATCGGGTCTAGTATAATCATATAAACATGGTCTTTCATGAACTAAATCAATGAATTTAATATTAAAAGCTAGGTCGCCTTTCATTTTGCGTATACAAGTCACTACAAGTGTCATGTTACGCGCCACTTCAATGCGTCACTAGTAGCAAGCTGAATGGCACGTCACGTCATGCGGCGTCACGCCACGCAAATGGGCGTTACTACATACAATCCCTTTGAATGTTGAGGCGAGTGACAAGTTACGCGTCAAATCACGCGTCAGATCACGTGTTACGTTACGTAGGTGGGCGCCGCGCTTTAGTCACCAATACGTCCGCTCGTCCATCCTGACATGATTAGGTACACTGTTCCGATATTTGGAGACTCACACACATACACAAGGAGATTACGTTTGACCTTCAATTCCACCTAGATCCAACCGGTGTTTTATTGATGCGCTGACATATATTATATGGTTTGGCCGTGGAAGGAAAAGGGGAGATCTTCTGCTGTTCAGCATGGGTAGAGGCCAACGCTCCATGTGTTAGATTTTAGTCTAGAGCTGTTCGCAACTTTAGGCAGTACTTCGGAACTTTGATAGTGCGATTTAGGTTTCGGTGTGTTTCGCTTGTGGTGCGACGACAACGCCGCCACATGTTTATGTATTTTTCATTTTATCATATTTTTTTTGTGGATTCGATACGTAATTCAATAGTGTCTAAAGTAATCCTGTATAGATAATATATCCCGATATTCTAGATAACGAAGTTAACTTACTGGTACGACGTCTCGTTGTGCTCAGCCAAGCGGTAAGACTCGATAAGGTGGAAAATCTTGCAAGTGAAGAAGGGACATCATGTGGGATAAATAAAAGTATATTAATTTGTTAAATGGCAAATTAATTGCATTCGTTTTTAATAAGATTTAATATTGTTTTTTTTTTCTTATTATAAACACTTCCATAAGGAAATGTAGGGTAAGGTTTAGAATCAAGTCGCCTGAATTTGAGGTGGAGGGTGGTGGGGGGAGGGGGGGAGTTGTAGAGTCACCCTCCACTTCCATTTCCTGCCGGACGTGCTTAGGTCTTTCTTTTTTGTAAATTTTTAAAAATCTCATTTTGAGGTTATGTTTTCGTAAAGTTTTTGACAATATAAACCTGTAGGCGTATTACGTTTAAATAATAATTGCTGATAAATCGCAGATTCGTATTATGTACCAGCGATAACCCAGCCCTAGCTAACTAGCGACCACAAGGCAGCGCTGTCGCTAGTTAGCTTGGTTTTCGGTTTTTCGAGCTATATGGACGACCCGTTGCGACTTCTACTGTTGAACCGTTGGGCTATGTGGTTACTTTAGTTCTACTGCGGATATCCTCATTACGAATTGTCATAATTTATATAATTATGTTTTTTTTAATAAATGTCCTTTTATTTGAAAACAATTATTTAAAAATTACATATTTCTCTTTGTGTGACATGGCTTTTATTTTGCCTAGTCTTTACTCCTTTATGTTCTTGTTATAGTTGTGGTAGCTCAGGGCCTAAGCGTTTGCTGTAAATTTCTAGTATGCGAGCAGCCCCGGGTTCGATCCTCGCCAGCACCAATGAAATTGTTCAATGCAATTTTATGTGCTGATCTACCATGTGCTCGGCGGTGAAGGAAATCATCGTGAGGACACCAGCATGTCTAAGGAATAAGAAAAAATATATTTCGAAAGCATGTGAAATTCGCCAACACGCATTGGGGCAGCGCGGTGGACATTTCCTTGTACTAAAAACTTCTCAGTAACGAGCGGAGGCCTGTGCCAGCAGTGGGATGTAAATGGGCTGTAATTTTAATTTTTAAAAATGTTGAGGTGTCAATCTCGTTTATTTAAAACGAGGCGTACAATTTCCACGATACATTGCTGGTCGTTTAATTATCTCTGTACCTGTCTCTCTCCACTGTTATATTGTTAAAATATAGGGAAAAACATTACATGGCCGTGTAAAAATGCTGATAGGGCGATATATGTGCAGTAGCACCGCACATGCTCCCTGGCGAGATGAGCAAAACTAAAATATAGACTTTTCAGCTAAGTACAACATGATGACCCGATATTTTCTGCCGACTTCCAAAAAGGAGACGGTACTCAATTCGAGTGTACGTTTTTTTTATGTGTGTTACCTCATAACTTTGTACTGGGCGAACCGATTTCGATGATTCTTTTTTTATATGAAAGCTTATAGTTCTCGTGTGGTCCCATATAAATTTGATCAACGTCAGACCAATGGTTATTGAGTTATTCTTAAATAACCTTTGTTGAAGTCGCTTATATTGAAGTCGGCTGTACAAAATTTTTAATTTTAAATTATATCGCTAGTTTTCCTAAAATTACATCTTAATAAAACCGAGGTTTTATTAAGTGTTTTTATGGACCAACTGATTAGACTCACTTTATTTTGATTGGACACACTTGTACATTGATCACTTTTCTCTGCTATAATTTTAAGCCGTTTTTAACCTTTACCCTACTATAAAAATCGCAGAGATGTCACCGTCTCCTTAAATATACGTACTTGCTTATTATAGAAAAACAACTGTAAGTATGTACGTAAGGTAAGTAAGAATATTTTACGTCTACGGCCTTACTATACTCGTTTATCAATGCTTACATAAAAAGTATTAACTATCCTTTTTTAAACTGAAGTAACGAATGAACTGACAGTCTACCTTATAGTAAGTGGCTATTCCAGTCCATGGACACAGGTAGCTACCTTCAAATAAAGAAGGTTACTAACTCTTTAACCATTAGATGTGTCGTCGTCTCTGAGGACCCTGCAGCCTGTAATCATACTGGCTCTCTGTACCCTTCAGACCGAAACACATTTGTGCAAACACTGTTATTTTCGCCATCATCATCATTACAGCCTTTCATAAGTCCACTGCTGAACATAGGCCTCCCCCAAGGAATGCCACAAAGCACGGTCCTGAGCCACCTGCATCCATCTTCCTTCCTGCATGTCTTACCAGGTCTTGACTCCATCTCGTGGGGGGTCACCCTACACTTCGCCTACCGGTACGAGGCTGCCACTCGAGAACCTTTCTTCCCCATCGGTTGTCGGTTCTTCGAGCTATATGGCCGGCCCACTACCACATCAGCTTACTAAACCGTTGGGCTATGTCGGTTACTCTGGTTCTACTGCGGATATCCTCATTTCTAAATTTATCACGCAGAGACACCCCGAACATAGCCCTCTCCATAGCTCGCTGAGCAATCTTGAGCTTCCTCATACGGCCAGCAGTAAAGGACCACGTCTCACATCCGTAAGTCATCACTGGCAACACGCACTGGTTGTACAATTTTGTTTTAAGGTTTTGAGGTATGTCTAACGAGAAGATGTGTCGTAGTTTCCCGAACGCTGCCCAGCCGAGTTGAATCCGTCGATAGACCTCTCGGTCGAAGTTGGTCTTACCTAGTCGGACTATTTGTCCCAGGTAAACATATTTGTCAACAACTTCGAGCTTAGTGCTTCCAACAACTACCGGCATAGGTGTGTCATGGAACTAAAAATGATTTTTGTTTTGTCCATGTTCATCTTAAGACCTATCCGTTGGGAGACACTATTGAGGTCATTGAGCACAGTGCTTAGGTCTACACCGTCGGCGAATCAAAGGTGAGTGATGTACTCGCCATTGATGTTAATACAGCATCCTTTCCAGTCCAGCAGCTTGAAAACGTCTTCCAATGCAGCGGTGAAGAGTTTAGGGGATATAACGTCACCCTGTCTTACACATCTCTGCAGTTGGGTAGGTTTCGTACCCTGATTCTGTACTCGGATAGCCAACGTAGTTTTACTGTACAAACACTTCAGCACTTCGATATACCGACAGTCAACTTGGCACCGCTGAAGGGACTGCAGCACCACCCAAATTTCGACGGAATCAAAGGCTTTCTCATAGTCCACATATGCAAGGCAAAGTGGCAGATTGTACTCTTCTGTCTTCTGTACAATTTGCCGAAGGGTGTGTATGTGGTCCATGGTACTAAAGCCTTTTCGGAAACCGGCTTGTTCGGGAGGATGGAAGTCGTCATGTCTGTGTGCGAGACGATTCGTTAAGACTCTCGAAAACAGCACGTAGACGCGGCTTAGAAGAGAAATCGGTCTATTGTTCTTCAAGAGAGCGTTGTCGCCTTTCTTGAAGAACAAGACCACCTCCTGCTCCACGCCTTCAGAGTAGTACCATTATGGAGGACGGAATTAAAGAGCTTCTGAAGGACTTCAAGTACTGGTTTTCCACCCACTTTCAGAAGCTCCGCTGTAATTCCATCCTCGCCCGGGGACTTGCCGTTTTTAAGGTGCTGGAGAGCCATTCTAATCTCGCTCAGACTGACGTCAGGGAAATCATCAGAATAGTTTCGGATAAGACTCGGTCTTGGATCGTTACTCACACTTGCGTGTGGCTCCAACGATGACGTGTACAGCTGTCCATAGAACCTCTCAATCTCACTCAAAATCTCAGGTGTCCCGAAATTGTTTCCGGGACATCTAAGATCTGCCACACTCGGTTTTCAGCTTTGACAGTTGGCTCTTTCTGGCAGACAGATCTCTGGCAAAGCCTTTGGAGCCTTGGTTCCGATCGATCGCTTCTTCAATGTCGCGATCACGGAGACATTACTGAATAGTTGTCGTCTGGTCGTCATAATGAAGTCAATCTCATTTTTTGTCGAACCGTCGGGGCTCGATCAGGTCCACTTCCTGTAGGCCGCTTCTGCAAGAAAGAGTTCATCATAAAGAGTCCCTCTTTCTCCATGAAGTCGGCCAGCTGCTGGGCCCTTGGGTTCCGTTGCCCTATTCCAAATTTCCCTACCTTCAGCTCACCGTTCTCTCTTGTGCCTAGATTTGCATTGAAGTCTCCCATTAACACCGTATAGTAGGTTTTGGAGGAACGCATGGCGCTAGAGATATCCTCATACATTTCCTCCACCTCCTCATTGGGGTGTGCCAAGGTTGGTGCGTAAACCTGTATGACCTTCAGCGAATACCGTTTGGTGATTCTGAGTATAAGGTACGCAACCCTCGTCGACACACTCTCAATCTTTACAACGTTGTAAACGAGAATAAATCCGACACCTCCTTGGGACAGATAGTCGTCCTCCCGGTGATAAAGCAGATTGCCGGATTCGAGGATTACCGTGTCCTCCCCCTCTCTTCGGACCTCGGATAATCCTATAATATGCCAGCGTAACTTGTCTATCTCTTTTTCCATCTACAGAATCTTCTCCTTAGTCCTCAGGGTGCGTGCATTATATGTTGCCAGGTTGAGTCGTCTTAGGAGGCAACCAAAACTCCACCGGAGATTCTTAGCACCCCCTGCCCCGCCGTTACCATGGTCGCCACCGTAGACAGGAACAGCGGGGCCGCCGGGGACTGGGGGCCGTCTCTTTGTTACTCTCATCATGGCAACTATGGCAAATACCCCCTGTATTTGCCATAGTTGCCACGTTTGGCGAGCGGGTTGGCAACTGCAGTTTTTTATTGTAATTTGCTGTTATCAGGAAGATGCTGCTGCCAATCTTCTGCCTGTTTCCCTTTGTCACATTTTACAACACTACGGAAAATGGAACTTTCTATTCCGTCATTTCTAGAGCGTATCGGAAGCAGATCCCAGCTACGGTTTGTTCACTTCTGTAAAATTGCATCACGTCATAAGCAGGAGTGCTACCGGGCCTGGGCTGATGCATCAACGTCCCGGGATGTAAACACCAGCGCTCTTAAAAAGAAGTATAATTCCGCCTCCAGGTCCTTCAAAAGAGTCATTGTCAAGGAAAAGTCAGAGCATATTGGCGGAATTGGCGAGAAACTAGTTCGTTTTCCTTCGGGAACCCATGTATTCTGGTCTCTCGCCAAGGCTGTCTAAGGAAACTCTTGTCAGCCGTCTTTTCCATCTCTGCACAGGGATGGCGACTTATTGGCCCATGCCGTAAAGGAGAAAGCCGATCTGCTAAGCTCTTCCTTTGCGTCCAACTCGACTTTTGACGGCGGGGGAACACATCGCCGAACATTCCGCGATGTAAGTGCACCATGATTCCCCTCCTGTTGTGCTGAAGACGTGTGCTCCGGGCCTGAACCGGTTTTAACGCGTCTTTGCTGGTACTCCTACTCCCTAGATAGGATACAGCTCTTGTGTAATAATTAAAATTTTATATCTATTATGGTCAAAGGGGCATGATGTGGTCAATTTGGAATGGCATGGCTAGATTCTACTCCAGATGGTCCTTGTCATAAGGCGATAACAATATGAAAGCGGCAATAATAATGCCTAGTATCTTTGTTTCGCACGTGGTTTATCCCATGTTTATCCCGTCTCAGCGGATGAAATACCACCTATTGCGGACGCTCGTAATATGCATTTATGTCAAATTACAATATGCATTTTATTAGGTATATATTGCTTATCTCTATTGCAATCAAATATTATAAAACTGTTTAAGCCAAATCTCAACATTTAAAACTTGCATTCAAAACGCTCGTCTCGGTCGCCTGACGTATAGGCGACCAACGGGTTTTGACGGCTTGGGCCGGCGGCCAGTGTTTAGCCCGCTGCGGCCGTGTCCGGAAGTCTGGAAGTCACGCTTGGAACGTTAGGTCGCGTTGAGACCGCCTCTGATTGCGTTGTCTTTTTCGTGCGTTGACGTGACAACGAGACTTTCTTTAGTTTTGAGTGATTAACTTAACTTCGATTGCCATTAATGTGCGTCGATGAATTGCTTGCGTGGCATTTTAATATCGTACGAAGGCATTTTTCCTTTGTCGGGAAGAACGCTAAAACTTTGTGACCCGAGAGGAGATCGCGTTGCTCTTCGATTATAATTTGGTGCTAAGTGACAACAGACTTGAGTCCAAAAAAAGGTGAACTCCTACTGGAGTGATCGCACATTGTGGAGCAGAGCAGCGCATGCGGATCTGCTGCCCGATTACATCGGTAACGTGAGGTTACATTTAAACACTTTAGCACACCACTTACACCAACCAACTACTTACACCTGACGGTACCTTGTGGTAGACCCTACCTCCGGAACTCGGTAAGTTTGTGTTTGCTTATCCAGCCATTGCATAATAACCCCTCTGGTTACACGTCGAGTGTGCTACTCATGGGCCCTAGCCCAGTCGACTTCTGTCGGGGCAACTGAGGGCCGTAACAATCTCTGGTAGCAGAGCGTTTTTGATTGTTTCTCCAATCACGCCCGGCCGTAATTTTTTGTTTGTTTTTCTTTTTTTTTTGTTTGTTAGCGGATCAGTGATTAGAACCACGCCAGTTAGGCTGCGCAAGCAGGAGTGTAATTTAGGTTTAGGTAACTACGGGTCAGGTATTTCGGGTAGGTAGATTAAGTTGCCGAAGGGTCGGTCGCCTTTCCTGACCGACTGTAGTGTGTACTTGCCGTGTAGTGTAATTTGTATTTAATTTAATTTAATAGTAATTTGCATTTAGTAGTGATGCCATCGCACAGGCCACTGGAGCTTCGCCTGCAGGCGGAGCTGCGCTGGGCCGCGAATGCCCATATATTGATAGGGCGACCTGATCGGGTCCATAGTTTAGAGAAGCGGCTCGAGCAGGTTGCGGTCCGAAGGGCCGTAGTGGAGGAGGCGTACACTGAGCTCGTGGCCTCAGATGCGGAACAGGGAGTCCTAGACTCCTGCCTCGCGGACTACGAGCAATTCTTTTCGCTCACGGACGACTTGATCGAGGCTGGGACCATGTATGCTAATAAAGCGTGGGAAGCTCGGCTGAGTGGCCTGCCCGAGTCCCCTCGGAAGCGGCTTACTCAGCCGGAGCTGTTGGGATGACTCCCAACTCTGGCCCTGCCAAGGTTCTCCGGAGTCCTCTCCGACTGGCTGACCTTTGTTGGTCTTTTTGTCTAGTGGACGCCCGGAGGGACTTGACACCAAGCCAGAAGATGGCGTACCTCCTGGCTTCTCTGGAGGAGGATGACCTCGTCGGTCATTTGAAATTGTCGGACGACGCCTACCAGACTGCCCGGGACCTCGTCGCCGGAAGGTACGCCAACGTCCGTCGAATTGCGAACGAATACGTTAGGCAGCTCCTAAACCTCCCGCTGCTTAGGGACCGGGCCAGACTACGTCCGGACATTGTAAATCCAGTCGTGGTGGCCTGTAATTCGTTGAGGCGGCAAGATTTACCGGTGGACGAATGGAATGGTCCTTCTTGTTGCTTCACATCGTGCTGTCCCGCCTCCCTCTCGATCTTCGGATCCATTTTGAGGAGAGGTACGGCGGGGACGGCGCCTCTTATATTCCGCCCTTCAGGGACCTGCTGCGGTTCTTGGAGGATCAGTACCGGCAAATGGAGAACGCAGCAGGTGCCGTCGAGGACCTGCGGGCTGTGAACCGAGCCGTGCCCTGGGAGAGGCGGAATCCACCGTGCAAGTCGTCGCCAACCCCCCTAAGGCCGAGCGGAGCACCCGCGGGAGGGCGCCGCTCCCTACCATCTTTTAGGGCCTAGCGGCCAGAGATGCGCCCCCCTGCTCCTATTGTCGAGCATCTGATCACCGGGTGAACTCGTGCTCGAAATTATTGGGTAAGCCGGTCCCGGCGAGGCGAACCATCGCCAAGGAGCGCCGCTGGTGCTACTCGTGCTCGGAAAGGCACCTCCAACGAGACTGCCCGCACCAGCGGCCCTGTCCGCACTGCCAGGGCATCCACCATGCCGTTTTGTACCTAGGTGCTAACGGCGCTTCCTCTCGGGGCTCTGCCGGGCCCTTAACTCCCACGGGCGGGGGCGCTCAGCCACGCCCTCTGTCGGGCGACTCCCGGCGCTCGCCTGCCGGCCACCGTGTCCCTGGTTTTGAAGGGGGCCCCTCCCCCGACCAGTTGGGGGGGTCGATCCCCCAGGAGCGGGGGGTCGTCGCCCCCCTTAGCGTGTTGAAAAGAACTTCACGGCCACTCAGCGGTCGGCTAGACCCTTCTCACCCCCGTTAGCTGAGTGGCCGCGCCTGGAGTACCACCCTCCCTCCTTTGGTCGGTACGGGTACGGTACGGGGTTCCTGCAACCTCAAATCTGTCCCGGGCCTCAAGGCCGAGGTTCCCCGAAGCTCGCCAGGTTGGCCCGTTCGGTGATTTCCAACCACGGGTCATTGATACGCCGCCGGAATACCGCTTTCGGGACCCCCGGTTCGAATGCCGGTCCAATGGAGGCAGCTCCAGCTAGGTAGCTGCCGCCCTAGCTCCCACCACGGCCGCCTCTACTGATCCTTTGAGCTGTCAATAGTCCACTTGTCAAACTGTTCTATTGCCGACGGCCTCAGTGAAGTTGTACCACCCGAGTGGCGACTGCTTAACGGTTCGCGCTCTATTGGATTCGGGTTCACAACGCTGTGTGGCCTCCACTTGGTTGGTGGGAAGACTAGGGCTCCCCTGGAGCTCTGAATCACGTCCAATGGTAGGTATCGGAGGTGCCGAGCCTCCTGCTCCTAGGGGACAAGCGGAGTTGGTGTTTGGCCCTGCCAGCGAACACCTTCACATTCTAGTTAAAGTAAATGTCCTCGATGACATTGTAGGTTTTCTCCTTAACGTCCGTATGAATGACAGCGCGGTTGGTTGGGCGTCGGGTTTGACACCGGCAGGCCCTCAGTTGTCCCAACCTGGGCCTATAGATTTGTTGCTGGGGGCCGAAGCGCTGGGGTTCATTTTGTTAGGCGAGATACGAGCCCTACAGTCCGATGCCTTGTCAGCGATGTCCACTGTATTTGGGCACAGCTTCTTTGGACCGGTTCTGTGGTCTCAACCTCCTCAGAGGGCCGACCCGCTCTCTGTTGTGGGCTTCTCCCTTTCGGACGTCGTCCAGCGTTTCTGAGAAATTGAGAAGCCACCACACGCGGCTCGAGTCAACCCTCTGGACCGCGAGTGCGAGTTGTTCTACCAGAACAATACCGGCCGTCGTGTCGACGGTCGTTTTGTCACTTGCTTACACTTTCTTGACTCACGGCCCCCTTTGGGCCAGTCTCGTACCCTGGCCGAAAAGAGGTTTCTTTCCATGGAGCGCCATATGTGGCGCGACCCAGCCTTTCGCGACAAATATGTCGAGTTCTTGCGCGAGTATCAAGAGCTGGGTCACATGTCACCGTCCAACTTTGACAGGCGGTCACATAAGCACTACTTCCTCTCTAACCATGCGGTCTTGAGGACCCCTGGGAGTAAGATTCGGGTAGTTTTTGACGGTTCCGCCCCCTCGTCAAATGGTGTGTCCCGGAACCAGTGTCTCCACTCTGGTCCTAAATTGATCAAGGACATATCCGATATTTTGACCCATTTCCGTCGGCACCAAGTGGTTTTTGTAGCCGAAATTCGGATGATGTTTCGACAATCAGTGGTCCATCGTGATGACCGTCGATATCAGGTGATATTGTGGCGCGAGAAGCCCACCGATCCGATACAGGTGTTTGAGTTGAACACCACCACCTATGGATTCCGGTCCAGCCCGTATATCGCCATGCGAACCCTCCTTGAACTCGCTGAGAGAGAGCGTCTAAAATACGCTCGGGGGGCTTCTATTTTGGAGACTTCGGTCTACATGGACGATATTTTTTTTTATAGAATTAGGGTGACAAACGAGCACACAGTCCACCTGATGGTAAGTGGTTACTGCGGCCTATAGACATTTACATCTATCCTCTATTATAAATCAAAATGTAGATTCGTCGGACTAAGATGGAATGCCTCATTTCCAGTAAAAAGGGCCTCCGGCCACCTGCACTCACCAAGCGAAACGCAGAGGTAAACCTCTACTTCACGCTGGTTTTCTGTGAGGTCGTAGTACCACCCCGGTTCGAGCCGGCCCATCCGTGCGACAGCAAAAGCTGCCGCGTGGCTCTACCACTGTTAAACATACATTTGCACGGGCGCCTCCACCGTCGAGGAGGCTCTTGTATTGCGAGACGAATTGATTGCCATCTTGAAGTCCGGAGGTTATGAGTTGCGAAAATGGTTGTCGAACTCCCCTCATATTTTGAAGGACCTCCCAGGAGAGGATCAACAACACCCTCATCTATTCGAGCACCCTGAAAATCCTAATTTGTTGACTGTGCTGGGCATTCAATATCAGCCTGTTCAGGATACTTTTACGTATCGAGTCAAACTCGATACCCCTCCTAAAGCATGGACCAAGCGCTTCGTGCTGTCGACAGTAGCCCGCACCTTCGATCCTAATGGATGGATCACTTCACGTCATTTTTTTGGCTAAGTGCTTTCTTCAGAAGCTCTGGATATTCGGGTCGGGTTGGGACGAGCCTATTAGCGGTGCTCTCTTGTGAGAATGGCTCTCCATTGTGTCCTCCCTTCCGGACATCAACCGGGTTTCCATGCCAAGGTGCTTCCTCCCTCCAGGGAAATGCAGGGCTATCCTACATAGATTTTGCGACGCCTCTGAGAAAGGCTATGCTGCTGTCGTATATTTGCGGAATGTGAGCTCTTCTGGCCATACTTCCGTCCATTACGTACTTGCTAAAAGCAAGGTTGCTCTCATTAGGTCCCGCTTAACTATCCCTAAATTGGAACTGTCCGGAGCCGCTCTTCTCAAGCGACTCCTTAACTACGTTCACTCGTCTTTAAGTCGTAATTAACATTACGGACGTCTACGCTTGGTCGGACAGTGATATAGTACTTTGTTGGCTCAGAGCTGCACCTCACAATCTTGAGGTCTTTGTGGCGAACCGCGTGTCTCAAATCCAGAATTCTGGAACGTCTCTAAACTGGAGACATGTACCAGGGGAGTTGAATCCCGCAGACTGCGCTTCTCGCGGCTGCGAAGCCCCCTCTTTGGTTGACCACCTGCTGTGTTGGGGTCCTAGTTGGTTGACTGAGTTTTAGTCATTCTGGCCCCAGAATAAATACTCTGAAACGATTTAATTACCCCGCGCGCCGCGCCCCACCACGCCCCGCTAGCGGCCGCCACCCACCGCTCCCCCTCACGCCCGGTTGCGTTTTGTACATATGATTTGTTTTTAAGAAACGTGTGATATTATACAAATAATGATGCCTACATTTAATGTATTAGTTAATGCACTTTCTAGTTAATTTAGCGCGGGAAACGTGATGTGTTACGATGATTCAAAAGAATAAATAGATCGACGATATTTATTTCTTTTTATTTTTAATTTTGTTTAATTATTTCACCGATAATTCTGTACAGAACTTGAAAGTTTTAAAGAAGTCCGAGGAGTTGAAGCAAACGGCCGACGTGGAAGGCCTTAAAGAACCCAAAAAAATGACAGTGTTAAATATAATTTGATGTGAATATAATATGTTATTCATTACTTGATACCAAATATAATTTCATCGCTTCGACTCTTCTGGTATCCGTGTATATAATATATGTTTATATCGACGTCAATAAGAAAAAAACAAGGAATAATTTTAAGCAATCACTTATCTATCTAGGTATTTATTAATTAAGGATAAGCCCACTCGGGATTTCTCCCTGCTAGAACGGTACAGCTCTCTCGATAAGCTCTTAGGAGTGACTGCTTGGTTGCGTCGATTTGTCCGCAATTCGAGAGACCCATCCAACCGAATCTCTGATTCCGTTTTGTCCCCTAGCGAGCGTCGTGAAGCTTTGATGCATTGGACCCGTATGGTCCAAGCGGAGCATTTTGAGCCCGTGATTGAAACCTTGAAACGGGGCTCTGTTGCCAAGGGCACTCTTGTCCGTCTGTACCTCTTCCTGGACGACGCTGGGATGATGCGCGTTGGCAAACGTTTGAAAAATTCTCAACTGCCGTACGGGGCTCAACACCCGTTACTGTCCCCAAGGACGGCGCCTTTGTTCGGTTGCTGGTAACTCACCATCATGTTGAGAATGCCCACGCTGGGTGTAACGCTCTTTTGGCTATTTTGCAGCGGGTGTTTTGGATTTTGGCTGGCCGACGCACCATTCGGAGCGTCCTCTTTAAGTGCATATCTTGTTATAAACTGAAGGCCACCATATCGCAGCCTATGATGGGTGACTTACCACCCGATCGCGTCAGGGCCATCCGACCATTCGCTGGAGTCGGAACAGACTTTTCTGGCCCCTTCCTCGTCAAGTCCTCCAACCTTCGTAACGTGCGTTCACATAAGGCCTATGTGTGCGTTTTCGTGTGCCTCGCCACTAAGGCCGTTCACTTAGAACTTGTAAGTGCCCTCAACACTGAAGCCTTTGTGGCCACGCTGGGCCGCTTCGTATCGCGTCGCGGTTTGCTGGACCTGATCCGGTCTGATTGCGGAACGAATTATAAGGGCACTGATAGATATTTGAAAGAGGTCGTCAAATTTCTGTCTAGCAACAGGACTTATTTAGGTACTGCGATGTCCAAGAAGGTCATCCAGTGAAAATTCAACCCTCCGGCTTGCCCACACTGGGGCGGTATTTTTGAGGCGGTGGTTAAGGTTGCAAAAACGCATCTCCGTCGCGTTATTGGCGGAACTATTTTGACATTTGATGAGCTTGCCACTGTATTCTGTAAAATTGAGGCGGCACTCAACTCTCGGCCCCTCTGTCCCCTCTCGCCCGACCCGAATGATTGGAGGTTCTAACCCCAGCCCACTTCCTGATTGGCCAGCCGCTTAACGCCCTGCCCGAGTACCCCTTCAGGGAAATAAACTCGTCGCGGTTGAGCAGATTTGACCTACTGCAACAGATGGCTCAGAATTTTTGGCACCGATGGTCTCTGGAGTACCGACATCTTTTGCAGCAGCGCGTTAAGTAGTCTGACAAGACGGATCCTCCTCGGGTTGGAGACCTCATGTTAGTTAAAGAACCCAACGCTTTGCCTTTGTATTGGCGCCGTGGGCGCATTGTTAAGTTGTCGTATGGATCGGATGGGGTGCACAGGGTGACCGAGGTTTTGGTTGGAGATTCGGTCTTGCAAAGTGCCGTCGCGACCCTATCCCGTTTGCCAATTTACTCGCACTAAGTCCTTATGCCCGGGACGGGGGTTTGTTTATGCCAAATCTCAACATTTAAAACTTGCATTCAAAACGCTCGTCTCGGTCGCCTGACGTGTGGGCGACCAACCGGTTTTGACGGCTTGGGCCAGCGGCCAGTGTTTAGCCCGCGGCGGCCCTGTCCGGACGTCTGGAAGTCACGTTTGGAACGTTAAGTCGCGTTAAGACCGCCTCTGATTGCGTTGTCTTTTTCGTGCGTTTACATGACAACGAGGTTTTCTTGAGTTTTGAGTGATTAACGTAACTTCGATTGCCATTAATGTGCATTGACGAGTAGCTTGTGTGGCATTTTATTATCGTATGAAGGCATTTTTCCTTTGTCGGGTAGAACGCTAAAACTTTGTGACCCGAGAGAAGATCGCGTTCCTCCTCGATTATAATTTGGTGCTATGTGACGTTAGACTTGAGTCCAAAAAAAGGTGAACTCTTACTGGAGTGATCGCACATTGTGGAGCAGTGAAGCGCATGTGGATCTGCTGCCCGATTACATCGGTGACGTCAGGTGCCCTAGCTCATGGGCCCTAGCCCAGTCGACTTCTGTCGGGGCAACTGAGGGCCGTAACAAAAACTATATAATTGAAATTCACCTTTCGACTCGGGTTGTTATCGTATTCTTCCTGTACTTTCTAACGCATTGCAGATATTTGTGCCTGGTATTCATCATCTCATGTTGACGACGTGGAAGGTAGAAGTTAGGATCTAATGATAGGACCCCAAAAATTAAGGGCAATCCACAAATTTGATGGGCATTGTTTGAAACAGAATACTTCTCATGTGTTCCTATGGTCATCATGTTAGGATCTAATGAAGGGGTCCTGGAGCAATCGAGGGAATCTCTGCAAATTTTATAGACACATATAGGCATTTTTATATCTAAAAATCATCATCTCATGTTGCTGAGCTGATGGTGAAAGGTGTAAGTCAGAATCTGATGATGGGACCCCAGAAAAATAAAGAGAAACCCTCAAATTGTACGGGCACTTTTAAATGATTTTTTTTCATGCATCTTTCAGAGAGAGTCGAGAACCGTTTGAAGAAAACGCAAGCTCCTCTTCGTCGACCACTACACTCAATAACTTGCATTTAGTTTGTGATGACCATGATGGTGTCTATAATGAAGAAATTCAAAACTACAAGTTATCAGGACGCAGAGTCGTAGATATAAAATATTTGTTTGTCTGCTATTTCAAACATTTAGCACCAACATTTAGACTGCACATTTGCCGATTTAATACCGCACAATGACAAGTTAATAAAGAGAAATAACAACTACTATTATCAAGTACAAGGCCAATTGTATATAACATGCCGAATATTTTGTTACTTTGTTTTGTGGAGTCCCAAGGGTGTATTATACGAAAATATTGAAAAAGACGACGAATTTTGGCAAAACATGGAACCATAATTACAATTTTTTTTCCACGAATGCCTTCTCCCTGAAATAATTGACGGTCAGTTACCTGTAAGAGAAGAGATGGAAATGACGACAGAATAAATTTACATATTAATTATTATACAACTTTTGTACTATTTAAAATACCGACAAACACCTCTTCTGCCACATAAATTTTAAGAATTTACTTGATAACAGCCGTCATTATTTTATAAACTCTCAAGTAAAGCTGGCAAATCAAGTAAGCAGAATTATTACACCAAGCAGTAGAATGCGAACAGTAGTTAAGTAGTCTTTTTTCAAGAGACATTTCGCTAAAGTTCATTTCAAATAATAGTAAACGTAATTTCACTGAATTTTTACTTCGTTGTCTCTTGAAAAAATACAAAATGAGCATCTAATTTTACTGTTCTGTGCCGCCTATAAATCAGTATAGCGATAAAAACTTTGACAGTTGTCACTTTCCAAATTGTGTACGTATTAGTCTAACCATCCCTGACTTCTCTCCCCCCCCCCCCCCCCGTAGAGTACGATAGGGAGAACTACAGCTCAGAACGATTATACCCACAAACACTATGACCGATCTACATTTCGTATTCCCCTGTTTTCTCCTCGCAAACTAAGCCGAATCAATTATTTTTGGTATCAAAATTTAAAGGAAGATTATATCTACATCCACATCACTTGCTTTTATCTTAAAAACTTTTCAATTTTGTTTGGTAGTCGTCTTATTACTGAGGTAAAAATGGGGCATTTTTTTAGGTTTTTAAAAAGTCATATTTATTTATGTAATAATTTTTGGCAAAAATAAATGACAGAGGCTTGCCTTCAATAAACCTAGATTTTTATAAACAAAACCGATTACTCTAGAGGCATTATCTAGGAAGAGAATAGAGCAATACAATTGTATGGAAAAAATGCAGTCCGTCTACGCTCTTAAGTGTCGGCTCGACCGGGGAAGCAGCACGTTCGCACAGAATTCCACATTGTGCTGAGTTTCGTATGGCAAGTGATAAGAACCTTATTATTGTAAAGATGCAATTCCCTACTATCCTAGTCCTTCTCTCAGATTATAAAATTGTTTTATGATCTTTGTTCCTGCTGAATTTAGACCGTTCTTGACGTATGTTCTTACTCCACAATTATGAGAGCATAACTGTTTTGTCGGCAAATGTAAACGTGAATAAAAAAATATTTTTAATATTTTTTTAATCCTTTACCTAACCGGTTCTGCCCTTTCAAAGGCTGTGAAAGAAAAGAAAAACGTTTTGTTATACTTTTGAAACATTAGGAAGGCAGTACTATGTACTCGCACCGAGCCTATAACAAAGGCCTGCTGTATTTGGATACACAATCTAAACGAGGTAAAGAAAGAGCCGGAAAATGAATTTTGCATTTTTAAGTACTGTGTTATTTTTTTTTTTAAATTTAGCTCATGTTGAAAGGAAATAAGTGAACTTATTTGCATCACCGTTAACGTTACAGCGTATTTAAAGTCCACTGATGAACAAAGGTCTCCAGAAGAATATAGGAAATTGGACGCGTGGCAAGCGTACTAGCTACTGCAGTTCTTTTTATTTTTAGTTTTTTTTTATTCTACTAAGCCAGCGCTTATCTACGATCCCACCTGATGGTAAGTGGTGATGTAGCCTTAGATGTTGAAGCGCACTGATTTAACAAAAGCCTATTCACTCTTGCCTTGAAGACACCCACACTGTAATCGGATGGAAAGACAGATGCTGGCAACTTATTCCACTCCTTTGCTGTACGCATGATGAACGACGTGGCGAACCGCTTGGTTCGAATGCGTGGTAAGTCAACAACGAAAGGGTGGAGGCTGGCCGAACGTCTGGTTGTCCGATGGTGGAAGGGAGAGGGTGGAATTAAGTTATGTAATTCCTGCGCACACTCTCCGAAATGCATCCTGTAGAAAACCGAAAGGCTGGCTACTTTACGTCTGTGTTCGAGGCTAGTAAGATTGGTTTTAACCAAATTCGGGTCACCAATAAGCCTTATAGCACGCCTTTCCATTGAGTCCAAAGCTCCTAGGTGGCATTTTGCAGCACCAGCCCATATATGGCAGCAATACTCCATGCACGACTGGACTTGCGCTTTATATAAAGTAAGCAGCTGTCCCGGCGTGAAGTATCGCCGCACCTTTGCAAGGACTCCCAGCTTCCTTGCAGCTGCTTTGGCCTTGGACTCAATGAACCGCCCGAAGTTCAAATTTGAGGATATTTCAAACCCTAACAACTGAAGGCGGTCGGTATACCTCAGTGATACATTTCGGAAAGAAGGAGCCAAGGTGAGCTGGCTCCTTTTTGCAGTGAAGAGACACGCTTGTGTTTTGGAGGCGTTGAACTTCACAAGATTGGCATCGCCCCAATCGGAGACTGCCTGTAATGTGAGATTCGCACGCCCTACCATAGCTTCTCTTTCGGACTGGATTTGATCCCGACTGACCCGAGGACTTGGTTGGTATATCTCAACCACTGTGCTATCGTCTGCATACCCATAGATATTATTTTTAGTAATTATTAGGAAGACTGTCGCCATTTACAACACCTACGATATGATATGGGGTAGTGAATATTCTTACACAACACTACACGGTATTTGAATTACTTAATATAAGATTTATAACAGCAAACACAAACTAAAATGATCTAATTAAATCTCTACTTCTCGCGATTATAAGACGCTGTAGAAGACGGATGTTTATCGATCAAATTGTCGATATAATTAAAGATGGGCTAAATTAAGAGTTAACTAAAACGACCATCATTCATGTATAGATAAAACGAGTACATGTGAAAGAAGTTAAATGCGTGTCGAGACCGAGCCAAATGGAAGTCCGTATTCTCTGCCTAGCCTTCTAATAGATGGGAGCTTGTGTATGTAATTGTATATAATCATGCAATAAAGCGCGAACTACGCTGGCTGCGTTTCCCCGTTGAATGGCTTTATTTAGCTTTTTGGCGAGAAAATAATCAGTCGTATAATTATGTAGTACAGTGTAGTATTTAATATACTCCAATTAATTAACTGCTGAGATACATTAATAAATTGTTCAGTTATAATCCTTAACGACAAGTGTCAGCACCGAACATATCTGGCGGCTATGTCAATAGTAATTAATTTAGCGAAGCCCTGTACATCGTTCGTGTCAACACAGATCAGCTATAATATTCGATGTAACTTTGGTTATAAACCTTTCTAATTTTATCAATAAATATTTTTAATTAGTATGAAATTCATTTTGTTAACAGTTTTCTACAAGTCAGACCTGTAACTTCAAATTTACTTTACTTACTTACTTACTTACATAATCATAAATTTACTTAGCAATTGTATTAATAACGATTTGCTAACAAAATACATTTTGAGTAAAAGTCCTTGGATGGTGAGCGGAGCATCATTTATTATAATATACGACTAACTTAACCAAAGTTACTGGTTATATAAGTGCCTCTCCTGGGCTCACGTCTTTCCTCACAGATAATAAGGGCAAGGAAGTGTCTACCGAGCAGTCCAATGTGTGTTGGCGAACTTAACATGTCGTCAAAATATATACTTTTACAATTTCTTCGTCATGCAGGTTTCCTCACGATGATTTCCTTCACCGCCAAGTACGTGGTAAATCAGCACTTAACATCGCAATAACAATTGCAATGGTGTCAACGGGGATCGAACACGGGTTGCATGCGTATTATGTAATTTACAGCGCACGCTAAGTCGTTGAGCTACCACAGCTCTATGAACCAATTGGCAAGAAAAGTATTGCTGTAAGAGTTGGTTATATATATATATATATATATATATATATATATATATATATATATATATATATATATATATATATATATATATATATATATATATATATATATATATATATATATATATATATATATATAACCTCTCCTTGGTAGCACTTATAAGTACAGAGCGAGGCCCGTCAGAACTCTCTCCCGGGACGGAAGGCGTGGATGGGCGGTCAAAGTCGTAAATTATCAATAAGAAAAAAATGGTTAGGTGCAGTTCTGAAATTTGGTAGAGTTATAGTTTTTAACTGTAGGAATCTAGGATAATTATTGCCAGAAGTTTAGGTCGGGGTTTAAAGACTGTCACAAGTCGACAAAGTTGTATATAAATTGTTTAAATTTAAACCACAAGGTGCAGTTCTGACAAATGCATTTTTATATTATTTTTTGCTTATCGAACCCGTATATAAATTGTCAGAAGTCTAAATAATGGCTAAGTACATAAAAAATTGATTATATAGTCATATATATTTCCTGTCGGAGTGATTCACCGGTGGGAATTGTGGAACGTCACGTATCCAATGCTACAAAATGGCATAGTTTGGTTTTATGTATTGGAACATTAATCTATAATTTATAAATCGGTGGTTTGTAAAGAGTCGATAGGATTTAGAATTAAAATTATAAAACTGTAAAAATTGCTCTCGAATATTTACCTGTATCTGTAACTTCTTCTCTTCTTCGAATGTATTAAATAGGAACTGTAAAGTTCGTCTGTTCTTTTATAAATCCCGAAATTGGAGACAACGAATTGGTTGTGAAGATTTTATATTGGTGCTTAGTGAAAACTGCATCGTTGCAACCGGGGCAATTAAATTCACGTCCAAGTACGTGGTCTGCAACAGCGAGGTTGCAATTTTGACTACCCAGCAATAAGTTCACGTCGCACTCATCGCTTCGACATTTAGCTACGCTGATATTCCCGCCGGCAGCTATAAAATTCTATGGTAGATTACGGCAGCGTCGAAGTGTAAATAGTGCTTCATGAAGTCTTAGAAATCCATTAAAACTATTACAGAACTATAAACAGATATACAAGTGACATTAGCACTACACTTTAATTGTAACACACTGCGAAATCAAGAGAAGCAAAGTATTTCAATAGATTGATAATCACCCATCAATTTCATTACGTTAAATGGTTCCAAAACTGTTAGTAACTGTTAACTCTGATATAACTAACTAATGGTTATGGTGCCTTATAAATGAAAACTAGCTTTCTTTAAGGACTTATTCATATAAGTAAATTTTACCTAATCTTTAAAATACACTAGCTGTGCCCCGCGGTTTCATCCACGTACGTCACGTGTTTGAGCCGCGCAACATGACATGACACCCAGTTCAAGTATTTTTGACAGCAATCTCTGGAAAATTTGGCAACATTAATCGATTAATTTTATCTATCAGCATATTTACATTATAGTTAGGCCGAAGAAGTGTCCCAAAGCGCGGTTTATTCTACTTTTAAAGAAAACCTTACACGATACACGAAAAGTGTGTAGGTACGAAAGGATTCTTGATAAATTTGCTATGGACCTCTTACATATACAAAAGCGATATCACTTGTAGTTTCCGCGCGATCTGCCACGGACTATATACATTTTTTATAATTTATCAATTTTTAACCTACTTCAAAAAGGAGGATGTTCTCAATTTTGAAATAGGTTATACTTCAAAGTGGCTATATATAAATTGGGAGAAAAATATAATCTCTAAGAGTAGCAAATAAATAATTTTTTTAGCAATTTCAAGCCGGTATTAACTTTTTTTTTATTTATAATTATTTTTATCTCTTTCTAGAAGTATAATTCATTTCAAAACTCTTTCATTTCATGCTATGTTATTTTGAAAATTTTACTGATTAGTAATAGTATAGGATCAGGGATTATTTCGTGCCCACATAATTAACTTACTTTTCATGTGTCGTGACTTTGTTTAAAACTAAAAAAAAAAACGTGATTCGTGACAGTTTTTAGGGCGTAGGGGCTCACCCGAGACGGGGAGGCTGAGTGAATAAAGTTTAACTACACTCTATAATGTACATAGATAGTTTAGGATACTTCATTGATATTGCCAATTATTTAACTAAGATGATTGACCTAATCTTGCTCACAGTTAGCGTTCTCTATTCGTTTCTTTCGATTCTCATCGGGCGGCTAGGTTTTATGCGTCGTCGTTAGTCCACCGAGTCAATTGTTGAATTATTTAAATTTTTCAGTATAATTTTAATTATGCGTCCAAATAATATGCTTTAAACAGTATATTGTCTTGATAATGAAGTAACTTTCGTTCGTTAGGATTAATATGCCATGCCTAATAATAACGCTCGTAAATAATTTTTAATTTTCAATAATTTTTTGTCACTAAATATCTTATTTTGGTATAAGAAATAGACATATGGTATTGCAAACTATTTAAAAATGGAGTAAAGATCTATATTTTTGTAGTACATTATTTTTACGTATCTTATCACTAACCATTACGCCAACGCACACGGATAAATCATTTGTAAGCGCTTTTTCTTCTGACCTTCTAACAAAAATCAATATTTAAGGCCAACTGAGAGGTATAGCCAACTGCTAGATAGCCTATACTTTTTCTCATAAATCTGGCTATAATGTACAAAAAAATCGGACTGGTAATTCCAGAGATTGCGTGTTTAAATATACAAAAAAAACTCTTCAGCTTTATTAATATTTATATTTTAATTTCTAATTAATTTTTATTACTTGCTAATATTTTGTTAGGCACTTTTACATTTATTGCTGCATTTGACGGTTTTGTTTTATTTTATTTTAAATTATTATTCTTATGATTTTTGACAGCTTTGGATTCATTGACTACTACAGCAAGTTCAGGCTATTCTGGTCTTACAAATTAACCTTTTATGGATAAGCTGTCAGAACTACCTGACAAATTTGTGGAGATTGCTAGACCCAAAAACTTAATTTTCAGTAGAAAATTTCATAGTATGAAACTCCATCTAAATCATCCATTCTCGAAACCTTACAACAAGTAATCGAATTTATCAATAAAATGTTGCAGTGAGTCCACTTCAACCTCGATATATATGCCCGCATAAAATTTTGCACAGAAGAGACAAGACTGTTACGCTTGATATCAAAAGCATAGAGTGACGGTTAGCATCGATCGTATCAAACCAGCTCATATTAACACAGACTTAAGCAGTGCAACACCTTCGCCGCAGTCAACCAGTGCAGCACCTTTGTCTTCAGCAGATGTTCCCACGCCACCGCTCTTGACTGGTGCACTCACTGCCATATCTTCTACTTCCACACGCATACCCGTATTAACATCCTCATTCCCAGAATCTAAGACACCTTCAAATTAACAACCGCCTCCTGTTTCCATAACAACAAGGGTTCGTAGAAAGTTTAAGTTTAGGGACATTTTAGCTTTATAACTTTTATTCCTTGATTTTAATTTTTTTTATTAATATTTTCTTTCTTTGTTCATTAGTTTATCTGTTCTTTTATTTATATAAACTCACATTTCGCTATTAAGCCAAGGCAAGGGTGAATAGGCTTTTGTTACGATAAGACTGCGATTTTCCATCTAAGGCTGCATCACCACTTAGCACCAGGTGGGACTTTTTATGATTTGATAACAAAACTCTAATGATCCTTTACTATCCTTACATAAAATTATTAATAAAATGTTTAACATTTGAATTTACTAAGTTAGGACTCTTTTTCTACCTAGGGCCTATCTGGGTAGGTACAATCTCTCATCTATTTCTATCCCCAAATAGTTCATTCCTAAGGATATAGATAGCCAGTATAATTACAGGCTATAAGACAACGGACTGCCTTAGTCCTGAGAGGTGACAATGCAACTGCAGTCTTCTTTATTTTAAGTTGGTTGCAAGTGCCCATGGGCTACAGTAGCCACTTTTTATTAGGTGTACTGTAAATTCGTTGGTCACTTCAGTCATTTTAGTGTTTGATATGAAAACTTCTTAAGAATCGTTGTAATTTGAAACAAGATGAAACGAAAAAGTAACACTAAAATGTGGCACACATCTATACATCTATAGGATTTAGCCTACGAAATAATGAGATAGAATACAGTATACAGTGGCTATCTAGCGTCTATTTCACGTACCAATTTAAAAGTCAATCAATTTCTGTTAGATAAAATGAATTTACGTTTATAATGAAGTAGATAGTGTAATTATAAAGCAATTTTACTCGCAATTTTCTGAACATAGATAATACACTTAGGACATTTCTGAAGGTTTCATTTTTACCGCGTGTGAACTGCACACATTTTTTTATGATATATTATGTATTAAATCTAATATTAAATCTAAAAAAAAATTATAATATATGATGTATTAAACACAAAAACATATTTTAAAAATATAATTTAATTAAAGTGAAAGCAAAGTCAATGTCCCTTAGGTAGTTTAAAAGTTTTAGACGTATACATCTAGACGCGGTTAAGTTACGAGTACTTTGTTAAATGAAATTAACACAGACTTAAGCAGCCTTTAGTGATTTTCTTAACGATAACTTTATTGAAATATGAGCCTTCTGAGTTAGACGTTGTTGTTTTATAACGATTGAGAAAACGATATGGGTAATAATTTGCTTTTTATACGTCAGCTATAAAACACATTTTCCTTTACTTTCCTTTTTCGAGAACCGTTTATCGTATAGTATTATTGCGCGTGGCGACACTAGCTACCACTAGCGCCTTCTAGTATCGAGTAACAGAACTAGGAGAGTCAAGATCTTTCTAGAAATTTCCATAGAAGAACTTTCTAGAACTATCGACACCTAGTCAATCGGAACCGGTATGTACTCGAACATTCTAGATGTTTCTACAGTAGAAGATTCTGGAACTATCTGAGGCCACAAGCGAATACTTCGAAGCGAACAACTGCGAACTTAAGTGATCAGTAGTACAATTGTGTTTTGTTATTAGTGTGGTTTTAAGTTGTAATTAGTTTTCTGTAATTAAAATCTCAATTTTCGTAATGCACTCGGCAGTTTTAATTGTCTAGAACTCCAAGTTCGTAACAGTATCAATTAAAAATAATAAAGGTTCATATTTTTTTATTGTAGGTACTGCATATTTTTCGCATAATTTAGCACAGTTTCGTTGTAATTTTTAATTATTATCACTGCTATATGGACGACCCATTGTCACTTCTGTTTACTTTTTATATAGCTCGAAGATGAGGAAGAAATGTGTATGAGTAGCAGCCTCGTACCGGTAAGCGAAGTGTAAGGCATCACCCCGCAAGATGGAGTGACAACCTGGTAAGAGATGCAGTAAGTCGACGGATGGAGATGCCTCAGGATCGTGCTTTGTTGCATACTTGGGGGGAGCTCTATGTTCAGCAGTTGACTTTTGAAATATTGTAATGGTGGTAATGGTGATGATACCATTACTACGTATCGTGTAAAAGAATCCATTACCCCAGGCTTTCTCAAACTTATATTACCTCTATTACTCCTATTAAATATCTTAGACAATAGCGAATCTCTAAAAGTAGTTGCCTAAAGACAAAAAAGAGTTATTTTTTATCTTAAAATAAATATCTACAACGATAAATAACATATATTTATTAAGGTATGATGACAAAACAGTGAGTAATGCGTGAGCAACGTCTTCTCTCTGACAAAACTGTACATCACAGCCGCAAGGAAACGCGGTGGTGGTTAGTCACGCGTGCACCATAGTGTATAGCAATCCAACTGATGTGCACCATCATGCGTGTATCACGCGTGAGCCAGCCAGTCAGAACTCATAATGTCAATCTTGTCGCGGACTACTTTCGATCTACGGACGTAGATCTAGGGGTTCGGGTACCCACATTTGAGAAACCCTGCGCTACTCCATATTATCTTGTGGGTGACGCAAGAGGTGACAGAGGTGAACTAAAACAGGAGACGGTTGCCAACCCACTCGCCTAGGCCTACTCCAAGAGATTGCCTAATACGAGAAAATCTAGAGACCGTTTCAGTTGTAGACTTTTGATGTTTTGTAAATGAATGAATGAATGAATTACAAAGTCTATGTTAATAAAATATAAAATTTTGTACAGTGTTCACATTGCGCAGTGGCAATTTATTTTCCGACTGTAAAAGAACATATAAGCTTCAGGCTTAAGTAATTAAAACGCTGACCCATATATGAAGTTGAATTAAGATCTAGAAACTGCCTTGCAGTAATAGTGTCATGTTTATATGGACGTTGTAAATTTACTTCTTATTAAAATGGTCGAATATTTTGAAAGGGTATACTGTTGAAGAAAGCAATTATTTTTCATTTTTTTTATGTTATACCTACCGGCGTGGAATAGCAGCTTGATGCTGCTGTGTTTCGTATTTCGAGTGTAGATGTACCGAATATCCTTTTCACTGAAAACGGGACAATCATACAAATAAAATCTTATTTCTTAGAAATGACAACGCATATGCATTTTGATTCTTAATCGAGAAAAGATATAGGTGTTTATGGGCTACAACACCCAATTACCATCGTGTGGACTGTGTGCCCTTTTGTCATATTCATTCTATAAAAAAGGCGCTTTATTATTCATATAAATACATACGTCTATTCTCGATTAAGAATCAAAATGTAGATGCATTATCACTTCTGATTATTGAGATGGAATAAGCCATTCCAACAGTTTAACAGTAAAAAGGGTCTCGGGTTTTCTAGACACATTACACGAATCACAGCACTATACTATTTCATTCTAGTATACTGTTAGAAATTAGCCATTTCTCGGTAGGTCCGGCCCATTCGTGCTACAACCATAATATAGCTGTAGTGTGGCTTTACCACGTTCATTAAACGCATCCAATTAATTGTGTCGGGAAAATATTTAAAAAAGAATAGGGAATAATGAATCTAATGATTTTGAAATATTAATAAAAATCATTCATTCTTCATTCTTCTTTCATTCATTCATTAATACTTCCATTTAATTGTCCCAACTAAATTGAAACGCTATGTCAGGGGCAGTTCTTAAAGGTAGTCGAATTAGAATAAATGGAAATGTGAATGAAAATACTACCTTTTCTGACATAAAATTTGGCAACCATTTCGGAGAGTGACAATAATTTTTTTTATAAAACTGGAGTGACAAATGTATTTACAAATATGGCTCACCTGATTTTTAGTGGTTACCGCGCTCCATTAACACCAACTTCAAACAAAGAAGGCATTGTCACCTTTGAGAACTAAGATACAATGCTCACAATGCTCAAGCTACTCTGTACGTAGTAAAGCCACGCTGCTGTGGCACGAATGGGTGGGGTCAACCAGGGTAGGACAGCACTCTCACAGAATACCAGCGTAAAGTAATAGCTTAATGCTGCTGTGTTCTGTGTAGTAAGTATAGAGAACTGAAGATTCTTTTTTCTGGCAACGAGGCATTCCATCTTAGTCCTCAGAGGTGACAACGCATCCACGTTTTGATTCTTATTCGAGAAGATATGTAGAATCTATGTATCGTAGCTTCCTTTTACCATCAAGTAGACTGTGTTTTTTTATAGGATAGGGTGACAAACGAGCACACAGTCGACCTGGTGGTATGTGGTTGCTGTGGCCTATAGACATCTACATCATTCGTTTGCGAATTAAAATGCAGATGCGTTGTTAACCGTGAAGACTAAGATAGAATGCCTCCTTTCCAGTAAAATGGGTCTCCGATTATCTACACTCACCATATCATATCCTTCCCCGGTCGAGCCGACCCACTACTAATATAGCTTCAGCGAGTAGCGGTAGAGCCACCACGTAAAGAACACATTTGTCTCCCTTGTTCTTAAAAAAACAGCCTGTAATTTTATTGGTATAGAGACTCTTCAGACTGGAACGCAGTACTGCAAGCACTATTAGTAGCTATGTTTCGGCAGAAATTGTAAGAAGATAGTACTAACCCAGACGGACTCTCAAAAACGGAATCCTACCGCCTTAATGTTTATAAGATTTACAAAATTTTATCTATAAAATACTTTTTGATAATTGAAAATTCTTTAAGTTTGTCATTATTTTGGGATACATCGTTTAAATTAAACAGAGGATAACTAAATTAATGTACACTGGAACGGTAAAGTGACACTTGAAGAAACGCAAGCAATTAAAATAATTGATAGAATCAGGCGTTACTTTGCGGAAATCCATTATAATGGGTTTGTTATATATTAATTTGCTTAATTCCGCGTAAAAAAAGAAAATGATGTGTCCTGCCCAGTTTTGAGGGACTTCCTACCCTCCCTAAATCGCGCGCACTATACCCGTCGCCGTCAATCCCAGCTCTACAATCCCCAGCACCACCACACTAGGCACGACACACCACTCGCTAAATTACGACACGGGTTTCGCCTCTACACGAGGTATCCTCAGTTGAAGTAGACTCTGCGGAGGCTGGCCGCTAAGTGAGCGGCGAGCCGAAACTACTACTATTTATAAAATGTTACTGCCGCAGAATATATGTAGAGTATATTACGACTATAAATTAATGTAAGTGAAATCGTAAAGCAATAATCCCATATGATTCTAGTTTCCATTCTTTGTAATTAATAATCGCATTAATTAAAGCTATACCGTTACGGCCTGTTAAAGTTCACTGTTAAACATAGGGCTCCCCGATATATTGCCTCACAAGGAGAATATTTGCCATAATTGCCACGCTTGGCAAGCTAGTTGTCAACCTCAGTTTTTTATTTATAGTTGTTACTAGGAAGACGCTGCTACCCATCTCCTGATTTGTTTCTCTTTGTCGCCTCTTACGACACCCACGGGATGATATGGGGTAGTGGATATTCTTACACCGTTACCACACTACTTGTGGTAATATATCAGTCGACGTTCAAAAAATTTTTAAAACACTCAATAACAATTTTTGTTTTGTAGCAGGTGTTATTAAGTGCTACCCATGTGTACAACTCTCTAGACTGGCAGAAAGAGAATAATGTTTCTGATCTACTCGTGTGTATTGAGAGTTTAGTAAATCTTCGTAAATCGGACCAAAAATCTGACGATAACCCGGGTTATTTTGACGTGGGACGTCACATTAATACCATGACCATTGGTGCTATAAAGCATTCGTAAAATCAGGAATTTAAAATAAAATCAGAGAGATTAGTTTAATCAAAAGAAACATTATATAATGATATGTTATATTTACGCAAATAGTACACATTGAGAATAAATATATTTTTACCGATTTCATCGCGTTTAATTTAATTGTTTTTAATTCCCGACGATTCGGGCATTTGTGACCATACCCGAAACGTCGAGAATTAAAAACAAGTAAATTAAACGCGATGATATCCTCAAAAATAGTTTTATTCCAAGAAATATTATAAATTATTTTATAACCAGCTAAAATAGTGGCTACGACTAAATAAATATGCAACGCCTTAACTTGCCTTAGCTGCTTTAAATTTTCAAGTTACATCACAAGTGTCCTCAAACACAGGAAAATACAGAGGACCCGGTGGATTAATGGTGTTCAAAAACTTAATAAATTTTTTATTACTTTCTTTTTCTATAAGAAAGAGCGATAAACGAGCTCACAGTGCACCTGTTTGATTTTTTTTTATATGATAAGGGTGACAAACGAGCACACAGTCCACCTGATGGTAAGTTGTTGCTGCGGCCCATAGACATCCACATCTGTCCTCTATTACAAATCAAAATGTAGATGCGTTGTCACCCGTGAGGACTAAGATGGAATGCCTCATTTCCTGTAAAAAGGGCCTCCGGCCACCTGCATTCACCGAGCGAAACGCAGAGGTAAACCTCTACTTCACGCTGGTATTCTGTGAGGTCGTGGTACCACCCCGGTTCGAGCCGGCCCATCCGTGCGACAGCAAAAGCTGCCGCGTGGCTCTACCACAAAGATGCTGTGATATATAATAGATCCATCCATCTTCAATCCATCTTCAATAAAAATCCTTAATTCTTTCCTCCTCATTCCATTATCTCACCACCAGACGACGGACCGGAAAATAGGCTTGTTATGTTATGTTAGTTTGATGTTGTTGTTGATAAGTACGATCATGATCAAGGCAGTATTTTTCATAGAATAAGGGTAACAAAAAAGCACACTGGCTTCCTGATGGTAAGTGGAAGGTGTGACCCATAAAGGTCTACGTTTATCTTCGATTAAGAATCAAAATGCAGAATACGTTGTCACCTGTCAGTAATGAGATGGAATGCATCGTAAAAAGTTTGCCTCGTTTTCAGTAGAAAGGGTCTCCGTTTCTCTGCACGCACCATACGAAACATAGCAACATTAAGCTGCTATTTTACGCTGATAATCGGCGTGAGCGTGTCCTACTCGGCCGAGCAGACCCATTCGTATCACAACCATAATACAGTTGCAGCGTGGCTCTGCCAAATATCATAAAAATACGCTAAGGTTGAATGTGAGAGGTTGTGCAGCGCCGGGGTCACCTTATGGGAGGAGTAAAGGAGAGGGAGAGAACAGCAGATATCCCAATCTTCAGTCGGAAAATCGGGCGTACTAAGTGAGAGTATGGTGTCGAATATTATAAGGAAGGGTGATTCATCACCAAATATATAAGATTGGGCCCAAATGCTTTCTTTATAAAGAAGGAGCGGATAGTTTCTGTTTCAGACCTAATCCGTTGTTGTTTTTTTATAGGAGAGGGGGCAAACGAGCATGCGGCTCACCTGATGATAAGTGACTACCGCCACCCATGAACAACTGCAACACCAGGGGAGCCAAGAGAGTTGCAGATGCGTTGCCGGCCTTTTAAAAAAGCAGGATCTATTCTTAAAGGTCCCTAAGTCGTATCGGTCCGGAAAAATCGCTGATGGTAATCGATTCCACAAGGAAGTTATGCGTGGAATAAAACATCTTCTAAATCGCACAGTGGTGGACCACCAATCATCCAGTTGGTGTGGATGGAGTTGGACGCAAAAAGGGAGCCTAAAAGGTCGGCTTTCTCTTTTGCGACGTGGTCTAGTGAGTCGTCCTCCGTGTGCAGAGATGGTAGTGATGGCTAACAGAAATTCACTTGGACAGCCTTGGCGAGAGACCAGAATACACAGGTTTCCAAAGGGAAGCGAACTAGTTTCTCGCCAATTTTGCCTATGTGCTCTGACTTTGCCTTGGCAATAACACTTTTGAAGGACCTGGAGGCGAAGTTATACTTTTTTTAAGCATGCTGGTGCTTACATCCCGAGTCGCCGAAGCCGCAGCCCAGACTTGATAACACTCCTGCTTACTACGTAGTGCAGTCTTACAGGCGCGACCAAACCAAGGCTGAAATCTGCCTCCGATGGGTACCACAGATGATGGAATAAATAGTTCCATCCCCTGTAGCACCACATCAGTGACAGAGTCAGCAACAGCGCTGGAAGCCGGCAAGAAGCAAACCATTCCCAATGGGAAGTTATAAACAGATCTTCCCGCATGATCGGTTAAACGTGAACCGAGCCATTCGGCATGGTGGGCGTTAAAATCGCCAAGGATCATGATCTCTGCGGATGGGACCTGTTGTAGTTGTTCAATCTGTTGCCAATTGGACCTGGTCGATGAGTCGGTCTGTTTCGGCATTATCGCTATGGGACTTATAGATGCGCGGACGGTCGTCGCTGTCTACGCGTAGCCAAAGGATGGACAGGTCCAAACCTTCAAGACTGCCGTGGCGTCGAGAACAGATATTCTCTCTGACGTATACGCAAACTCCAGCCCGAGGCACAAAGGAATGCTCCAATTTGTACCCCGGGTAGGAGAGATACGAAATATAAGCCGGAGAGGACACCTGCGTCTCGGTCAGAAAAAGCAAGGAGTAGAGTAACATGGTCGTGGATGCTCAGCGAGGGATTCTCCAGGGGTCCTGTTACCCTCCTGGAGTAGTCTTTGATGTAATTCCGCTACCATGTTGATGGGATTGGGCCTCCGGCCACCTGCACTCATCAGACGAAACGCAGAAGCAGAGCTTCTACGTCACGCCGGTATTTTGTATATAGTGCGGCGGGCATTTGCTTGCCCTGAAACCTTCTCAGAAATGAGATGAGGCCTGTGCCGGTTGTGGGACGTATATAGGCAGTAACTTTAATTTACGCATAGGGCCAAAGCGATTGTGCTTCTTAATGGATTTTTTTATACAGGAATAGGGTGACAAACGAGCACACACTCCACCTGATGGTAAGTGGTTGCTGTGAATCATGGACATCTACATTCATTCTCTTTTTTCTATTTTCTTTTTTTAAAAACGTTACCCCCACACTAGGATTTTATCCTGTATCGTGGAGGCAGTTTACAAACACAAATTGTACAAGGACAAACATCCAGACCCGGAAAAATTATTTGTATGCCATACAAATACTTGTTCCGTGCGGGATTCGAACCCGCGGCCCCCAGCGCAGCAACTCATTGCTAAGCCACTGCGCCATGGAGCCGTCAATACTCCTTTGCGAATCAAATTGCACATCGTTCCGCGCTCTCGCTTGCACTTTAAATGGAACGCCTCGGAGCGAGGTAACGCCGCATGAGTCATGTGTTTTCGTGCGTGCAGCCAGCTTCATCAATTTATAAGACGCTGTCACGTCAATAAAATGTATATATGTAAACTGCCTCCACGATGCTATTGTATCGTGGGGTCTGTTTGCATACATAAATTTCACAAGGACAAACTTCCAGACTCTGAACAATTACTCGTATTTGTAGGCCATACTAATATTTGTTCCGTCCGTAGTAATATAAGTAGGATAATATAATATGTTTAAATTTTGTATATTGTGGAGCCACACTGTGGAGGAATCACCCACGCTCTCACAATATACCAGCGTAAAATAGCACCTCAATACTGCTGGGTTTTTAAGGTGACTGTACCAGAACCAGGTAACCTTTTTCCTGGAATGAAGCATTCGATCTTGGTTCTCATAAGTGCACGCATCTGCACTTTGATTCTTAATTGAAAATAGATGAAGATATCTATGGTCCACAGCATCCACTTACAACCCGGTGGACTGTGTGCTTGTTTGTCATCCTTATTCTATAAGAAACATACTTTGAGTTATAGAAATCCGTTAGTAGCCGGTTGTTTAATAATGTGACTTGTTTGTATTTTCTTTACATTGTATAGAAATATACCGCAAAAATAAACCAGATCAATAAGCTTTTACCCTTATCAAAGACTATAAAAATAACCGTCCCGCCATCTGAAGGTAATTTAAGAAAAAAATAACATTTAACATGGAAACTATAATAGAAGTAAATGTACATTAAAGAAAAAAAGTATATTATGACAAATATTAATAAAATTAATGTTATTCAGTGCGAAAGTCTGGTTAAGTAACTATTCCCAAATAGGCTCGCTATTCTTAGAATTACATAATGGTAAAACTTAAAATTTATTTATTTTCAAATGAAAAAAAATTCTCGTTTCTTCGAATCCACCCTTAGTCTTCAATGTCTACCTAGCACTGTGCTTTTTGACGGTCTTTGAAAGTGGCAGCATTATCAATGAGTGCAAATCACGTCACTAGGATTGCAGAACAAACCAGTTCTTTGACTGTACGGGGAGCGCGGTTGCATGCCTCATGATGTTGTATTGTGTTTAGGTATAAGAATTATTATGATATGTATGTTGATGACATCGGTATACGTTTAAAATGTATAGCTTATGTTTATACCGAAAAATATAAATTTTAATATTATAAGAAGAAAACTTTTTGACACATCCAACATCGACATCCACATTATGTGAGTGCGTAAGTCCGGTACGTCGGCAACCCGTGTCGTGGCATGAGCGTGTGTAAGCAAAAAATGTAGTATCTTTTTCTTTGTAATTTTTTTATATATTAAGGGTGACAATAGGGCACAATGTCCACCTAAAGTAAGCAAATACTGCGGCAGATACTTACTTATAACTAAAGTATCGCAAAGCAGATGCGTTGTCACCCGTGAGGACTAAAACGGAATGCCTCTTTTTCCAGTTAAAAGGTTCTCCGGTTCTCAGCATTTACCATACGAAACACAGCAGCATTAAAATTTTCTGAGAGTTTGGTCCTTCACCGGTCTATTCTTGTTACTCCCTCCCTCCCTCCTTCTTGATACCGGGTATTGCTGCGACTTTAGTATAGCTGCAGCGTTGCCCTGTAGAGAGTTAAACACACTTTTGTAGCTTTAATCCGTGTAGTGGCGGTATAAGTGTACTCACTACCCCGTATCATTCTGTGGGTGTCGTAAGAGGCGACAGAGGAAAATTGAAACAGGTGATGGGGAGCAGAATCTTCCTAATGACATTTCAAAATAATAAAAAAATATATATCTTCATTATTATATTCATTCATTAAAATCACTTGAGCGCGATGTCGATTCGGGCGGGGTAAAGTAATTAACTTTATTAACTACGACGCCATGTTGTATAGCTCTACACGCAAATACGATATATAATATGTTGCGGTTATGGTTTGGGAATTCCCGACTATTTCAATGTCCAGGGGCATGGGGCAGCCTTTAATCAAAATCCCGGAATTCCCGGTACTTCGAGACTTTTAAGAAAATACTTCTTTGTTTTTTTTTAAGATTGGTAAGCCTTTTTGAAGAATTTTATTTGAGTTAATTACTGGTGAAACGTATTTATAAGAGGCAATTTTTTGTAAAATCAACATTTATTAAACAGAAAATTAAATAACTTTAACGTTAATTTCATTCTTAATAATTGCTTTGTTTGTTTCTTTTAGTCACATACAGATGCTTTTTTAAACAGTTAAATCTTATAGTTATGAAACGAACTTAGTTAAAAATCATACTAATTCTTAATAACTAATATTATCTAGTAATTCTAGTATCTAATCATAGTTCATAATCTCATTCTTAATTCTCATAAGCAAATATTTGTTTCATTTAAATAATTATTAAATAATTTTAAGAAAAAAAATATTGTGTTGCGTACTCAGTAGTTACATAGTAGACCAAGTAATTATTCGTTAAACTAACACATGGCGCTAGGCTCCTTCAATTATCTATACAAATAAATAAAAATGAAGTGTCTGTTTGTAATGTTAAAATATCAGCGCTTTACTCAATGCATATGAGTTTATATACGGTATTTATAACAAAAACACAGTTTTTAAAGTTTTGTCTGTCTGTCGGTCTGTCTGTTTGTTCCGGCCAATCTCCGAAACGGCTAGACCGATTTCGACGGGACCTTCATAAGCAGATAGCCGATGTTCTAAGGAGTAACTTAGGCTACTTATATTTGAGAAAAAGAATTAGGGTATAATATAATTAAAATCCACAATTACACGCGGGCGAAGTCGCGGCGCACAGCTAATTTGAAAATAAAAATGATTACATAACAATTTCGACAATCTTGTCTGGTCCCGAAAGTCCCGGGACTAGAGACAACTAAAATTACGAAAAGTCCCGGGACTTCGAGACACGAGAAGTCCCGGGACCCAAAGCCTAGTTGCTTTCGAAAATACTTCAGCACAAAATCAAGGATTTTGCTTAAGTTAAATGTGAAATGGATACGGCATTTTGACCTAACAGCTCGTGATATCGACAATGTATTTTATATTAAACTTACAACCGTGTAGTGACAGCAGAGTAGCGTCACTACCTCAGCCCTTGACTGAACCCATGAGTACTCCTCCGCTAAAGTCAACTTCACAACAAAGGAAGACGTTTGCGGATGTTGCTCGAAAATATTCACGTTCGATACCTTTTTGTAGTCGATAACGAAAGAATGGAGATATAAAATCAGTTACAGTGGTGACCCAAAACAAGATTCATAATGACGGGTTTACTCTTGTTAAGATGAGACGTCGGTTGAGACCCATCGATAACCAACGTGGGATGGCCAAAATATACGCAAGTACAACTCTACGTACTGTGGAGCCCATACAGCCACCATACAGCTCTTCAACTCCCGTTTAGACAAAAGTACGTCGGTAGAAGACGTCCTGCGTTTCGTGAAAGAACGAAGCCGATGCCGCATAGAGGATCTGATCTCTTGACATTTACAGTGTCTGGAGTCTAAAAGGTCAACGAACTTCAAATCCTATGTACTCCAGGTTCCTGCAAAATACAAAGAGACATTCCTCGCTCCCGATTTCTAGCCCTCTGGTGTTGTCTTTTGCAGTTACAGGGACGCGCCAAAGAAGAAAGTTCACTAAATAGTGTTAACTTATATTTATATTTTTTATATATTTTCTCTACACTCACCATACGAAACACAGCAGCGTTAAGCGTTAATTTTACGCTGGTATTCTGTGAGAGCGTGGTCCTTCCCCATGAATTAGCAGATGTTGCAATTATGTTACGCAACATAGTGACTTTGTTCCTCAGCTCTGTTAGGGTTCGTTTCGATTCCTTAAATATGAAACGGATGTCGGTGACTTCGGCTTTTAACGTAGAGATATCTGTCAACAATCTGTTTACGTCTACGTGGTCGAACGTCGCTGGAGGCAGCTTTCTGAGATCACGCGACGAAAGTTGGGATGTCATCAGGGTTGGTCTTATTGAACAGCCTGAAGATGTCTTACACGTCTTTCTTACCGTGTCCATCCCTGTGACGTGTGAAAATACGGATTTGGTTCACGTCTGAATATGATAACACCTTCTTCGGTTGGATGATCTCGTCCTCGCTGAAGTTAGTCATCAGTATCTGCTCCAGAGACACCAGGGCCATGAAGTCCAATTTTTGTTGAACAAAGAGCAGGAACTCGTAGACTACGACTGTATCAGAGCGTTTAGATTGACACGCCATTTCGCGCATTAGGCGTACCTTACGGTACGAAAATATTGTATGTTTGGCATCAAAGCCGCCACATATCATACCATATTACCATATATAGACGGCGAAGCCGGCCTTGCTCTTTTAAACCGAGACTCAGGTTTCCGCTCCGACTGATACTTCATATTTCTCCTACCCAGGGTACAAATTAGAATACTCCTTTGTGCCCCGGGCTGTAGATTGCGTATACGTCAGAGAGGACATCTGTTTTCATCGCCTCGGCAGTCTTGAAGGTACGGACATGTCCATCCTATGGCTGCGCGTAGACAGCGAAGACCATATCCGCGTCTACGGGTGCCTCTATAGGTCCCATAGCAGTAATGCCGCCACAGACCGACTCATCGATCACGTCCAAATGGCTGCAGACTTCGTGCTACAACAGGTCGTGATATTCGCTGATTTAAACGCCGACTACGCTGGGAACTTCTGTCAGCTATCTCTTCCATCTCTGCACAGAGAGGACGACTCACTGGCCCATGCCGCAAAGGAGAAAGCCGATCTGTTGAGTTCTCTCTTTGCGTCCAAATCGACTCTAGATGACGGGGAGAACACACTGCCGACCATCCCGCGATGTGGGTGCTCTATGCCGGATGTGCGGTTTACGCAGCGCTCGGTTCGCAAAGCACTCTTCTCCCTGGACGTCAGCAAGTCGAGTGGGCTCGATGGAGTCCCTTCCCATTGTGGTGAAGACGTGTGCACCGGAGTTGGCACCGGTTCCAACGCGTATTTTCCGGTACTCCTACTCCCAAGGCAAAGTCCCGAATTCATCGAAGACAGCTTTGGTCCACCCGATCCCTAAAAAAGGCGACCGCTCAGACCCGTCCAACTACAGACCTAACGCCATCACCTCCTTGTTCTCCAAAATAATGGAATCCATTATAAACTGCTAGCTCATGAGGTACCTTGAGGATCACCAGCTGATTTGTGACCGCCAGTACGGTTTCGTCGTGGTCGATCAGCTGGTGATCTTCTAGTCTACTTAACTCATAGATGGGTGGAGGCAGTAGAGTCCAAGGGGGAGGCATTGGTCATTAGTTTGGACATAGCGAAGGCCTTTGATCGGGTCTGACACAAAGCGCTTCTTTCGAACCTTCTTTCCAATGGGCTTCCCGAGAAATTGTGCAAATGGATCACCAGTTTCCTTGCTGATCGGAGAATAATGGTCGTAGTAGACGGTGCATGCTCTGATTTCAAGCCTATCAACGCTGGTGTTCCAAAATGTGCTATCATCAACGCTGTTTCTCCTGCATATCAATGATATGTTGCAAACTAGTAACATTCCTTGATATGCAGACGACAGAACTGGTGATGCCTTATATACCGTCCGTGCCAATATTTCTCGGGATAACGTCGCCAAATAACGGAATTAACTTGTGTCTGAAGTCGAGTCTTTGCTGAACAGTCTCGGATTGGGGGCGAATAAATCTAGTTCAGTTCCATCTCCAGAAGACAAAATTTTGCACGTTTACCGCTAAAAGAACCCCTTTGTCGTATCTCCTCAGTTTCAAGGTACTCCCCTTGCTGCTTTAGCTAGCATCGGAATCCTCGGCGTCGACATATCGAATAGTGTGCAGTTTCGTGTTCACTTGGAAGGGAAGGCCAAATTGGTCTCTAAAAAGCTTGGCGTGCTTAGCAGAGCGAGACAGTATTTCATGCCGGCATATCGTTTGTAACTTAACAAAGCGCAAATTCGGCCTCACATGGAATACAGTTTTTATCTCTGGGCCGGGGCACCCCAATGCCAGCCTCGTCCACTTGACCGCATCCAGCGCAGAGCGGTTTGAATCGTCGACGACTGAGTTCTTTCTGATTGGCTCGATACACTGGCACTGCGTAGGGATGGGTCAACTCTTTGCTGTTTTTATCGAATTTACCACGGGGAGTGCTTTGAGGAATTGTTCGTACGAGACGAAATGGGGTTATGGTTTCTTTTCCGCCGCCTCTACATGACTAATAAATTTCTACTCCCGTTCATCATTTTTATCCCCTCATATATATTCGTCATAAATATTAATAGTTACGAGTATTTATATGTACTAATTATATATGTATAAATATGTATATATTTGTAAATATATGTTTTTATGTATATTTTTATATACTTATATATGTATGTATAGGTTATATTTGTATAGTTTATTTATTAGTAAAATGTATTTGTTATATAATTGGAATAGTTCGTATCTCTTCTATCTATTCTTTTGTTTTAAGGAATGCAATAAATAAATAACTAGATTTCCCAATTAAGTAGGACATTTGCCGTAGTTGCCACGCTTGGCAAGTGATGTGCCAACTGCATATTTTTATTATTTTGAGTTGTGATCAGGAAGAAACTGTCATCCACCTGCTGTATATTTTTACTCCCGTTTATGAATACAATTTTTCTCACACGTTCACCGTGAATAAGACTACATTTATGAAATTGTGAAGTCTACTTAAACGTAAAAATACAAGCGTGTATTTTATGATGCCAATGAATATTTAATGGGCCAAATTATTTGAATCAAATAACGCAAATAAACACTACGCCGTGTATTTATAAAAACCATGAAATTCAACATTATATTGTCAAAATACTATTACCTTTCATTATAAATATTATGTAAATAACGCATTTCTGATTCCAGGGCAATTTACGTTCCATAAAGCTGCATCGGAAGACATCATGTCCGATGTAAAAAAAGTGTTGTTAAACATATGTTATTAATGTAATTCTGATATTATATTGCCAAATTTCAATCATTTACGTCAAATATAGACACAGATACCGAGGTGTCTCACTCAAAATTCACTAATGATATAGAAAAATGTTAAATCTTTTTAAAAGACGCTTGTCAGTGTCCTAATAGACAAAGCCTATTATATTTTAAATGATTACTTAAGTGATGATTTTTTTTGATACTCAATAGTTAAAATTATAAAAAAAATGTCACAGGTTCAACCATTCGATGAATAATTTGCTTTACATAATTATGATAACATATATATAAAAGTAATTACATTATATTGATACTATTTATTAATTTATTTTAAAATTCAAGTGATTAAATTACAAAGAAATGTGTCACTATTTATTTATTTGAAATATTGCTAGGTCATTATTTAAAAATGTACATAATAAAACATAGTTATTACACAATTTATTTATGTCATAATTAGATTTCTAACATACATAACTCTTTTCTTAAATTCTATATCCACTAATGTTTTGTTTACGTTCCATTTTTTTGTTATTTTTTTATTTACTTTAAATGATTTCCAAAAATATTGTATCATGAAATCACTTGTAGATCCGATTTTGCTAACTTTGGCACGGAATAATACTAATGATGTGTCTAAATTGAAGCCCACGCGAGCGAATCCACGGGTAAAAAGCTAGTCATCAATAAATTTCAATTGATCTTCAATTCGCGAACAATTGATTGTAACTAAATATTTTTTTATAGGATAAGTGTGACAAACGAGCACTCAGTTTACCTGATGGTAAGTGGTTGCTGTGGCCCTTACAATATTTGTCCGTTTCACACACGAGGAAGTTCCGCGTAGCAATCGTAGGAAACATTAATGTAAAAGGCAGTACTATTAGATATTCTGTGGTAAAAGGGTCAGATATAGGAAATGTTTTCATTTACGTAGTTAAGGCTAGAATCCATTTACGGTTATCCACTTTCATTTTACCCGTAAAACCCGCACGGAATATGGCGTTGCTAATTCATAAGGACAACGGTGCAAAGTTGCTGTTTTCGTTTTTAGTCAAAAACTACCGTGTAAACGTATTTCTCCGAGTTTTACAGTGGAAGAACCACGCTGCAGTTGTATTATGGTTGTAACACGAATGAGGTGGCTCAACCGGGGAAGTAACACGCTCTCACGGAATACCTTGTAAAATAGAAGGTTAATGGTGCTGTGTTTCGTATGGTGAGTGCAGATAACCGGGGATTCTTTTTACTGGAAACAAAGCATTCCATCTTAGTCCTCAGGGGTGACAACGCATCTGCATTTTGATTCTTAACCGAGGATAGAAGCAGATGTCTATGGGTCTCAGCATCCACTTACCATCAACCAGAGTGTGTTTTTATTTTCTAAAATATACCATTTCATAACAGTAGGCCTATGCCTCATTTCGCGGCTACCGCACGATCTCCCGCGAGGCGGCGAGCCTTCTTGCCGGATTGCCGGCATGATCTCATGGCGACATGGAGAGAGCGACTGTCGCAACCCCGTGCTGGGCACGCCACTATAGCGGCGATAAGACCCCTATTTGAGGAGTGGCTTGAGAGACGCCACGGCGTTCTCACCTTCCGCCTGACGCAGGTCCTCACCGGAGACGGTGTGTTCGGGAGGTTCCTGCACCGAATCGGGCGGGAGGAAACGCCCGGGTGCTCCCACTGCGAGGATCGACCGGAGGACACGGTGGAGCTCACCGTGCTGGGGCTGAGCACCGCCGTGTCCTCGTAGCGGCAATAGGCGGCGGCGACCTCTCGCGTCCGGCCCTGGTCGAAGCCATGGTCCGGAGCGAGACGGAATGGGATGCCGTCACCACCTTCTGCGAAGCAGTGATGCTAGCGAAGGAGGTGGCGGAGCGGGAGAAGGAAAGAGCAGCAGCTTTCCTTCCCGGCCGCCGCGGGAGACGCCCCGGGCGTCGGGGGCTACGTCGTGGCCCCCGGCCACCGTAGGCGCGGGCCTGTGGACGGCGAGCAATGGGTAGCTCGCCGTCCGTCCGTCTAACGACGACAGGCCGTGTCGACGGCGCGTTTTGTTCCACGCGCGCCTCAAAGAGCTGTCAGCAGCGTGAAGGGGCCCGCAAGGGCCGACGCCTGCTGGGGCTGCGGGCTGTTCGAAAGAGATACCGCGGCTCCGGAACGTAAGGGCACTGAAGGAACACGGATGGTTTTTAGTCAGTAAAAGTCTGACACTCCCTTCCGCTCCACCCACAGCGAAAGGCGTCATTAGATGATTTTCCATCCGCAAAAAAAAAGGCCTATGCCTCATATGGAGGACTTTGCCATGGTTGCCACGCTTGGCAATTTTTTATAGTTTTAAAATGTTTTCAGGAAAATACTGCTGACCATCTGCTCATTTGTTTTACACGGGACGATATGGGGTAGTGGATATTCTTTCACCGGTACTACTCGGTATATCGATATAATATGTAAAAATGTTTACATACAATGTCATTGCCCCATCTGCCATCGCGCATCATAGCAATAATTATCATTAATAACAGTTTCCTTTGTCTTGAAAATTCGCATAAAATATTCAATTTTACGCTCAGAGAAGAATTTGACCCGGGAGAAATATTTCGATGATAAATCCGATTATCCAGCGGCCTGCCTAGAAACGGAGTTATAATTTAATTTTTGTCCAAATTTAAATCTTTTATGGCTTTTAATGCATAAGATAATACCATTAATTAATATGACTGATAAAGCAATTTCGGCCGACTTCTAAAGAGGAGACGGTACGCAATTCGATTGTATGTTTTTTTATGAGTGTTACCTCATAACTTTTTACTGGGTGAACCGATTTCGACGATTCTTTTTTTATTTGAAAGATAGTATTTTTCGTGTGGTCCCATATGAATTTGATCAAGGTCAGACAAATAGTTTTTGAGTTATTCTTAATAAATTATATTGAAGTCCGCTGTACAAAATTTAAAATTTTAAATTATTGAAACTTTTAAATTACAAGTGAACCTACTTGTAGGATCTTACCTATTCCTGGTTAATAGCAGTGCTTGCACTGCTGTGTTCACGTCTGAAAGGAATAAAAAGCCTGTATAGTTACAGGCAGGAGAGGGCTTCCGACCGCCGTAGGGATCGGATGCAATTCGCATCGCTAGTGACTTGTGGACTACTGGTGGACAGCCGGTGTACGGGTTGTCGACTGGTGTACTGCTGGTGGACAGCCGGGTGATAACTGGTGACTGGTTGTCAATTCGGTTGTCATCTGGTGGACAGTCGGTGGACAGATGGTGGACAACCAATGAAAAACAAGTGGAGTGGAATAATAAACAAGTGACTATCGAAAAACATTGTGGACAAGGTCCGAAAACAGTGAATAGCAAACTATTACAAGTGCAAAACAGTGAAGTGAAAAAGACCTCAAAACTAAACTATTAACAATATTTCCCACATTAGATTGTCAACAGTAGTCTAAAAACAAATAAACGAAGTGCAAAACTATAATTTACATTATTCAAGTGCAAACCTTACAAAACACAATTAAATTAGGCATGATTTTGCATTTTTGATCAATAAAACAGTGTCATCTAGAGAAAATACTCAAAACTATAAAGACTATCACGCACCAAACAACTGTCCCGTCCTCTAGTTCCTAATCGAGCCAGCAGAGGACAGCACAAGTTGCAAAACGACAAAAAAATATTCACAACACTATATTATCGTAAAATATATCCAACAAATATGGAGGAAGTAATGAATATGCTTAGAAAAATTCAAAATGAGCTGAATGAACAAAAAGCAACAATTGTGCAATCAGCTGACAAAGTTACGGAACAAGTTACGCAAAATATAAACTCCATATTGGAGGAAAAGTTTAAAGCAATAGATATAAAATACGAAAACCTTAAAGAGAAGCTGGAAAACCAGGAAAAAAGATTATACTTTTTAGAAAAACAGTCAAGACAGAGGAACATCGTTATTTTTGGCTTAGCGGAAACTGATACATCATATGCAAATTTAGAAAAAAACCGTATTAAGTTTCATAAATCAATACTTCTCTGTAGGACTAGAACACAGAGATATACAAGAAACTAGGAGAATAGGGAAGAAAGGAGAAAAACCACGGCCGATTACCGTAACGTTTACTTCATTGGGCACGAAAATAGAAATCTTTAAACACAGGAGAGTATTGAAAGATACCACTTATTACATAAAAGAAGACTTTCCACAACATATTTTAGAAAAAAGAAGGGAACTGCAAGAGCAAGCAAAAATTGAAAAAGAGAAAGGAAACTCCGCCACTATCAAGTACGATAAACTGATAATACACTACAAAAATGCAAATACATCAGGCAACAAGAAAAGAACTCTACCAACATCACCAAACTACAATGATTTTACGCAACCAGAACCAAAGACACAAGCTAATAAAAAGAACAAAACTCAAACAGGACTACGAAGATCGTCGAGTTTATCAGAGGGAGTTATGAAACCAGGAATACTTAGTTTCCTAACAACTAAAAACCAAACCACCAACAACCAAAATAACCTACCATACGACCAAACAAACAAAAATAACGAACAATAACAATTACAGCCCTCTCTCACGGAAAACACACCATAAATAATAACAAACACTAAACCACATCTTCCAAGCCGGCTGGTCCCCGTGGAAGATTACGACCGAAACCCTCCAGAGGAAACATTAGCAGGTTCGTCAAAGACTACTAAAAACAAGTATCATAACCACCTATATATATCGACCTACAACGTTAAAACCCTATCGACTTATTCACGACTACTGGAACTAACAGAATCATTAAAAAACGTAAAGTACGATATTATTGGTCTCTCAGAAGTCAGAAAACTCGGTAACAAAATAGAAGAACATGATGAGTTTATTTTCTACCACATTGGAGAAACGCCGGGATTATATGGAGTAGGCTTTATTGTCAAAAAACAGCTGAAAAAATACATAAAAAGTTTCAATGGACTGTCAGAAAGAGTGGCCCTGCTAAGAATGCATACCAACAATTTAGACTTAAGCATCATTCAAGTTTACGCCCCAACAGAGGCCTCGAAGGAAGAAGAACTAGAGCTATTCTACAGTACTGTCGACAAAGCCATACAACTTTCAGGAAATAATATAATAGTCATGGGTGACTTTAACGCCAAAATTGGTCAACCCAAACCAAACGAAACCATTACGGGAAGTTACGGCTATGGTAATAGAAACTGAGGAGACAGACTCATCGAGTTTGCGTACGAGAACAATCTAGCTATTATGAATACTTTTTTCAAAAAGAACAACAAACAGAGATGGACTTGGAAACCACCCGATGACTCTGGAGGAGGCCTTTACCCTCCGTTGAGAGGGGTTCTTGCAATTGTACAAAAACAAAAAAAAAAACTTTCATTATGCATTGTTATAATTGTCTAAGACAACTACTAGAAGTAAGAAGATAAATTGTCTTGTTCTATATTATTCTATTACATATCTATCTATCAAAATTAAGTATATTCCTTACTAAATAAACGTTATATTCCTAACTATTAAAAGTAATATATACCAAAATACTAAGTTTTTTTTGTAACACTAGATTATTTTTTTTTTTTGCATGCACACTGTTTTAAAATTGTAAATTTCTACTTTGCAGCAAGAAATAAAAGGCTTTTTTATTTTTTATTTTTATTTTATTTATTTATTTTATAGTTACAGGTTGTGAGACATTCCATCTTAGTCCTCATAGGTGATAACGCATCTTTAGTCTACTTTGTTTGAAGTTAGCTGCAGGTATCCAAGTACTGTAGTAGCCACGTCCCATCAAGTAGTGTAAGTTCGTTTGTGTCTTCAGTTTAGAAGAGTTTTATCTTGAAATCATCTTCTCTATTGAAATTAGGATAATTTTAATATCAATAGCCACGCGCATCTTCCTTGTAACGGATCGGTGGTCTATTGTAAGGAATTGTGGTCTGTATTTTATAGTTCACAAATTAATATTTAACACAGATATTTCTAACCATTATTTATAGAATTTAAAAAAATAACTAATTTTTCACTCACTTTATTGCATGAAGTTGATAAGAAAGCGACTAGAACGGATTTTTAAATAGATATTTTTAACCGAATATGACTATCGTAACAAGGGCTTATGTTTCTTCGTCTAATATGGGATTTGAACGTTTACTGTTACTGTTGCTTTAACTAGTAAGATCAGTAAAAGCAGCACACGGTCAGTCTTATGGTGACGGTAGCTGTCCCTATATTTATATATTATGTTCCCAATTTTTTTTCTTAATTCTTTATCATCTTAGCTGGCGGATAGTCATTATTATTATTTGAATCAAACACTTTTTTTGGACAATTTTTTTTTCGACTTACTTGTATGCGCAGTACCAGGTGTACTCAGGTAGGCCAGGCAAACAGTCAAATACCTGCTTATTGAGTGGACTGACACTTTTTAACAAATGTCAAATGATGTCACCAGTGAGGATTAAGATGGAATGCCTCTTTTCCAGTAAAAAGGATTTCCGGTTCTGTACACTCACCATACGAAATAAAGCAGTGTTAAGCTGCTATTATACACTGATATTTTGTGAGAGCGTGGTCCTTCCTCGGCCGAACAGACCCATTCGTGCTACAATATAGCTGCAGCATGGCTCTACCACGTACACGTCATATATAATATATATGATGTATGCGTGGTATATAATATATAACAACAAAGGGCACAATTTGTTATCATTTATCATATGTATCTTTGAAACTGGCCTACTGGAAAAAAATATTATGAAATAAGTAGCGCCCTTGCACGAACTCACCAACTATGTTATACAAAGTTAGTTAAGCTACAGCCTATAAATATGCGTTCTACATCAGAGCACAAGTGTCAGAAAGAGAATAAAAATTTAACTTTAATTCTTCAGGGAGCAACACTGTCTGTTCTTAATATCTATATTATATATGTTATTATGTATTATATATATATATATATGTATATATATATATATATGTATATATATGTATATATATATATATATATATATATATATATACATATATATATATGAATCCGTCTTGTGTTTCTGGTTACAAAACTGAGTGTTTTTGCTGTAAATAGTAAATGCGTTGTTATATATTAAAGAAAGTACTGTAATTAGAGGATTGTTTTATCTAAAGAATATTACCTAAAACCAGTAACAAGCCTCCTCTCATTTCTGAGAGCGCTATGGATCAATTAGTTCGCCGAGCTACTCCAGTACGTGTTGCCGGACTTCACAACATGTCTGCAAAATACATTTATTCTTCACACAGTCAGAGAACTGCGGTAGCTGGTATGTCCATGGACACTTGCATCCAACTTCAAACTACAAAGAAGGCTACAGATCCGTTCACACATCAGATGAATAATATTAAATTCCATATAGTTTGTAACTATACTACCTTTTTCTACGGTTCAGACTGCAAAATGTGCTTGCATTGCTGTTTTGTTGTGCACTGCTATTTGACAGTAGAAACAGCTACATAGACCGACTCCTAGGACAAAAAGAAGTACTTTCGCCAGCAAAAGTAGAACAAGAATATTTCATTATGATGTATCTTCACCGTTTTTTTATAGATTTTTTTTATATGGGTGAAAAACGAGCACACAGTCCACCTGATGGTAAGTGGTTGCTGCGGGCCATAGACATCTACATCTAGCCTCTGTTAAAGATCAAAATGCAGATGCGTTTTCACCCGTGAGGACTAGGATGGAATGCCTCATTTCCAGAAAAAAGGGCCTTCGGCCACCTGCACTCACCAAGCGAAACGCAGAGGTAAACCTGTACTTCACGCCGTTGTTTGTGTGTACATATATTGTTAAACAAATAAATAAAATTATATAAAAAACACTAAATATGACTTTTTATATGTGTGACAAAAAACTACGGCCCCTAGACTGTGTAATAATATCCACTACTCCATATTGTTCCGAGGAGGGAAATTGAAACAACGATGGACAGCAACATCTTAATTCCGCGTAAAGAAAGAAAATGATGTTTCCTGCCCAGAAGCGGCCAGCCTCCGCAGAGTCTACTTCACCTGAGGATGCCTCGTGTAGAGGCGAAACACGTGTCGTATTTTCGAGAGTGGTGTGTCCTGCCTAGTGTGGTGGTGCTGAGGATGGTAGTGCTGGGATTGACGGCGACGGGTATAGTGCGCGCGATTGAGGGAGGGTGGGAGGTCCCCCTTAAAGCTGGGCAGGAAACATCATTTTCTTTCTTTACGCGGAATTAAGCAAATTAATTTATAACAACCCCATTACAGTGTATTTAGTAAAATAAATTATTACAAGGCTGCTAACATCGAACATTTCCGTAATTTTACGGCGAAAAAAATGAATTATAACTAAACAAAACCAAATAAACTGCCATTTCCATTCCATGGCTTCCCACATGATAGATGAAGATATTAAAAAATAGATTGATTTGAACAACAGATTTTTTCAAAAGTTATCGTGTTTACCACTCCATGAGGACTTAATAATTCTACACGATAAGCTACTAAAACCACTTTTTTATGTAAACATAGCAATTAATCGATTTTAAAAAATATTAATAAGTTCAACAATCATTTATCTTTCCTACAATGTGCTTTTTAGGTATACCATTTATATGTTAAATGTGATTATGAGATACGATTTTATGCGACAAAACGTTGGAACCTTGATTTTTAGGCGCTAGTAAAACTTACTTACGTGCTACTTAAGGTATACAGTAAACCTAGCAAGCTAACAGCATAGCAAAGTGGCGAAGCAATCAGCTTTGTAGCAGTTTCTAACGGAAAAAAAATTCAAAATAGGAGGTTCAGATGCCTGGGTGATCAGTAATCGATTGCTGAAAACAGAATTTGAAAATTCGAAACCGTTCTCGGGATAATCGTGGGACAGACGGACAGACGGACAGACGGACGGACAGACGGACAGACGGACAGATGTCGTGAAATCAATAAGTGACTTCGCAAGCTTCGCCACTTAATAAGCCTCACATAACCATGTCTACATTTTGGAGATAGATCCTCGAGTCTCATAATATTCGTACATCTTATCCTGTTTACATACTATATGAGATTTCAAAGAAGACAGCAACATACACATTAACAGCCAACATAATAATATGTATATGTCTTTGCCGTATGGTTAAACTAGCCCGTTAGTTGGACGGCTAGGTTGTTAATAAGATGCCGCCATTCTGCTGGATACCTATAGGCCGATCGGTTGCCGAACGTTGAAAGAAATGTTTAACGCGAGGGCTAATCGTCATTTAGCTGAGCCGTTGAATAAAATTAATAGGGTGACCCTAAACCAAGTAATGGTTCTGGTCTGTGTCTAATTTATTTATTACATAAATGTACGCGGCATTGAGGTGACTTAAGAGATTTCCAAGCCTTACCTACACCTACTATCACTCATATTACTTCGTAGGTGCTTTCGTATTTTTAAACATATTCCCAATCCTCCTTATAAGGCAATATACAGGCGAGTGATGAATAGTTATAAACACGATCCGCCCAATTCTAACGATCAGGCTAATACATATTAAATGTAGTTCAAATCGAGCACTCGTTACGGAACCGTCGTTCTATTGCGATGAATAGATGTAGTTCACCGTTTCCGTTGGCGAGGACGGCGACGTTTATTTCTTTTTTATGACATTGATATAATAAGCTATATTAAATAAGCATATAGCCCAGATGATGCCACAGCTATTGTGCTGCAAACGCATTGGATGTGTCATTAATCATAACTCATGTGTAATAAAACAAACCGTGCTTTAAAATACCTATAGCGCGGTAAAATTAAAGTAATTAGTTGATTATTATACTAAAACAAAAACTACTATATTAATATAATAACATAGTTGGATAGGAATAATATAAAAATAACTCAAAATTTGATAGTGTAATTTTTCAATCTCACAACAGCGTAAATGTTAAAACTTTTGTATCTGTCGAAGGGCAAATTATGCCTACTGCCCAGCTCCTATGATGTGATAGCGAGATGATAAATATTTATTTTAACGGCTCAACCCTATTTTAGTGAAAGTTTCATCCAAATCCGTTCACAGGTTTGTGCGTGAAGCGTGTCCAGACAGACAGACAGACGTCTCCGAAAAAATGTTTAGGTATCTGTATCGATCACATATTATACCCCACTTAAAATTTCAATAAAATATTCAATGTACAGAAATCGTCGTGTCACAGTTGGAAAAATAATTTAATTAAACAGTTTTCATTATTGTATATTTTATTATTTTTGGCTGATATTACCTATATTTTTATGAAATAAGGGTGACAATCGATCACATAACGCACCATCCAAGTGTCATACTACGAAAGTGTTATTGCCAAGGCAAAGTTCGCATCAACATCGGCAGAATTGGCGCGAAACTAGTTCGTCTCCCTTCGGAAACACGTGCATTCTGATCTCTCGCCAAAGCTTTCCAAGGGAACTTCTGTAAGCCATCTCTGCCATCTTTGCACAGGGTGGATGACTCACTGGCCCGTGACGTAAAAGAGAAAGCCGATCTGCTAGGCTCTCTTTTTGCTTCCAACTCGACTCTAGATGACGGGGGGAACACACCGCAGACCATCCCGCGGTGTGAGCGCTCCATGCAGGAAGTGCTGTTTACACAGCGCTCGGCGCGTAAAGCACTCCTCTTCCTGGACATCAACAAGATGAGTGGGTCTGATGGAGTCCAACCTATTGTGCTGAAGACGTGTGCTCCGGAGTTGACACCGGTTTTAAGGCATCTTTTCCGGTACTCCTACTCCCTAGGCGTAATCCCAAACTCATCGAAGACAGCTTTGGTGCATTCGATCCAAAAACAGGCGACCATTCAGAACCGTCCAACTACAGGCCTATCGCTATCAGATACTTGTTCTCCAAAGTAATGGAAACCATTATTAACAGCCAGCTCGAGCGGTACCTTGAGGATCACCTGCTGATTAGTGACTGTCAGTACGGTTTCCGTCGAGGTCGCTCAGCTGGTGATCTTCTAGGTTACGTAACTCATAGATGGGCGGAGGCAGTGGAGTCCAAGGAGGAGGCGTTGGTCGTTTGTTTGGCCATAGCGAAGGCTTTCGATCAGGTTTGGCATAAAGCGCCTCTTTCAAAGCTGCTTTCCTATGGACTTTCTGAGAAATTGTTCAATCGGAACACCAGTTTTCTTGCAAATCAGAGCATCAAGGTCGTAGTAGATGGTGCATGCTCCGACTACAAGCCCATTAACGCTAGTGTTCCAAAAGGCTGCATGCTATCACCAACGCTGTTTCTTCTGCATATCACTGATATGTTGCAAACAAATAACATCCATTGCTATGCAGACGACAGCACTGGTGAATCTTTATACACCGACCGTGCTAATATTCCTCGGGAAAACGTCGCCGAGTACCGGGACAAACTTGTGTCTGAAGTCGAGTCTTTGCTTAACAAAGTCTCGGATTGGGGCCGACTAAATCTAGTCCAGTTCAATCCCCAGAAGACACAAGTTTGTGCGTTTACCGCTAAAAAGAACCCCTTTATCGTATCTCCTCAGTTTCTAGGCACTCCCCTTGCTGCTTCAGCCAGTATCGGAATCCTTGGCGTCGACATATCGAATAGTGTGCAGTTTCGTGGTCACTTGGAAGGGAAGGCCAAATTGGCCTCTAAAAAACTTGGCGTGCATAGCAGAGCGAACAGCATTTGATGCCGGCACACTGCTTGCAACTTTACAAGGCGCAGGTTCGGCTATAGATGGAATATACTCCTTCCACTTTACCGCATCCAGCGCACATCGGTTCGAATCGTCGACGACCGAGTTCTTTCCGATCGGCTTGACTCACTGGCAGTGCGTTGTTGCATCTCTTTGCGTATTTTATCGCATCTATCACGAGGAGTGCTCTAAGGAATTGTTCGGACTCATTCAAGCCGCTCAATTTCACCATCACACATCGCGACAAAACTCGCGATACCACCCATACCATTTGGATGATTGGCGGTCCACCACTGTGCGATTATGAAAAAGTTTTCTCCCTCGCACAACTTCCTTGTGAAATCGATTACCACCAGCGATTTTTCCGGACCGATACGACTTAGGAACTTTCAAGAAAAGAGCTTACACTTCTATTCCGACAAAATTAGGGCGGATCGCTAGTATCATTATAAAAACGACATCAGTTTATTATCGACAATAAAACATTAACACAATACAACGTACATAACTAAAAATTAAAAACATCAAAACACAGGCAACCACGATTCCTTCCAGAGCACCGCGGATATTACAGTTTAATCAATCACATAGATCTTTATTGTCAAAAAATACGTAGAAAAAGAATAGAGTGACAACGCAAATTTATGGTGCAGAAGCCAACAGGGGATGCGTTTTTTACATGAGGAATACCGACGCATATTCGCCTTACGGGACAACGACGGATCATGTCGGACTCGTAGGTAACGACTGAAACCTCATAGTTTTCCACCATTACCGCATATTGCAGGACTACTCCTATCCCCTCAGGTAAGGCGCATCAAAACACAAGGCGCGCCTTACTTCGTGGCTTCACTTCTTGCGCCTAACTTCACCAATGCAAAGGCCCCCCGTGTCCGATGCGCAAAGGCTTTTGTTATACATATACATACATAAACACTCACGCCTCTCACTCAGAGCAGAAACTAAGTACTTCCATTTAGCACGATCCTGATACACCTCTCTCCCCTTCACCATATCCATATACCTACGCATACATGTTCGTCTGTTAGGGGTACTCTTAATTTGACCCATTTACAATATATCGCCAATTCGGTCGATAAACTTACGCCTAGGCGTCCTTTCCTGAGTCTTCCGTTCGATACTGCAACATAAAGTTGCTTTGCTACACTTTCCTCATGCATTGTTTCTACATGACCAAACCACCGAAGCATGCCTTTCTTAATCCTGGTCACAACATCAACTTGAAAACCACACTTTTCTCTTATTACACCATTTCTCACCCATTCATTCAGATTCAGCCCTAACATATACGTTAATTGGTCATTTCTACGGCATTTATTCTACTCCTTTGCTTCTTCTGCCACACTCAACTTTCACTACCATACATTAAAGTAGGAACAAACACAACATTGTGAATTGCCATACGTGCCTTTTTAGACACATTCTGTCTTTCCATAATAGAGTGTAGAGCCCCATTCACTCTATTTCCTGCGTTCACTCGTCGTTCTATATCCTTATCATATCTACCATCCCTGCTAAATAGACATCCCAAATACACAAACTCATCTACCTGCTCGACCAACTCCCCTTCTATTCTAATTTGACATATCGTTTAACTTTCTTCTCTTTCAAAAACCATAACTTTCGTCTTACTTGCGTTCACCTTCATTCACCTTTCTTTTAATGACCTGTTCATTAATGTAACCAGCATTTGCAACTCGGCTACCGATGACGCAAATATGACATGATCATCAGCGTACAAAAGGCATTTGACGGTTAACTCACGCATTTTAACCCGCATTCTTCAACTTCAAAATTTTCCAAACAACTGTCCATAAATAGGTTGAAAACCACGGGGAAGCCACACAGCCCTGTCTAATACCTTTATGTATGTCAAACCAATTCAAGTAGGCCACGTTGATTGTGACACAAACACTAAAGTCCCTGTAAAGAGACTTTAATGTCTGTATCAACCCAGTACTCAACCCTGTGTTTGCCATAACACATCCCTGTCCACGCAGTCATAAGCCTTTCCCAAGTCCACGAATGCACAAAAGACGTTCATTATTTACTGTATACTTATCTCCCTATCTCTTTTCTTTACTTCCGGAATTTCTATTTCATTTAATTAAGACGTCCCCTCATTCATAAACACGCGTTCAGAATATTCCTTCCATCTCTTTAAACTCTAAACTTCGTTATTTAAAATATAGAATACAGCCATTCTGGTCTCGTATAGCATTTATTCTAGGCTGTTTTGAATTTCCCCTGGCAGTTATTACGAGTTACCAGAACATTTTAATATTTGCGTGGAAGTTATCCGATATTCTTCTATTATTATTATCCGTTCATTCTTGGTTTTTTCTTTCAACTATTTCATTTATTCTCGTATTTAAACATCTAAAGACTGCCTCTTTCCCTTTAATATCATTATTCATACCGCCAGAAATGCCAGCATTATTTGCTAGTAAACTTCTTCTAACGTAGTGTAGATGGCCTTGGTGGCTATAAGAAAGCAAGATGGAATAATATCCATCTCCCTCGCACTTTTTCTTATATTGACATGAAAAGAATATAATTTTATTTTAATTGACGTTTAATTTAATAGATGCTAGTTCATTTATTTGTATTTGTTAATAAATAATATTATACGTTTATCAATAATTATTTATTAGAAGCGTCAGTAGCCTAAAGCTAGGGCGCGGACCGCAAACTCGAAAGGCCGTGAATTCGAATCCGACATTCGACTACTGTCGTGAAACACTTCTAACACAAGCATTTTAAGCTTTTTAATAGCATTAATGGTATTTAAAAGATAAAAAATACTACATAAGGAACTTCGTTCCATCCGAGTGTTCCACGACACTCACGCATGTTTTTTTTTTTAAATTAATTTTGATTCACCATATTACTTATTCTGAACCTTCTCTGCAAATACGGATGGTTATTGCAAAATAACCATGTATAGCATGGGTGCTGTAAAGCGAACATGATGTCGTGAATTAAAAACTAAAAACACGTTGGCATCCTTAAAAAATAGTTTTATTCAAAATACGAATTATGTCAGAGAAATTTAGTTTCTAAACGGAATCAAATTGTGCCGTGCTAATGCTCATCCTGATATGAACAGGCCATTTTCAACGGATGAAAGCAGAACGATCGCATAATTGACGGAAGGTACGTGCTCGATGTGGGTCAGGATATCCGCATATTAATTAGTAGTACGATAGAAAATATGCAGCTTCGTATTGGTATTTGCTTCTATTAACGCCGCGGCTTTAGCGCAGTGGTTGAGCGTTTTCTCGCGACGCTACAGAGTCTCGGGTTTGAATCCCACACCGAGCAAGTGTTACAAATAATTATGCCGGGTCTAAATAATTGTGAATGTCTGTCCTTATACAATTTATTCATATACATCGTCTTCAAAAAACAGACGAAAATCTTTCTATAGGGGTAATATTTATTTTTTTAATTAATAAATAAATTCAAGATTAAATAGTAAAAAAGTAAAATGACATGACCTTGTCTAATTTCTGAGTGGATTTTAGAGTGTGTCTGCCTCGCTGCCCCATTGCATGTTCGTGGATTTAACTCATGTCCTTGAAGAATTTTATTTTTAGAATTTCTCAGACATTCAGGTTTTTTCCCACGATATTTTCCATCACTGCGGTGCACGTAGTAAATCAGTATTTAAAATTGCAATAAAGAAAATTTAATTGGTGTCGATCAAATTGAAACCGGGTTGCTCGTGTACTGTGAAATTTACATCGAGATCGTTACCTGGGCTACCACGGCTGTATATTTTTAATACATACAATATAAGCTGCCAAAATTAATATGGAATCACTTTGAACTCTTCGATATACAAAAATAAACTTAATAGTTGGTTAACTAGATTCGGAGATATATTAGGCTACAAATATTAATATAAGATAGGATGCAGCCACGTCCTGATAGAATATTAAAGAATAGAATGAAATCATTTTTATTCAAAATATATTACAAAAATACTTATTGAAAGTAATTTTTTACTTTTTACGACTGGTTCGGAAAAAATCTCGGTCGTGGGAAGAACCAGGAAGTAACACTGCGGGACTTTTTTTTAAATACCTCACCTCACCACATCTAATCACCTCATTCCCAAAAGTTATTATCGATCATGTACTCTTTAGTAGTATAATAACCCTTACTAAGCAATTTTTGCTTAATAAAAATTTAAAACTTTTTGATAGACAAGGAAAATATTTTCTAGGACTCTGTTGTAAAAGTGTATTTAAAATAGTGATGTACATTCTGTAAATACAAGGAACATGCACAAGATTACTCGATTCTAAAGAGTCAGTAATTTCTTCATGGCGTATTGTTTTTTTTACAGGATAGGGTAACAAACGATCACACAGTCTACCTGATGGTAAGTGGTTGCTGTGGCCCATAGACATCTACATATATCCTCGTTTGCGAATCCAAATGCAGATGCGATGTCACTCGTGAGGACTAAGATGGAATGTCTCTTTTCCAGTAAAAAGGGTCTCCGGTTCTCTACACTCACCATACGAAACACAACAGTGTTAAGCTGACATTTTACGCTGGTATTCTGTGAGAGCGAGTCCTTCCCCGGTCGAGCCGGCCCATTTGTGCTACAACTATACTACTAATATAGCTGCAGCACGGCTCTATCACGTAAATATTTGTTTGAAAGCGGCGTGCGTTAAAAAAATAATAATTTTCGTATATAAACTTAAAACAGTTTAATTATACTTTTCTATCACTAACTGCACAAATAGATAAATAAATTATATCTGTAGTTAGTTACATTACATTAAATGTGTGATTAACATCTCTGATTTAGGCTCTGATTATAATTTTTTGTAACTAAGTCTTGAAACTATATATTATTACGTTTCTTATAAAAAAAAACTGATGCCCAGCGAACTGTAAAACATATGTATACCCATGCGCATGTAGGTTAAAAATCCTGACATATCTGTCGATGCATTCGTAGGTTAGGTTATGTCACAATGTTATATCACTATAAATGACATAAAATCTTGTATTTATTTTTAAAATTTTATTCACTGTATTGATATTCCCATGTTTTACAATAATGGAAGAAACGGAAAGTAAGTAACACTGGACAACCATCTGTGCATCCCGGTATTTTATCGCCCTTCGGTCACTTAATTCGATAATTTTTAATTACGAAAGTAAGTATTTTACATATAATTTTTTTTTGCAGATTTAATCAAATAATTGTTGCTTACTAGGTAGTAGGACCCTATTCATGCATATTTATCCTATTCATGGACTGCAGTACCGTCACGTGGACTGTCAATTCGTTAGTCACTTTAGTTTTATAAAAAATGTCTCCACATCTGTGTGATCCCTGTTGAATTGTTGTTTTTTTTATAGAAGAGTGGGTAAACGAGCAAGCGGCTCACCGGATGGTAAGTGACTACCGCCGCTCAGGAATAACCACAACACCAGGGGAATTGCAGGTGCGTTGCCGGCCTTTTAGAAAGTTTTAAGCTCTTTTCTTGAAGGTCCCTAACTTGTATCGGTACGGAAAAATCGCCGGACTGGTACGATTTATGTTTTACGATTTTATCCCAAAACGCCAACACTGCACTACTTTCTGCGTATTAAATTTGCATGTATTTTGTGCGAAAAGCATTCTCGAATAGTTTACGTGAGAAAGGCCCACTCCTTTGCCGTGTAGTGGTATAAGAATATCCACTACTTCAAATCGTCCGGGAACGTCGTAAGAAGCGACATTGGGAAATAAACCACGAGAGATGTTCAGCAATGGATTTCGATAGGCTGTAACCAAATATGTAAATAAATAGTAGTCAAATACAAATACAGTCTACCAGATAGCAATATGATGGTAAGTGCTGCGGTCCATAGTCCATAGACGGTATCTTTGATCAAGATTCACAATGCAGATGCGTTGTCAACCCTGAGGACGTAATCGTAATGGTAACGTACTCGGTATCGTAAAAAGGGTAGGTACTTATAACACGCAGCAGAATAGTGGTGACATTTCATGCTGATATTCTGGGTGAGAGTAGTCTTTCCCTGATCGAGCCAGTTCATTTAATCACCCCATAAATTACAGCATGGCTCTTCCATTTAAAAAGCGCACCTAAATCTAAGTAAAACTTTTTAAGATTTGAACTTACTGACGACAGACGAAGATTTGGTGCATTTTAAAGAGGATTTCTCCTGAATCTATCGAATTGGGCCACATTACACACATTACACAGTGGTTCCCATTGTTACTATGGTACATACTGAATACTGAATTCGTACCTTAGTTCTGCAATCTTTAAAAGTAAGTTAATGATAACATAATTCAGTAAGTTATTATAATAATATTTATTGCCTTTCAAGTTCATTTAAGTTCGTTCGTTCAATTTTGTTTAACGGTGGCTAACACGTGTCTACAAAAAGACCCCCTTCACGAATTCGTAAAACTTTGTTTCAGTGAAGTACTAATAATAGCCCCCAGTGAGTGCCTAAAATATTGAATTTTTATAAAATATCGCACCATTTTAGTTATCTTATCTTCGTAAAAAATAATTTATCACTTAATTTTTACCGTAGACGTTGTAAGAGTCACCGGAAGGGAAATATCCAGAAAATTTTATCGTATTTGATGGATACCAGTAGAATAGAATATATTTTTTTAATTCTTTATAAATATTATATTATATACTATCCGAAACTATTCCGATGATATCCTAGACGTCAGCGAGATTAGACTATAGATAGAGATCGGCTGACTGCCGCATGTTCTAATCTCACACGGAACATGTATTTGTAATTGTTACGAGTCTGGATGTTTGTCATTGTTGATTTTTGTATGTAAACTGCAAATACAGTACAGGTGGATATAAAGTTTTTTTAAAACAAAAGACATAGTATCATATTACATGATTTCCGTATTTTCATTCGACAATCATGTAATATTTATTCAGCGTACACAGAGTTATTTCAATTCAACAATTTTTGTTAATAGCGACGTCGATACAGCATGAAAGAGAATCCTGTACATACATTTTATCCTTATTTTAAAGCCTTCGTCTGGCTATCCGTTACTTTCTACCGGCGAGGCCCCGTTCAGTCTCATTGGAGTGGAAACACGAGGCATAGATGCATAAAGCGATGATGGAGGTAATATCTAGATTATTTTTTGTATTTTTTCATTTTTAATTTACATTATATAGTAGTAGTATACATTAGTCAAAATTACCATTCCGTATGACTTGAAGGACGTGAAAAAAATGCAAAAGCTAGCTGCTATACTCGCTGAATGGCAATATTAAGCATTTAGTGAGAAAAGTGCCAGCCCCCTTGTCACTAAACCAGTTGCAGATACCACAGATCATATAAATTATATGATCTGTGGCAGATACAATACCTTTGGAAACTTCATCACGCGCAGACCCCACGGACCGACAGTCTCTACAAAAAATGCTGCAAAAATATACTGATCTCTCAGACATATTTATAATATTGATGGGATAGGAAATTCGAAATACTCCTTGGTAAATCAGCGGCTCAGCTCTTGGCTGCGGTGCTGTGCGGAATGAGTTTTTGTATGACCTGCAAAGTCAAAGTCAAATATTTTTATTCGAAATTGGCTTTTATAAAGTTGTTCCTGATCTTTATGTTTGTTAATGGACAATTTATGCATTAAAAACGCCTCCACAATAAAGAACGCATTTAAGTCATATATGAGGCTGTAAGACATTGTATAAATATATCAGAATCACTTAAACCGCCCGTTGAAGACGGACCGGATAAGTTTTAAATTAAATAAATATTTAATATGTTTTGCTTCGTCCTTCATAATGCGTACAGTAAAGGAGTGGAATAATTTTCCATTCGATTATAATGTAGGTGTCTTTAAGGTATGAGTGAATAGGCTATTATTAATTTAAGCCAGTTCGCTTTACCATTTTCAACTACATCATCACTTACCATCAGTAAAGTAGTCAAGTCGTGAAATGTACGTATATGTTTCATGGGACAGGGAAAGGGTTAATTGTAACACGTTCGTGTAAATTTCACAATACGGAAGCAACCCGGGTTACATATCCGCCAGCAACAATGAAATTGTTAATTGCAATTTTAATTGCTGATTTACGAGTACGACGAGTTTGACGGCGGTGGAAAAACTTTAGAAAATAGTGTAGGCCTGTATCCAGCTGTGCGACTTAAGTATATAGGCTTAACCTTAACTTTATCTTCATTTAATGTTATTCCGAAAATAAAATACTTTGTAGCCGCTGAAACATCCATGTTAACTTAAAAGGATCGCTAAGAAAAATCATATAAAATCATTATTAAAAATAATAATAAGTAGTAAGGTACTCAGTTATTAGTTTTTTGTCTCGCATTTAGAGAAGAAATTATTTATTTATTTATTTTTACTTTGATTAAACGGTTACATGAATTACATTAACAACATATTGGTTCTGCTCACACACAAAACTTTAGGCATTCAGACCATTTTACTTTCCATTCATCCGCAAACAGGTCGCACTCAGGATTTGTGTCCAGGAGAGCGTTAAGTGTGGTGTGGACACGGGGAACAGGAGAGTTGGCGAGCGTAACGGTGCGTGCCCATGGCACGGCACAAAGTTTATACTTGCGATTATCATGTTGTCTTCAAACTAATTAAATTCGATGGATAATAAATACCAGACAAAATATATAATAAAATCGATTCTGCTGATAAATCAAACAAAGAAATAAAATTACTTATAATAAGTGATATACCAAATTAGCCCAACACCTTTTTTGCAAAAGGATATGCCTATGCATTATTTCCTCACGGGGACAAGGACGAGTTATGTTGAGCTCGCACCAGCTAATGCCTCATGGCGTTGTTCTCTCGTATTGGCAGGGCCTAGTAAATGCTTTCGCACACATTCCTGGCCATGTACTATCGTCGGCCGCCCTATGGCAACCTCTCCGCGGGAGAGTACAACTCCTCTCATTTTTCCTTATCCCCGACCTTAAAATCCACTTGCACAACGAAACTCCTCGAGTCTAATACGTGGAGGCCATGGAATCAGAAAAAAAACAACTAGCATTTGGAACACGAATCTTCTTGGCCCCAGCGGTAGATCTGGTCTATCCTTCCACCGCAAACAACGTTTAAGCCTCCTCTTCATCCGCGGTTTCACCACCACCACAGAATCGCAGAGGGTAGGGTGAGTGACGTATCGCCACACAAACATTTCTACCCCCCGCGACTCCTACTCGGCAGAGGCAGTATGGATGTGGGCTCGCAAAGCGCCCTCGGATTGACCACCTCGGGCCAGCGCGGGGTTCGTCTTAGTTTACCGTGGGTGATCAATTCATGGCTACTAAGCTCCCGCCACGACAAATTGGAAACCTGTTCGGGGAGAAACGAGCTACACCTTTTTTTCGTTTCATAGTCAATAACCTTAATTATTAGGCTACCGTTACGTATCATTTATCACCAAGAGATTTTAATATCAGGGTATGTTATAATGATACAACACAACGTCTTTATTGGTCGTAACTCTTCGAAATGTGCTATTTAAACGTTTGTAGGCAGGTAAATTGCCTACTTTTAAGATCACAATTGGTATCGTTCTACACACCTTTCCCTTGAAATATAGTACCCTCGTAAAACCCTTTACTTTTATGATGTATTAAATTTTTTAGAAGATTGCGAATATTGCTATCCTGATATTCCATGAAGGCTTGTTAACTTGAGCTAAAACTTTAAATTATGGAAATACTTTAGTGTTTGTCTCTTATGCAATTTCCTCCAAAACTATTTGATCCAATAAACTACTTATATAATAACGCGTGAAGGGAAAACTTGTGACACCTTTTCAACAAATTTCGCACACGGAGAAGTGTGAGATTTGGCACAGGTAAAGTTTATATGGAGAAAGAGAGCAGAAAGCAAATATTTATCCAATGCATGTGTTACAAATACATAAAATTAAATAAATAAAACATACATTACCGAGGTTTATATTGCCAATGTCAAACAGATAAATGTCGATTGATCTAAGTCGTCTGTTCATACTGCCATTGCTTCAAATTAAGTACAAGCTTAATATGTAGTAGTAGTATGTAGTAGAAATTGTCGTTAAAGAATTTTAAAATCTTGCCAACAAATAATCAATACATATAATGAATCTGTGGAAAAATTGTGTGTTCACGATTCAAGCAAAATACTGGGCGAGTTTACATAAAATTTGATATACAGGCAGTAAATTATCGTGTATAACATATTAGCAACTTTTATCCACTTACGAAAGATTAAAAAAGAAAGTAATATTTTTCCTTTTTTTAAGTTTATTGTTATAATAGTTGCTGGTAGTTCTATTAGTCATAAACAGGATTAAGTGAAAATTCTATGTGTGAAATGAAACAGAAAGAGCAGAACAACGTCTACCGGGCGAGCTAGTCATTAAATAAGTTGTGATTTCAAATGTTCCTATTTGAATAGTGTGAGGAGTGTAGGTCAAGGCAAAAAGTTTATTTCATACTAGAGACACGCCTCACATTAGCCTGGGCAGGATATATTAATGTGGCGTCATTTAACTTTCCTAAAATGATCATCAATGACAATTTTTTTTTCAATTATCCAATTTCATCAAAAAATACTAAGTTTTTTGGATAAAATATTTTTAGTAAAGTTTCATCACATTCGGGTCAACCATCTCGAAGATTATCTAGTCTTTGCCCTGAAAGACAGACAGATAGACAACTTTTTAAAATATTTGGTTATATATGTCTTAATAGCATTAAAATAACACTCTTAGCCTAATAGAAGCCAGTTATTTCTATATTACATACAGACACTTCAACTTTTTATTTATATGCACAGATTTTGTTGTAGAGCGCATCAGTTAAGTGTGTTTTATAATATATCAATTCGCGGTTAATGTGATTGACTAAAATACAGCTCACTTAACATACAAACCTAAAAAGTCAATTAATTGCTGTTGAATTTTGAACACTGGACGACCTATTTGTTGAAATAAAATATCAAGGTATGATCTAATTAAATAGACGTATGTATACAAATAATTCTGCCTCTGCGGGCTCAATTTCGGAGGATAATTTGTACGTAGTTATGCAAAAAGTATCCAACCCGCATTAAGTTAATTTGAGTTTATGATATTTAAAGTATTCATTCTTCAAATATCATAAACTCAAATTATCGGTATGGTTTCTGTCTGTTTGTTTAAAATTTTTCTTCGTATTTGTGTTACGTTTGCTAAAATTGTTACATCGCATAATAGTATAGACCACAAACATTATTTTTCAAGTCTACATTTATTGACACAAACTCGGGTTGGATCCTTTTTGCATAACCACGTCCATTTGTAATTTGATATTTATTTGTGATTATATGCCGTGTAGTGGGGGGTCCATAAGTTCATATCATCCCGGGGGAGAGGTGGGTGACGACATAGGGAAATGAAACAGGAGGTAGGCAGCAGCGTCTTCGTGATAACAACATAAAATGATGATAACAATGGCGGTTGCTGACCCGGCAACTATCTCAAATATTCCCTGAGGCAATAGGTGAGGTGGACTTTTGATAAGATAGAAGAATAGAAAGAAATTGAAATTGTGATTCATCATTACGAGATCTATAATTTTATAGATTTAACAAAATGTAGAGATTTAAGAAATAAAAATAACCTTTAAAGTGATTTTTAACAAATCACGGAAGACAATTTCTGTACATTTTTAATGGTACTTTATACGTGGTAGAGCCATTCTGCAGCTATATTGGTAGTATAGTTGTAGCACGAATGGGTTGGCTCGACCGGGGAAGGACCATGCTCTCACAGAATACCAGCGTAAAATAGCAGCTTAACACTGCTGTGTTTCGTATGGCGAGTGTAGAGAACCGGAGACCCTTTTCCCTAGAAAAGAGGCATTCCATCTTAGTCCTCACGGTTGATAACGCATCTGCATTTTGATTCTTTATTGAGGATAGATGTGGATGTCTATGGGTCACAGCAGCCACTTACCATCAGGTGGACTGTGTGCTCCTTTGTCACCCTGTCCTATAAAAAAATTATCAATGACACAACGTTTTCTCAAAATAAACGTGTGAATTTAACATTTATATGCGTGTTCATAATTCTGAAAGTAACCCGTAATGTAAAGAAGAGGAAACGAAGATTTCCTTACAAGGTTAAGCGTATTCCGACCCAATTATCTGCGGGTATCCGTGGCTGACGGATGTGTAAATGTCGCAATTAGGAAAGCGATAATTGATTTCAAGATAACAATAGAATATGCACATAGTACTTGTACATAGTGTAAGTTTAACTCTGGTTAAATTGTCATTAACTTTAATTTGAGAGGAATATTAGGAGGATGGGAATTGTTAAATGGTTGTTTGTCGTGGCAATAATTAATAATGACGTAGTATTCAACTTAATGGCTGTGGGTTCGAATCCCGCATAATGCGTAAAATGCCTGTGAAACGTCTTAGCGACACAGAAGTATTTTCTAATGTGACTGACTGGACTGTGAGTGAATTCGAGTCCCGATTCAGGCCAAAAAAAAATTATTGAGTATTTCTGTCTAGAAATTCTAAGTTGCACCTCGGGATAGCTCGGAAAGCACATAAAGCCATTTCTCCTGCACTTGATCTCTCACCAGTCGTGTTGGATTATCGTCTCATCGGACTATGAAAGTGAGGGACTAGAAAATGCACCTGTGCTTGTGCATATACTCGGGTACCGTAATTGACCTGCACAGATGGCTAGTGTCCGTTATAGCCGGCTGTCGTTAAAGAAATTCGATTTGGAGGACATTATTTTTTAATGTAGTACGTAGGTGGAGATAACTATTTAAAAACAACGTATATTCGTCCCACTACTGGGATTTATGCATGCATGTTGTCACGTTTATTTATAAAACTGAAGTGACAAATAAACTTACAGTCCGAACGAAGTTCTAGTTTGTGATACGTGGCTACTGCAGTCCATGGACACCCGCAGTCAACTTGCAACAAAGAAGGCACGGATACGTTGTCGCCTCTGAGGACTAAAATGGAATGCCACACAACCTGTAATCGTATTGACTCTCTATACTATTCAGCTAAGAACACAGTAGTGCAACCATTTCTATTTCGCGGTAGAAATATGTAAAAAAAAATATTTATTTGCATAAAAGTTGCTACATTTTTAGGTCTTATAATATAGTGTGAACATGCATGTTTTACCGATTTATCGGTATGCAAATATTGAGTCGACATGCAATAATTGAATAATTAAAATTACAAAATTACAATAACGTTTCATATCAAAATTTAATATAACAGTATAATGTCAATAAATTTATGTTGTAAAAAAGAGAAAAAAATAAAAAATATACGGACATGGTCATGTCATAATGCATAATGTCAAACTAGTATAATGTCAATCTTAGACGCCCATTACACGCCTATGCAGGCGTCAATCAGTTCTATCAATCATGATTGACGTTTGAATGATAGAATGACTTCGACATTACACGCTCATGCTGACTGATGTCAGTCAAACCCAAATTTTCGGAGGGAAAGGACCTACCTATATACTAAGTTCATTTTCGATTCACCATTTAACAGTAATTTAATATCTTGAAAAGTAAAAGAAAAACAAAAACGAATAGGAAAACTTCTAATATTTAATAAACCACGCATGTCACAAGCATGGAATATGTATTAAGATAGACGACACCAATTATTTTATTTTAATATTTTACTTCTTACCTTACTGTGGTTTAGATTTAAGCAGTTCCATTTTTCTTTTAATACTAAACAATTAATTAACAAAATTATAATAAAAATTATGTATTATAGTACATCGATTTCTTATAATTTAATCATCCAAGTTTTTGAATCTTCATCATCATTTCAGCCCGTCACAAGTCCACTACAGAACATCATTCTCCATAGAATGCCGCAAAGCATGGTCCTGAACCACTTTCCTTGTTATGACTTTTTCATTTATGTTTTTAAGTTATAGTAAAATTAATATTACTAAGTTGTAGTTAATTACATTTATTGTTTGTTTTTTTCTTTCTCAAAAATAATTAAATATTGTATGGTGTTCTTAACATATACCAAATGTCTGAAAAGCAAGTAGGTATCATTTGCTAAACTTTTAAATCAAAAACCAATTTTAAAATATAGACGAATTGATCATAACTTCCTTAACTATAAAATAAGTTATGTTCTAATTAATGGTATTTGTACCAATTTATGACAGCCCTGATTTATATTACGTGGCTGAAAATAGGTACTTCTTATTATGTACGTCAAACCAAATGTAACCAAATACGTCAAACAGCCGGGCAGCTGACATTAAGCACTCCATACATTTCGTATATCTAATTACAGCCCCATTAATTTCCACTAAAATAAAATAAAAAAAACTTATAGGTTTAAACAAAAATAGCTGCATTACTTTGTCTATAGTCACATTTATACAAATCAAAAAGCCTAAAGATTAGCTTATGTAAAATATGCTTAATTGTACCAGGACCATAACTTGTCAAAAGTTAGGAAAATGAGCGTTTTTCGTTGCGTACGTGTTTTGGTTTTTAAATTAACACTGTTAGGTTTAAAACTGTGAGGTAATATTTGAAATATGCTTTCCCCTGGTTACGGAGAATTTATTAGCCGACAATATTTGTAGTTAAGACTACTAGAAATCTTATTTACGAAGTAAAAAGGCGGAAAGGCTGGAATTAGGGGCGTGGCTGGTATTAGGGGCATCCACCCTACCCGGGGTTTTTCTTGTCCCACAACTCGGGGGGAGCCTCAAAATTTAAAATAAAATCTTTTTCTGGGTGAAGCACGTTTGGCGGGAGTACCGACAGGCTTCACGAGCCCGTGGAAGCCGCCTCTTCAATATATTTTGCATCCGACTCCATCGCTGTCTAAGCGTTGACTGACGCGTGATTGAAGAAATGCCATTACACGATCAATCAAAATTCGTGACTAATAGTTGATTGACGTAAAAATCAAAATATCCAGATATTTGTCAATCAATTTCATGCAACCGTCAATCACCGCATTACACGGTAGGTTATTCGTCAATCACAACCTTGATTGTTGTAAAACTGACAGCAAAACCTACCGTGTAATAGGCGTCTTACAAATTCTAATTCATTGATAAATTTAAAATTTCAAATAACAACAATTCGCTTGAGGTGACCGTCACGCACTGACCTCCATATATGGACTGGCTGTACAGAGTGGCATAGTGAGGTGATTTGATTTTCGCCATTTTGGCGCTGACAGCAGAAGTGAACGTCCACGGAACTAATAATAGAGATAAGGGAGTGTGACAAAATATATCAATAAAAATTCTATACCCATGCCTACCCGTAACGTCCATTCTGTTTATGTATCATATTAATATAATGTCATACAATGAAATGTATCAATTAAAACTAATTAGGCCTAAGACGCAAGCTTTATACCTCATATGAAACCAAGATCGACGCTGTGTTGATCTATCTATGTTTTTATTTGTAACTACAGAACGGACATTTTCCGGGTTTCTAATGAGGAAATGCCTACGCATACCTGCTTCGCGGGAGCAAGAACGGATTATATCGGATTCACACCCACTAAAACCCCTTGGTGTTCCACCTTGGCCACGTGTTGGCAGGGCCACGGAAACTTTTTCAAACACATCTGCGATCCCACCAGCGAGGACCCCTCCTTAGTTGAGGACTTCTCTTCCAAGAACGGTATGTCTACCGTTCTACACAACAAGACAAGACAGGAAAAGGTGGATTTTCCTTCTCAGATAAGGCGTACCAGGAACACAAGGCAAACTTCACTTCGTGGCCTTTTACTCTACCTGCACAACGGAATCCCCGAGCCCAATATGTGGAGGTCATGGAGCCAGGAAAAACTGAGCACTCGGGGGCACCCAGTGGTACAGCCCCGCCCAAGTAACGAAGGATAGTCGAGTGGCACATCGCCATACCAACAATCCTCTTCCCTTACGACTCCATCTTGGCTGCAGCGATATAGAGAAAGAACTCTACTCTAGCCGCAGCCTACTAACACATATCCAAGGGTTGGACAAGTCTGCTCAGATTGGCTGCCTTGGGCCAGCCATGTGAGTCGCCCTGCATTTACTATAGGTTACCAAGCCACGGCTATTAACCCCCCCCCCCCCTCCCCTCCACCCCTAAACTCATGCAAACTCACTAAGAACATTAATATTCTTGCAATCCCAATATATATTAATTCTCTTGATATAATAAATTAGTCACATTTAAACAGATTAACAAATTTACGTCTTGTAAACACTCAGTCATGATCAGGCGACCTTTCTACACTTGGGATTTGAGTCTAGGAAATAAAAAACATTCGAAATAATAATCTAATACTTTTATACTTACTGCACTTTTTCAAAGGGGTGCAATCAAACAGCAATAAAACAGTCTTATGTGGAGTGTTTAGAATAAAGATAATCGTTTTGTTTCGAACGCCAATTCCCAATTTTTTTGCTTTTTAGCCATAATTTTACTCTAGGTTATGTTGGAAACCTGTTAATTAATAAACATTTGATAATTATCTGTTGATGGAGACTTTGGTTGTTAACAGATATGGATATGAAAGAACATCGATAAGTATTATAGACAAGGAACTCGACAATCCTACGAGTATTGAATTTTATTGTTTATCAAAACTCAGAAATATAAAGCCAAACATGTTTGTAATTACGATATTAAAATTAGTAACAAATTTTTATGTACCTATATTATCAAATATAATATCTTATTATGTAACTAAAATAAGTACCAAGTAAAAAAGTACTTTTATTTTTTAGTTCAAAAGTTCAAAATACAGAGATACGATCATGATATTCGGTGATTTTAACGCCCACCATGCTGAATGGCTTTATTCCCGTTTAACCGATCATGCGGGTAGATCTGTCTATGCCTTTGCCTTGGCGTATGGTCTAACACAACTGGTTACTTCGCCTACACGGATCCCAGATGTGGAAGGCCATGTACCTTCCCTGTTGGACCTTCTGCTGACCTTTCATCCGGAGGGATATCAAGTGTCTGTCGATGCCCCTCTGGGCTCTTCGGACCATTGTCCGATCCGGTGTACGGTGTCACTCATGTTCCCATCCCAGTTGCGATCTGCAGCTTGCCGTCGGGTTTGGCATTATAGGTTGGCCGATTGGGACGGGATGCGGTCTTTTTTTGCATCCTACCCTTGGGGGCAGGTTTGCTTCTCGCCGGAAAATCCCAGCGTTGTTGCTGATTCTGTTGCTGATGTGGTACTTCAGGGTATGGAGCTTTTTATTCCATCATCTGTGGTGCTCATCAGAGGCAGATCCCAGCCATGGTTTGGTCGCTACTCTCCGCTTAAAAAGAAGTATAATTCCGCCTCCAGGTCCTTCAAAAGCGTCATTGCCAAGGCAAGGTCTGAGCACATTGACAGAATTAGCGAGAAGCTAATTCGCCTTCCTCCGGGAACCGGTGCATTCTGGTCTGTCACCAAGGCTGTCCAAGGGAACTTCTGTCAGCCATTTCTTCCATCTCTGCAACAGAGAGAACGACTCACGGGCCCATGTCGCAAAGGAGAAAGCCGATCTTTTAAGCTCTCTCTTTGCGTCTAACTCGACTCTAGATGACGGGGGAACACACCGCCGACCATCCTGCGGTGTGAGTGCTCCATGACGGATGTGCGATTAACACAGCGCTTGGTTCGTAAAGCACTCTTCTCCCTGGACGTCAGCAAGTCGAGATGGCCTGATGGAGTGCCTCCCATTGTACTAAAGACGTATGCTCCGGAGTTGGCACTGGTTTTAGCGCATCTTTTCCGGCACTGCCACCCCCAAGGCGTCGTCCCCAATTCATGAAATACAGCTTTGGTCCACCCAATCTCTAAAAACGGCAACCACTCAGAGCCATCCAAGTACAGGCTTATCGCCATCACCTCTTTGTTTTCCAAAATAATGGAATCCATAAACTGCCAGCTCGTGAGTTACCTTGAAGATCAACAGCTGATTAGTGACCGCCAGTACGGTTTTCATCAGGGTCGATCAGCTGGTGATCTTCTGGTCTACCTGACTAAAATATTGGCGGAAGCAGTAATGTCCAAGGGGGAGGCATTGGCCGTTAGTTTGGACATAGCGAATGCCTTCGATCGGGTCTGGCACAAAGTCCTTCTTTCGAAGCTTCCTATGGGCTTCCCGAGAAATTGTGCAAATGGATGACCAGTTTCCTTGCTGATCGGAGCATCCAGATCGTAGTAAACGGTGCATGCTCTGATTTCTAGCCTATCAGCGCTGGTGTTCCACAAGGCTGCATGCTATCACCAACGCTGCTTCTTCTGCGTATCACTGATATGTTGCAAACTATGTTATATGTTGTCTAAAGTCGAATATTTGCAGAACAAAGTCTCGGATTGGGGCCGATTAAATCTAGTACAGTTTTATCCCCAGAAGACACAAGTTTGCCCGTTTACCGCTAAAAAGAACCCCTTTGTCGTTTCTCCTCAGTTTCTAGGCACTTCCCTAGCTGCCTCAGCTAGCATCGGAATCCTGGGCGTCGACATATCGATAGTGTGCAGTTTCGTGGTCACTTGTAAGGGAAGGCCAAATTCGACGACCGAGTTCTTTTTGATCGGCTCGATACACTGGCACTGCATAGAGATGTTGCAACCCTTTGCATTTTCTATCGAATTTACCACGAAGAGTGCTCTGAGGAATAGTTTGGATTAATCCCTGCCGCCAAATTTCGTCAAAATTCACGATAACATCCTCATTATCTGGATGCTTGGCGGTACACGACTGTGCGTTTTACTTGGAGTTTTCTTCCTCGCACAAATTCTTTGTGGAATTGTTTACTACCGGCGATTATTTCAGATCGATACGACTTAGGGACCTTCAAGAAAAGAGCTTACACGTTTATAAAAGGCTGGCAACACATCTGCAATTCCTCTTTTTTTTATAGGAGAAGGGGCAAACGAGCATGCGGCTCACCTGATGGTAAGTGACTACCGCCGCCCATGAACAACTGCAACACCAGGGGAATCGCAGATGCGTTGCCGGCCTTTTAAAAAGGACAACGCTCTTTTCTTGAAGGTCCCTGAGTCGTATCGGTCCGGAAAAATCGCTGGTGGTAATCGATTCCACAAGGAAGTTGTGCGAGGAAGAAAACTTTTTCTGAATCGCACAGTGGTGGACCGCCAATCATCTAGATGATATGGATGGTATCGCAAATTCTGTCGCGATGTGCGATGGTGAAATTGAGTAGCTGGAATTAGTCCGAACAATTCCTCAGAGCACTCCCCGTGGTAAATGCGATAAAATATGCAAAGAGATGCAACCTCTCTACGCAGTGCCAGTGAGTCAAGCAGATCGGAAAGAACTCGGTCGTCGACGATTCGAACCGCTCTGCGCTGGATGCGGTCAAGTGGAAGGAGCTGGCACTAGGGGGCCCCTGCCCAGAGATGGGAACAGTATTCCATGTGAGGCCGAACCTGCGCCTTGTAAAGTTGCAAGCGGTGTGCCCGCATGAAATATTGTCTCGCTCTGCTGAGCACGCCAAGCTTTTTAGAGGCCAATTTGGCCCTTTCTTCCAAGTGACCACGAAACTGCACGTCACTCGATATGTCGACACCGAGGATTCCGATACTGGCTGAGGCAACAAGGGGAGTGCCTTGAAACTGAGGAGATACCACAAAGGGAAACTTTTTAGCGGTAAACGCGCAAACTTGTATTTTCTGGGGATTGAACTGGACTAGATTTAGTCGCCCCCAGTCTGAGACTTTGTTCAACAAAGTCTCGACTTCAGACACAAGTTTGTTCCGGAACTCAGCGACGTTTTCCCGAGAAATATTGGCACTGCCAGTGTATAAAGCATCACCAGTGCTGTCGTCTGCATTTCAATGAATGTTACTGGTTTGCAACATATCATTGATATGCAGAAGAAACAGCGTTGGTGATATCACGCAGCCTTGTGGAACACCAGCGTTAATGGGCTTGTAATCGGAGCATGCACCGTCTACTACGACCTTGATGCTCCGATCTGCAAGAAAGCTGGTGATCCAATTGCACAATTTCTCGGGAAGCCCATAGGAAGGCAACTTCGAAAGAAGCGCTTTATGCCAAACCCGATTGAAAGCCTTCGCTATGTCCAAACTAACGGCCAACGCCTCCCCCTTGGACTCCACTGCCTCCGCCCATCTATGGGTCAGGTAGACCAGAAGATCACCAGCTGAGCGACCTCGACGGAAACCGTACTGGCGGTCACTAATCAGCTGGTGATCTTCAAGGTACCGCATGAGCTGGCTGTTAATGATCGTTTCCATTACTTTGGAGAACAAGGAGGTGATGGCGATAGGCCTGTAGTTAGACGGATCTGAGCGGTCGCCTTTTTAGGGATCGGGTGCACCAAAGCTGTCTTCCATGAATCCGGGACTACGCTTAGGGAGTAGGAGTACCGAAAAAGACGCGTTAAAACCGGTGCCAACTCCGGAGCACACGTCTTCAGCACAATAGGTGGGACTCCATCAGGCCCACTCGACTTGTTGACGTCCAGGGAGAGGAGTGCTTTACGCACCAAGCGCTGTGTAAACAGCACTTCCCGCATGGACAGCACTCACACCGCGGGATGTTCGGCGGTGTGTTCTCCCCGTCATCTAGAGTCGAGTTGAAGCAAAAAGAGAGCCTAGCAAATCGGCTTTCTCCTTTGCGTCATGGGCCAGTGAGTCGTCCACCCTGTGCAGAGATGGCAGAGATGGCTGACAGAAGTTCCCTTGGACAGCCTTGGCGAGAGACCAGAATGCACGTGTTCCCGAAGGGAGGTGAACTAGTTTCTCGCCAATTCTGCCGATGTGCTCTGACTTTGCCTTGGCAATGACACTTTTGAAGGACCTGGAGGCGGAATTGTACTTCTTATTAAGAGCGCTGGTGTTTACATCCCGGGACGTTGATGCGTCAGCCCAGGCCTGGTAGCACTCCTGCTTATAGCGTGTTGCTAGTTTACAGGAGCGACCAAACCATGGCTGGGATCTGCCTCCAATGGGCACCACAGAGGATGGAATAAAAAGTTCCATACCCTGAAGTACCACATCAGCAACAGAATCGGCAACAACGCTGGGATCTTCCGGCGAGAAGCAAACCCGCCCCCAAGGGTAGGATGCAAAAAAAGACCGCATCCCGTCCCAATCGGCCGACCTATAGTGCCAAACACGGCGGCAAGCTGCAGATCGCAACTGCGATGGGAGCGTGAGTGGCACCGTACTCCGGATCAGACAATGGTCCGAAGAGCCCAGTGGGGCATCGACGGAGACCTGATATCCGTCCGGATGAGAGGTCAGCAGAAGGTCCAACAGGGAAGGTACATGCTCGTTTTTCACCCTTATCCTATAAAAAAAAAAAAAAACATCTGGGATTAGCTTAGGCAAAGTAACCAGTTGTGTTAGACCATATGCCAAAGCAAAGTCATAGACAGATCTACCCGCATGATCGGTTAAACGAGAACCAAGCCATTCAGCGTGGTGGGCGTTAAAATCACCGAATATCACGATCTCTGCGGATGGGACCTGTTGTAGCACGGAGTCTGCAGCCATTTGGACGTGGTCGATGAGTCGGTCTGTGTCGGCATTACCGCTATGGGACCTATAGAGGCACCCGTAGACGCGGGGATGGTCGTCGCTGTCTACGCGCAGCCATAGGATGGACAGGTCCGTACCTTCAAGACTGCCGAAGCGTCGAAAACAGATGTCCTCCCTGACGTATACGCAAACTCCACCCCGGGGCATAAAGGAGTGTTTTTTTTTATAGGATTAGGGTGAAAAACGAGCACACAGTCCACCTGATGGTAAGTGGTTGCTGCGGCCCATAGACATCTACATCTATCCTCTGTTACAGATCAAAATGCAGATGCGTTTTCACCCGTGAGGACTAGGATGGAATGCCTCATTTCCAGTAAAAAGGGCCTCCGGCCACCTGCACTCACCAAGCGAAACGCAGAGGTAAACCTCTACTTCACGCTGGTATTCTGTGAGGTCGTGGTACCACTCCGGTTCGAGCCGGCCCATCCATGCGACAGCAGAAGCTGCCGCCTGGCTCTACCACTGTTAAAAATTCACTGTTCAAATTTGTACCCCGGGTAAGAGAGATATGAAGTATCAGCCGGAGAGGACACCTGAGTCTCGGTCAAAAAGCCCGGCTTCGCCGTCTCTAGATGGTGTTGCGGATGTTTATGGGCAGAAGTAGCCACTTACCATGAGGCTAGCCGCATGCTCGTTTGTCCCCTCTTCTAATCTATACGATTTAAATAACACAACAGACTTTGGTATTTTATGTCAATTTTAGTTCCCGGTACAGACATTGAGGGCGCTTCAAATCGGCATAAGCATTTTATATGTTATAGCCAGTCCAGCGTACTTGTACATATAGAGGTCAGTGCCGTCACGACAGAATTTGATGAATTCATTTCAGTCATAATAACAATTTTCAATGAGAGTCGTAAAGAGTGAAAGCAGGTGGTACTGTCCCACACGGACTCCTAGACAGAAAAAAAGTCCTACCACTTACAGTAGAGTAGGACCACGCTCTCATAGAATACCAGCGTAAAATAGAAGCGTCATACTGCTGTGTTTCGTGCGGTGGGTGTAGAGAACCGGATAACTTTTTTACTGAAAACGAGACATTCCATCTTAGTCCTCAGGGGTGAAAACGCATCTGCATTTTGATTCTTAATCGAGGATAAATGTAAATGTTTATGGGCCGCATCATCCACTTACCACCATGTGGACTATGTGCTCGTTTGTCACGGTTATGCTATAAAAAAAATACTATAATTTACTACTAAAAATATATGTCTGTTAATTGAGTGCATAATAACAAACTGAAATAAATACATTTTGAAAATATAGGCGAAGAGGATATTTTAAAAATATATTTTCTTTGCGTTGAATGTGCACACGTAGGAGAGTTTACCTCAACCTAACTATATTTTAAATGAGATAAAGATGAATGATAGATGGTGAAATAAGATTTCTATCTCTCAGAATATATTTAACGAACTTTCGGTGCACTTTGATATATTACCGTATTACGAACTACTTCTTGCAAACATTTACGTGATATCCGATTGTTTATCTTCTCTAAATTATGTTATTCTTACTAAATCACAAGGTTTTGAATAAATATTTGTGTTAGAAATTTGACAGTGTACTGGCGGTGTAAGAATATCCACTACCCCATATCGTTCCGTCGGTGTCGTAAGAGGCGACAGGCAAACAATCTAGGAGATGGACAGCAGCGTCTTACTAATAATAATTAAAAAATAAAACTGCAGTTGCCAAACTGTCTGCCAAGCGTGAACTAAACAAATATCCTGTTATGAGATAATCTAAGTGATACACCTATGTTCAGCAGTGGACTTTTGGAAGGCTGTAACGGTAACTGTTAGAAATTACTCTCAAAACGGTTTACAAAAAGGAATATAAATTTCCAAGTAACATCTTACATAACGTCATAAAATATTAGATAATCAAATATATAAAGAACATTGACGTATAGGGTAGCTTACTATAATCCACTTTTCCATTTCATGTCTTTTCCATTACATGTTTTAAAAGACGACAGAGTGGAACTAAAACAAAAGGAGGGTAGCTTTTTACCTCATGGGTGGGAGCGCATCTTCATTTTGATTCTTTATTGAGGATAGATGTAGATGTTTATGGGCCACAGCATCCACTACCATCAGGTGGACTGTATGCTCTTTTGTCACATTTATTCTAAAAAAAATGAAATGTAGGAATCTTACTGTAACCAGTTTCACAGGAGACTAATAAAAATAAGAAAAAAAGAAAAAGTGCAAATGCACTATCCGATTTAGTCAGTTTATAGAAGTCAATAATAGTCAATATTATAATGACTGATCTGATGATTTGATACGTTAAATTTACACAGGTTACACCGTTAAATATTAATATATTGTTATGAAAAACATTTTATATTCTTTCCCAAGGTTGTATAAAAATATTTTGTCAAAAATTGAGTGAGGTAAATTTTGTTACCTAAGTATTTCACCTGATAATAAAGAAAGAATTTACTCTCAGTACCTCGACTTGAAACAGGTTGTCCTCTGTGGATTTTTTCGAGAAATAATGAACGTCGATAAACGTCAATTGATTCTATCGCAATTACATTAAGCTTTTTCTTGGGCTGGCCTTTATAAATGCTTTCAAAAGCTTAAATGAAAAATCATTTTTAATTCGGTTCTCAATATTTTAGAAAATAATTTAAAAATATTTAGTTTTTTTTATAGAAGAGGGGACAAACGAGCATGCAGCTCAACCTGATGGTAAGTGACTACCGTTGCCCATGAACAACCGTAACACCATTGCAGATGCGTTGCCGGCCTTTTAGAAAGGTGTAAGCTCTTTTCTTGAAGGTTCCTAGGTCGTATCGGTCCGGGAAAATCGCTGGTGGTAATCGATTCCACAAGGAAGTTGTGCGAGGGAGAAAACTTCTTCTAAATCGCACAGTGGTGGACCGCCAATCATCCAGATGGTATGGATGGGAACGAGGGTTTCACCATCGCGCATTGCGAAAAAGCAATGCGCGATGATGAAATTGAACGGCTGGAAATAGTACGAAAAATTCCTATAATCAAAAAAGAAAAAGTTTATTAAAAAAGAAAGTTGAACCAAATAAACATTACATACATAACGTGTGTGTGTGTGTGTGTGTGCGTGTGCGAGTGTGTGCGTGTGCATGTGCGTGTACGCGTGTGCGCGTGTGCGTGTGTGCGTGCGTGCGCGCGCGTACCTTTGTGTGTGTGTGTGAGAGAGAGAGAGAGAGAGAGAGAGTGAGAGAGGGAGAGAGAATATGAAAGTATCTATGTATATGTAAGTGCACGTGTGTATGTATGTGTGTCCCTCTGACAGCCCTACGACTTCAGTCTTGGGATCGGAGTTAGCCACTGTGCAGAGAGGTTGTGTAAGTGTGGGTGTGTGTCTGATTAGGTGTATAAAACTTACAAAGTTTGACGGCTCCGTGTCGCAGTAGCTTAGCAATGAGTTGTTGCGCTGGGGGGCCGCGGGTTCGAATCCCGCACGGAACAAGTATTTGTATGACCTACAAATAATAATTCCGGGTCTAGATGTTTGTCCTCGTGCAATTTATGTTTGTAAACTGCCTCCACGACACAGGAGAAAATCCTAGTTTGGGCGGTAACGTTTAAAAAAAACAATTGTATCTATCAGTTTCTCTGTTTCATCATGTCTTAAATCTGATAAGAAATTAGTTAATATTCTTTTACAGTCATGTAACTTTTCAGGATATATATTGAATTATCGATTTAAAAAAATATATAAGTATGCGGACCGTGATGTCAGTTGACGACAAGCAAAGGCAGTACGTACTGCGCAAGACGGTGCAACTTTTGCCACACGTCTTTATTGACATAAACTTTACTGGGGTCGAAAAGTAGTTTTTGGTGGAGGTAAAGAAGGAGTTTCAAAATATATAATTTCCTAAACGATAAAAGTCCACAGATTTTATGAAGTTCATTTGTTGAATGTCTATGCGGTTTAAAGTACATCACCATCAAGAGTGATCTTTGACTTCTCTGTAAGTGAACAAAAACATATTTAACCCTTTCCCTGACCCATTAACCATATATGAACATTTCGATTGTTTAACTATTGTGCCTACACGGAAACCGTTAAAACACTCAATGGCGAAATAAGCAGTATATTCACTTGATACAAATTTGCATGATGTAACCGTTGGTGGGTGGTGAGCACCCAACGCGTGTAGTTATTGTGTTTATGAATTAACACGTGACATAATTTATCAGTAGTACGAGCTCATTTGACACATATAATTTGCCACGAAATATTTTAATTCGTCATCACTCCTCAGACCAGATTTATATAAATTCAACTCAGATATTCTTTGCCTAGCTGGATGACTTCTTAGTATTAGGGTTATAAAATGTACAAAGTTTTGCATTAGTTAGCAAAACATTGGATCTTGCGAGGTATTCTGATTGTACCTTTCCTGGTTATTCCATGTATATGTATGTAGGCGGTAGGCCAAGTGCAGGGTGGCACCCCACATGCAGGAAATCGATGGATGCAGGTGACTCACGACCGTGCATTGTGGTATTCCTTGGGGAGACCTATGTTCAGCATGTTAGATGTCAAATTATTCTTTTAAATCCCAGCCTACCTTACATTCGGTGAACCTTTCTAACTTATAATCATTACCATAGTTACTAAGCTTGGCAAGCGTTGGTAACCGTAATTTTTAATTATTTTGAGTTTTATCAGGAAGAACTACCACCTATCTTCTGTAACAATTTCCCTCTGTCACCTCTTACGACACCCACAGGACCATTTGGAGTCCTGGATTTTCCTACACCGCCACTACATGAATTAAGATGCAGAGTACATTTACAGCACAAATTAATTAACGTTAATTTCATAAACACATAGCAACACCCTAAATTTACTTCTCCCTCTCATTTTTGTAGCCATGGAAACGCACTTTTTCACGACATGATCATTGGGTCTGCGCATAGTACATCCGTACCACCTTATCCTGGACTCTGTAATCTTCTCAGTAATAGGCGTTACTATGAAACCCCCCCTTACGTGTTCCTTACGCACTTTGTGTTTGAGAGTAACTCCACCCGCCCAACGAAACATGCGCATTTCAGTGGTATGAAGTTTTTACACGTGGATTTTCTTTGAAGCCCACGGTTCGTTACCAAAGACTAAAACAGGCTTCACACCTTACTTTTGGTTCTTATCGGCATTTTGGAATCGCAGAGGACCCCTGTTAATGTACGCCACTTATCCCAACCAGACGTCATTATGTGCGTAATATCGGCTGTTATCAATCCGTCTTTCACAATTACTGATCCGAGGCATTTAAATTTGTTTACTCCAGGTAGGGCTACGCCATCCAATTTAACTTCCGCGTTTGATGGTGTAGTTTTGTTGGGGTTGAAGTTGTATACCATGCACTCTGTTTTGGTTCTGCTTATGCATAATCCACTTAACACTAAAATTTTCCTCCATTGCTTCAAACTTTGTTGTATCCCGTTTATGATTGAGATGAGCGGAACATCATCCGCATGTAAAAGGTCCATGGTGTGAGTTTCAGTATTTCTTGGTAAGGTGGTTTATGGTGATAATATAGCATGGGAGTTAGTGCCGTGTAGTGGCGGTTAAGAATATCCACTACCCCATATATTCCCGTGGGTATCGTAAGAGGCGACAGTAGGAAACAGGCAGGAGATGGGCAGCAGCATCTTCGTGATAACAGCAAAATTACAATAAAAACTGCGGTTGCCAACCCGCTTGCCAAGCGTGGCAACTATGAAACAGAAACAGAAACTTTTCTATTCAATATAGATTATAAATAATACTTATTGAAATTCACTCTTTTGTTTAATTACCACTGGGTAAAAAAAATCTGTCCTGGGAAGAACTAGCAAGAAACCCAGCGGGACTTATTTTAAAAATAACAGCTTCATGCATGTTACACAATTACCATCATAACAAATTAGAAATAGCTTGGTAGCGATCACCTCATTCCCAGGGGTTATTATAATTATAATAACACATTTTATACAAACATAGTTTGTTAAGTTTTCGAACTTTGTGCAGGTCAAATTTTGTATACCCCAAGAATGAAGTACTGAATCTGTGGAGTCGTGTAACTGGTACTACTAGCTACTACGTTACCGTATGAGGAAGCGCAACGTCGCTCAGCGACCTAAGGAAAGCTGATAATTACTAAGTGTGATAGAATACTTAATAAGGAAATGGACCTAAATTAACTGACTTATCCCAATGAATCACATGTTTTTATTTGCAGGTGTGAATTACTGCGGTCCTGTATTTTTTTTTTAATTTGAAGAGACTAACGAACTTACAGTTCACCTGATGGTAAGTGGCTACTGCAGAGTTCAGGCTATTGCCACCTGCATTCACTTTCAAGTAAAAAGGACCACACATATGCGTTGTTATAGTATGTTTGCTAAGATATAAACAGAAACAGAAACTTTTTTATTCAATATAGATTATAAATAATACTTATTGAAAGTCAATCTTTTGTTTGATTACCACTGGTTCGGAAAAAACCTCTGTCCTGGGAAGAACCAGCAAGAAACCCAGCGGGACTTTTTTTATAAATAACAGCTTACAATCATGATGTTACAAAAATTAACAACATAACAAATTAGAAATAGCTTGGTAGCGATCACCTCATTTCCAAGGGTTATTATCATCCATAAATTCCTTAATATTATAATAACCCTTTTTATACAAACTTAGTTTAATAAAGTTTTTGAACTTTGAACAAGGTCAAATTTTGTATAATTTCTAGATTTTTGTTGCAAAAGCGTATAAGATCGCCCCAAGAATTAATTAGTGACTCGATGGAGTCGAGTAACTGGTACTACTAGCTTGTGTCTGTTCCTAGTATTTACAGAATGAATATCACTTATTTTTGTAAAACTACTTTTATTTTTGTGTACGTACATTACATTTTCATAAATGTATTGAGAGGCCAAAGTTAATATATTAACTTCCTTAAATTTTTGTCGCAGCGACTATTTAGGCTTTAAATCATAAATTGCTCTTATGGTCCTCTTCTGTAAAACAAATATACATTCAGTGTCAGCTGCGTGTCCCCATAGCAAAATACCATACGACATTATGCTATGGAAATAGCTAAAGTAGCTTTAGCTGTTTCAACATTGGTTCGACTTCTAATTTTTTACAGCATATGCTGCAGAACTAAGTCTGCTTGCTAGTTTTGATATATGGGGGCTCCATTGAAGCTGATTGTGAGAAGCTTCAATGGAGCTTCATGCTATATTATCACCATAAACCACCTTACCAAGAAATACTGAAACTCACACCATGGACCTTTTACATGCGGATGATGTTCCGCTCATCTCAATCATAAACGGGATACAAGAAAGTTTGAAGCAATGGAGGAAAATTTTAGTGTTAAGTGGATTATGCATAAGCAGAACCAAAACAGAGTGCATGGTATACAACTTCAACCCCAACAAAACTACACCATCAAACGCGGAAGTTAAATTGGATGGCGTAGCCCTACCTGGAGTAAACAAATTTAAATGCCTCGGATCAGTAATTGTGAAAGACGGATTGATAACAGCCGATATTATGCACATAAGGACGTCTGGTTGGGATAAGTGGCGTACATTAACAGGGGTCCTCTGCGGTTCCAAAATGCCGATAAGAACCAAAAGTAAGGTGTGAAGCCTGTTTTAGTCTTTAGTAACGAACCGTGGGCTTCATAGAAAATCCACGTGTAAAAACTTCATACCACTGAAATGCGCATGTTTCGTTGGGCGGGTGAAGTTACTCTCAAACACAAAGTGCGTAAGGAACACGTAAGGGGGGGTTTCATAGTAACGCCTATTACTGAGAAGATTACAGAGTCCAGGATAAGGTGGTACGGATGTACTATGCGTAGACCCAATGATCATGTCGTGAAAAAGTGCGTTTCCATGGCTACAAAAATGAGAGGGAGAAGTAAATTTAGGGTGTTGCTATGTGTTTATGAAATTAACGTTGATTAATTTGTGCTGTAAATGTACTCTGCATCTTAATTCATGTAGTGGCGGTGTAGGAAAATCCAGGACTCCAAATGGTCCTGTGGGTGTCGTAAGAGGTGACAGAGGGAAATTGTTACAGAAGATAGGTGGTAGTTCTTCCTGATAAAACTCAAACTAATTAAAAATTACGGTTACCAACGCTTGCCAAGCTTAGTAACTATGGTAATGATTATAAGTTAGAAAGGTTCACCGAATGTAAGGTAGGCTGGGATTTAAAAGAATAATTTGACATCTAACATGCTGAACATAGGTCTCCCCAAGGAATACCACAATGCACGGTCGTGAGTCACCTGCATCCATCGATTTCCTGCATGTGGGGTGCCACCCTGCACTTGGCCTACCGCCTACATACATATACATGGAATAACCAAGAAAGGTACAATCAGAATACCTCGCAAAATCCAATGTTTTGCTAACTAATGCAAAACTTTGTACATTTTATAACCCTAATACTAAGAAGTCATCCAGCTAGGCAAAGAATATCTGAGTTGAATTTATATAAATCTGGTCTGAGGAGTGATGACGAATTAAAATATTTCGTGGCAAATTATATGTGTCAAATGAGCTCGTACTACTGATAAATTATGTCACGTGTTAATTCATAAACACAATAACTACACGCGTTGGGTGCTCACCACCCACCAACGGTTACATCATGCAAATTTGTATCAAGTGAATATACTGCTTATTTCGCCATTGAGTGTTTTAACGGTTTCCGTGTAGGCACAATAGTTAAACAATCGAAATGTTCATATATGGTTCATGGGTCAGGGAAAGGGTTAAATATGTTTTTGTTCACTTACAGAGAAGGCAAAGATCACTCTTGATGGTGATGTACTTTAAACCGCATAGACATTTAACAAATGAACTTCATAAAATCTGTGGACTCTTATAGTTTAGGAAATTATATATTTTGAAACTCCTTCTTTACCTCCACCAAAAACTACTTTTCGACCCCAGTAAAGTTTATGTCAATAAAGACGTGTGGCAAAAGTTGCACCGTCTTGCGCAGTACGTACTGCCTTTGCTTGTCGTCAACTGACATCACGGTCCGCATACTTATATATTTTTTTAAATCGATAATTCAATATATATTCTGAAAAGTTACATGACTGTAAAAGAATATTAACTAATTTCTTATCAGATTTAAGATATAATGAAACAGAGAAACTCATAGATACAATTGTTTTTTTTAAACGTTACCGCCCAAACTAGGATTTTCTCCTGTGTCGTGGAGGCAGTTTACAAACATAAATTGCACGAGGACAAACATCTAGACCCGGAACTATTATTTGTAGGTCATACAAATACTTGTTCCGTGCGGGATTCGAACCCGCGGCCCCCCAGCGCAACAACTCATTGCTAAGCTACTGCGACACGGAGCCGTCAAACTTTGTAAGTTTTATACACCTAATCAGACACACACCCACACTTACACAACCTCTCTGCACAGTGGCTAACTCCGATCCCAAGACTGAAGTCGTAGGGCTGTCAGAGGGACACACACACATACACACGTGCACTTACATATACATAGATACTTTCATATTCTCTCTCCCTCTCTCTCTCTCTCTCTCTCTCACACACACAAAGGTACGCGCGCGCACGCACGCACACACGCACACGCGCACACGCGTACACGCACATGCACACGCACACACTCGCACACGCACACACACACACACACACACGTTATGTATGTAATGTTTATGTGGTTCAACTTTCTTTTTTAATAAACTTTTTCTTTTTTGATTATGTAAGCACTTTTAAATCTTAAAAATTGTAAAATGAGTTGAAGAGCGAGGCATCTCAAATATGAGTATGGAAATTACTCTCAGGGGCGTCTCAAAAAAAAAGTTTATACAATTTTTTGAGAGATAAAAGTATTTATTATTATTTGTTGTTATTATTGTTTTTCATGCTACAAAATCTCTTATATTTTCTATTTTATATTATTTTTTATAGGAAAGGGGGCAAACGAGCATGCGGCTCACCTGATGGTAAGTGACTACCGCCGCCGGTGAACAACTTCAACACCAGGGGAACCAGGGGAATCGCAGATGCGTTGCCAGCCTTTTAAAAAGGAGTAGGCTCTTGTCTTGAAGGTCCCAAAGTCGTATCGGTCCGGAAAAATCTATAAGGTACTCCTTCGTTGGTTTAGTGATCGTAAACGCGATTGCTGATCATGAGGTCCCGGGTTTGAATGCCAGGTCGGGCAAAGATTCCTTTCAAGAAATTTTCAGTAACGGCCCGGAGCCTACACATTTATTATAATAGAGCAGATGTGTTATCATCCATGACGACTAAGATAGAATGCATCGTTTCCAGTAAAAGGGTCTCCAATTCTCTACACTCACCATACGAAACACAGCAGCATTGAGCTGCTATTTTAGGCTACTATATTATTTGAGAGTGAGGTCTTTCCCAGGTCAAGCCGACCCAATAGTTAGTAAGCTATGACTGTATCACCACTTACTATGAAGTGAGGTGGCAGTCAAGCACTAGATTATAATAATTAATAGTTAAAGTAACCGTTGTTTATATTTTAATTAATAAAGTTATAAAGTTAAAAGTCAAAGTATAATCAGTCAACCCGAGGTAGCGTTTAAAAGACTTAGTAAGTTTGGTGAAGTTACTTAGCTAAGTTAATTATTTACTCTGTACATGTTCACTAAGCGTGAATTCAACATTAACTGACTTTGCGTACATGTTTCACCGAAGTAAATTATCCTATACGTTGTATTTCTTGGTTGTTTTATGTTCTTTAATATAACCATCAGTCTGTTATTTGTTAATTTATGAAATTGGTTACTCGAAATGAATGCCAATATTGTCACGCTTGGCAGATGTATTAAAGCTCCTATTTTCGACATTTTTTTCCCACAGTTAATCCAAATCTATAAAATATCCTTAACACTACTTCACTAGGTGGTAAAACTCCTTTTCTACTGATACTTCTTTCTTTTAAGTTCTTCTTTCAGTCTTCTCTAAAACCGTCTGACACCACCCTTTTACCTATTTCTGGCGCCAGATCGAACCTGCTTTGCTGTATTCCAGTCGGATGGGTACAGAGCCATCTTAGTCATCAGAGGTGACAACGAATCTGTGTCCTTCTCTGAGTTTGAAGTGCTTGCAAGTTATCAATGTATTGTTTAAATTGTGAAATCTGCTCATTAGCTTCAGTTAATTGTAATTTCAATGCAGCCATTAATCTGAGAGCTTCCTCATATTCTTTGCTGTATCGGTAAAACTCATCGGCTGTCCCCTGGAGCTGATCCCTTCCCTTTAAAATATCTGTATAGTGTCTATGTATCTAAACCACATCACTTTTCAACTGTGTATTTTTCGAAATTATACTTTTGTATATTACTATTACTATTTCCTTTTCGTTGTCATCCCTTTCTTTAAGTAACAGCTCACACTGCTCCCTGGACGCCCTCAATTCTTGGAGCACAAGATGAAGTTGGTTCTCCATCTGGCGCGTTTTGGCGTTGCGAGTATTCATTTTACTATGTATTTTAAATAGATATTTACCACTTTTATTTATAACACAATACAATTTGTTCGTAATTAACAACTATAACTTAAATTTGAGGTAGGAATTATCAATTACAATATACACAGTCAGGTCATAAGTATTGTCACACAGTAAAAACTTTTCTTTTAGAATGCTGGCCACAAAAAAGTTTATTGAATTCGAATTTCGAATTGTTCATGATAATAAAACTGTAAACTTTTTGGAAATTTTACTCATTTTTAAATATGGAGTGGACGCTTAAAGAAGACCGTGTTGCAGTTATTGTGTTGCATCGTTGCGGTTACGCGCCAATTCAAATTTTCGACATACTGAAAAATTTGAATATAACCAAAAGATTCGTTTATCGTACCATCAAACGATACAATGAAGATTCTAGTGTAGATGACAGGTCAAGAAGTGGTCACCCTCGGTCTGTTAGGACTCCAGCAGTGATAAAAGCTGTGAAGGCGCGAATTCAAAGAAATCCCAAACGTAAGCAGAAACTGTTGGCCCTTCAGATGGGGTTAAGCAGAACTACGGTGAAAAGGGTATTAAATGAAGACGTAGGGCTTCGGGCATATCGAAGAAAAACAGGACATCGTTTGAATTCTCGTCTAATGGCCCTTAGACTGAAGAGAAGCCGCGCTTTGTTGAAGCGGTACGCGGGAAAAAATATCAGGAAATTCTTTTTTCGGATGAAAAAATTTTTACCGTAGAAGAGAGCTACAACATAAAAATGATAAGGTGTACGCACACAGTAGGGAAGAAGCGAGCAACCGTATTCCGCGTGTCCAACGAGGTTATTTTCCATCCTCGCTTATGGTATGGTTGGGAGTTTCTTATTGGGGCTTAACAGAGGTACATTTTTGTGAGAAATGTGTAAAAACGAATGCAGTTGTGTATCAAAATACAGTCCTGACGAACCTTGTGGAACCTGTTTCTCATACCATGTTCAATAACAGGCACTGGGTATTCCAACAAGATTCGGCGCCAGCTCATGAAGCGAAGAGCACACAGGACTGGCTGGCGGCGCGTGAAATCGACTTCATCCGGCACGAAGTCTGGCCCTCCTACAGTCCATATTTGAATCCGTTAGATTACAAGATAGGGCAACACTTGGAGGAAAAGGCGTGCTCAAAGCCTCATCCCAATTTGGAGTCACTCAAGACATCGTTGATTAAGGTAGCCGCCGATATTGACATGGACCTCGTTCATGCTGCGATAGACGACTGGCCGCGCAGATTGAAGGCCTGTATTCAAAATCACGGAGGTAATTTTGAATAAAATTTAGTGTCATAAGAATCTATGTTTTGTTAACTACATTTTGGTATATAAATGGTTACATAATGAATAAACTTGTTTCAATTATTTTATATTAAACATGTGACAGAATTTATGACCTGACTAGGTATATTTTTACGAAATTATTTGGGAGCCCAATTATTTAGCTATTTGTCACCGGAGTTGCCATAGCAAAAGGATATTGATTTCTTGGTGATTGATTCGCAAACGAGGATAGATGTAGGTGTCTATGGGCAACAGCAACCACTTCTTATCAGGTGGAATGTGTGCTCGTTTGTCACCTTATCCTATAAAAAATAAGTAGTTTACAGATTTTCCATAATTATTTTCTTTCCGAACACTCACTCAAACACAATCATAAAATTTCATCATAATCGGTCGCGCCAGTTTCGAGTTTCAGCAGGACTAACGGATGACAATTGATTTTTATATAAGGTAAGATTAAATGCTTGTGCTATGACTGATTCACTATTTCATTTTACCGCAAAAAGTTCTTGTTAGGAATTTGAGTATTTTTTTTTCGATAAAATCTTTTTAAAATTATAATAACAACAACTTTATAATATATTATTTTTATCAAAATAGCGTTTAGATTTACAAAAATAGCAACACTTTTAATTTTGCTAAAACTGAATTAAGACAAGAAATTTTCAATAAAAGAAATTACTGACTTTATTAAAAGTTCACTCACTTTTAGTATTCAATAAATACATTTGAATTTATTTTTCAGAAACAGTTGCCAAATGTTTAATACAATATTATACATTTACTAAATATTCTGAACTTATATAATTTTAACCAAGAAGCGCAAGGGCTGGGTGGTGCATTTCCACTGGCAACAATGTTGTCGTGTAGTAGCGGCGTAAGAAAATGCACTACATTATATATTCCTGTGGGTAACTAAGGCAGCAAGGGGAGTGCCTAGAAACTGAGGAGGTACGACAAAGGGGTTCTTTTTAGCGGTAAACGCACAAACTTGTGTCTTCTGGGGATTGAACTGGACTAGATTTGATCGCCCCCAATCCGAGATTTGTTCAGCAAAGACTCGCCTTCAGACACAAGTTTTTCCCGGTACTCGGCGACGTTTCACTCTTATGTACAGGACAGGCATTCATTGGACGATATGGAATAGTGGATATTCTCACACTTATGTACAAGACAGGAACAAAATCAGGTCTAAGTTTTATTCAATAGGGCCTATACGTATATAATATTCACGAGTTAAAACTAAATTATGTGTATTTAAGCGCTTCACTAACGAAGGCTGTCGACTTATTGAGTTATGTGGTTTGTGACTGTATTATGTATTAGGCTGTTAGTTTCTAGCTAAGTAAATTTTTTCATTATGTTTTTATTTCAATGTTTCATTATAAGACTAGCGAACCGTCTCGGCTTCGCCTGGGTTCGTATTATAAATTTAATATTATTTAGATTTAAAATAATCAAAGAACATTTAGTTTATCAATTCTTTTTGTTTCTATTACGTTTTTATTCAAAAAAATCCATGTTTTTTTTTGGATAAAATATAGCCTAGAACACTCCTGGCATTTCTTTCTATTTGTTCGTGAAACTTCATTATAATCGGTCCCGCCATGCCGAAGATTAACACGGATAGACAGACAGACAGATATATTAAAAATGGTTATATTCATGTTAATGACATGCGAATAATCCCCTCAGCTCAATATAAGGCAGTTATTTCGGCAGACACTTCAATTTTAGTACCGCGGTATCTCAAATGGTTAGAACTCGCTGTTAATTTCACAGTATGCGAGCAACCCGGGTTAGATCCCCGCCAGCACCAATGAAATTGTTAATTGCAATTTTAAGTGCAGGTTTACCATGTACTCGGCGGTGAAGGTAAACATCGTGAGGAAACCTGTATGTCTGAGAAATAAGAAATAAAATATTTCGAATACATGTGAATTTCGCCAACATGCATTGAGGCAGCGCGGCGGTCATTTCCCTGCCCTAAAACACTTTTAGAAATGAGAAAAGAACTGTGCCCAGCAGTGGGACATATATAGGCTGTAAATTTAACTCTTATTTTTAACTTCAATTTTATTAATATGTATAAATGAATGGAGCTTAGTAATGACGTACGTGCACACTTCTTTTATTAAGCTTGACCATTATGGTACCTCGTCGTGTCGGCCTGGAAAACATGCAAAAATGCATACATGCTCGTTGATTGAAGGTACTTTTAAAGTCATCTATCTTCAATGTTTTGTCAATTTGCTCAATAAACGACCGCCTAGAGCGTCTCTTGCCAACTCTCCCACTCGCTTCTGCATCATAAATTGTTCTTGTCACTTTTCCCTCTTTCATTCTGTCTAGGTGTTTAAACAACCGAAGCATTTCTTTCTTAATCCTGGTCATAACATTTTTTTACAAAACACTTTTCTCTTATAATACAATTTCTTACCTTATCATTCAGTGTCAGCCCTAACTTCACGTCCTCTCACGCTTCTTTTGCCACACCTAACTTTCACTAACAAACATTAATAAACCTGCGGTCTATCAGATCATTGCAAACTACCATGCGTGTCTGTTACGATACGAAATTTCTAAAAAGACGCACAATGGTACATTGCAAACCATCAAGATATAGCGGATGGAGCTTAATGTTGTACCGCAGTTTATACTGGTAAATTAATGAAAACATTTGTGTAATTACGTTAATTAATTTTTCGTCGTTTACCTACCTCAAAACTTAAAGACAAGAGTGTATAATCTGAAGGCCGTATAATGAAGCTCAAGATTGCTTTGCGAGTTATGAAGAGCACAATGCTCGGAATTTCGCTGTGTGATAGACTTAATCGTACGTATTGCGGATAACTTCAAACAAAAATACTACTGATGCGTTTTCATCTCAGAAAATTATTGTGGAAAGCCTGCAATCATACTGACTCTCTTTACCTTTTCAACCAGAACACAGTAATACACGTAGTGCTATTTCGTTACAGAAACAGATAAGAGGTTGATACCTACCACGGTTAATTCCAATGCAGAGAAGGAGTCCTACCATCATGTAGTACAGCGATTGCCCGAGGGCCCGAGTACACATGAAGGAGTCGAAATTTTTAAACATCAACACACATACACACACACACACACACACACACACACACACACACACACACACACACACACACACACACACACACACACACACACAAACACACACACATACACGCAAACATAATTTTATAACAGAATAAGGCTATGAACGAGTGTAGCCTTCTGATTCAAGTATTTTTAATACTTTAAAGTGTGAGCAAATTGCTCAAAGAGGGGAGGGTCAAGAGTACTCGGATACCTAGACGTGCATGTATGAAGGAGATAATGAATATGAAAGAAGCGAAAGAGGTATGTAAGGATCGTGACACTTGGCGATCTGTTCTCTTCTCTTTGGCTACCCCGTCAGGGATTGTGCGTGAAGATTAAAGGAGGTGTCAACTATAAGCCTGTACCAATTGACAATGTGCTTGTTATCCAATATTTTTTAAATCGTTATGTCAATACAACACACACACACAGAAACACGCACACGTGCACGCATATGCACACGCACACGCACGAGCACATGCACACGCACACTTACACCCACACGCACACGCACGCGCACAGGCACGCAACACACACACACACACACACACACTCACACACACACTCACACTCACAGACACACATGTGTTGTCGAGAAAAGTCGCATACTACATCTTTGATTAAAATATAAAATAAAGAAAATATACACGAGAGTCATTAATTTATGGGCCAGATGTAGTCGTAGCTAAAAGCAGTATACCAGAAACAGGTAAGATGTTGGTACCCAGACTCAAACGCATAGAAGTTAAATGGTTTGCTCACAAATAACTTGGTAAAAATTAATATTGTAAATTGATAATTTCCTCCTCAAATTTAAGTTACAGTTGTTAATTACATACAAGACTGTATGATATTATGTATACTCACCATACGAAACACAGCAGCATTAAGCTGCTATTTCAAAATAGCAGCTTAACACTGTTGTGTTTCGTATGGTGAGTTTAAAGAACTGGAGACCTTTTTACTGGAAACGAGGCATTCCATCTTTTTCCTCACGGGTGGCAACGCATCTGCATTTTGATTCGCAAACGAGGATACATGTAGATGTCTATGGGCCACAGCAAGCACTTACTATCAGGTGGACTGTGTGCTCGTTTGTCACGCTATCTTATAAAAAAAAACGATGGTAAATTTATATGAAAATGAGTTTCTAACTTATATTATTCTTTAAGTCTAAACAAGGTTCATAAAGAGATTCAACATAGGTTTTTCCATTTTGTTGTGGAATTATTATGAAAACCAACATCTGCCAATCTCGTTCGTAATATGAAAAGAGGCTTAAGGAATTTAATTAAAAAGTTGTATATGTAGGCCTTCACCACATATTGCGTACTATACAAGAACTCCTAATCCTATCAAAGTCTACAAATTACCTTATAAAAATATATCAGGTTTAAAGAAGCTTTGCTTTATCTCTCAAAAGAACATTGTTCACTTAATAAGAAGTACACATTACCAGCTACATTAAGATCAAGAGTTAAGTCATCTAGTATTGTATCATTCAAAAAGCTATTTTTGTTACAGCATAAGATTATTTTTGGTAACTAATAATGCTACTCGTAATTGCAAAAAGGAGAATAAGATTTTTGGGTCAGAAGTAAACTAATTGGTTTATACTTAAAAATTGGCTATATTTTTCTAAAGTAAAATACAAAAAGTAGCTCTTTTTACAATCTTGAATTCGAAGAAACAATAAGTAAGAAATAAGTAAAAAAATTGATTTATAATACAATCGAAATTATATTTATTCTGATTCAAAAAAGTTTACATTAAAATTATATTACTTAATTTGAATGATATCCTCATTTGAAAATAAAATATATCAACGTATATAATATAAAAAAGTAATATAAAAAGATCATCTCTCGCAATTCAAACTACCAGTTAAGTGTTAATAACAAATTAACCGAATCAGATCAGGACGTTGCAATGGTTTTTGAGAAATATTTTACTGATATTCCGATATTAACCACTAAGTCACTGAATTCTTTTCCTGCCGTCACCTAATCATTACTTAAACAAGATGTAAATGCGTGTACAAAAAATTTTACATTTCATAAAGTATCATCAAAAGATATTGTAAAATATTTTAAAACTATTGATGTTAAGAAAACTGCGGATTTGTGGAGGATTTCCGTTAAAGTTATTGCGTCTATAATATATACAATCGTGTCTCATTTAGCTATTCTTTTTAATATCAGAATCGAATCTGGTGTGTTTCCTGATAGATTGAAGTATGGCAAGGTAATATCTTTATTTAAATCTGGTAGTACATTAGACCCCGCCAATTTTGGACCTATTTCTGTACTACCAACACTTAGTAAGATTTTCGAAAAAATTATCCTTGATCAAATGTTAAATTTCTTTAATATAAATAATTTACTTCATAAAAATCAATTTGGTTTCACAAGAGGTCGCTCGAAAATAAGATATCCGAAAAAAGATACCCCAATAATAATATTAATAAAATAACAACAATAATAAAACAATAATAAATAACAATAATAAAATAATAACCCAAACAATCAAATTTAATATAATATGTATTACTTGTGAGATATATTGTGTTTTTATGCGATTGCCAAGTCAATCTATGTATCAATCTATGGACTGAATAAATTAACCGATTTGGTATTACATGGATCTCACACCTTTTTACGGTAGAAAAACTGAGTTGCGAGACTTGGCTTTTTTTACAAGTTATGTTTTTAATGGCATAAAGTTTTCTCATCTGGTTGGGCACTATAAATATATAATTGTAAATGAAAATGGTAAACATACATAAATTTCAATAAAATAAAACAAAAACATAAAAAATACATCAATATATAAAAACCCAACCAGATGGAAGCCCTCGGCAGGGGAGACCAGACGGCCGAAGGTTAGGCGGTAAAGGAAAGAAACCGGCGGGCGATGCGGGCGGTATCGAGGAGCATTTTTATTATTATTATTATGTGGGGTATGTATATAGTTCACTCATCTGTATAAATATACAATTGTAAATGAAAATGATAAACATACATAAATATCAACAAAATAAAATAAATACATAACAGTGGTAGAGCCAGGCGGCAGCTTTTGCTGTCGCACGGATGGGCCGGCTCGAACCGGGGTGGTACCACGACCTCACAGAAAACCAGCGTGAAGTAGAGGTTTACCTCTGCGTTTCGCTTGGTGAGTGCAGGTGGCCGGAGGCCCTTTTTACTGGAAATGAGGCATTCCATCTTAGTCCTCACGGGTGACAACGCATCTACATTTTGATTTGTAATATAGGATAGATGTAGATGTCTATGGGCCGCAGCAACCACTTACCATCAGGTGGACTATGTACTCGTTTGTCACCCTTATCATATAAAAAAAAACATAAATAAATAAACACCCAACCAGGTGGAAGCCCAAAACCGGCGAACGATGCGGATGGTATCAAGGAGCACCGCCTTCTGCATTTGAGCTTGGAGCGGTTCGTCACAGAGTCCCAGTCGCCTTAGATGACCCGAGAGGCTGATTAGGATTAACCCGTTCGCAGAAACGACTACAGGTATAATTTCGGTCGGCAGTCCGCCCCACATGTCGGTCACCTCGTGAGCCAGGTCCAGATATTTTGTACGCTTGTCTGTTTCGGCTTTCACGAGGTTCTCGTCATACGGAATGGTAATGTCGACCAAAAATATCCTTGACTGTGCCCGGTCCATCAGCACAATATCAGGCTTATTCGCAAGAATGGTCCTATCTGTGATGATGGCCCGGTCCCAGTAGAGCCTGGCGCGGTCATTTTTGAGCACGGCTTCCGGCAAGTACTTATAATAAGGCAGCTTCCGATCCACAAGGCGGTATTTCAGAGCGAGGTCCTGGTATAAAATCCTGGCTGCTAGGTTGTGCCTATGCAAGTACTCAGAGTTAGAAAGCGCCGAACACCCGGATATCACATGCCTAAGTGATTCACCGGGATGGCGACAAGCTCAAAAAATGTCGACGATGCCATCCCTTAGGATATATCTCCGATAGTTGTTGGTCTTAATAACCTGATCCTGTATTGCACAGACAAAACCCTCAGTTTCCCCGAAGAGGTCACCGAAACATAGCCAGTAGAGGATGGCAACTGTGTCTACGAAAGGCTCATGTAGAGCCTTGTAGAACCTCCCGTGGAGCTCCTTCTCCTTCCACACGGTCTCCCGGTCGGAAATGCTCTGTACTGCCGCGTCTTGCCATTTCTCGTTGGCTAAGGATAGAGGGGTAAGTCTTTTATATCAAAAAATAAGTTTAAGAGTTTTAACGATGATATATGCCGTGAAGTGGCGGTCAAGAATATCCACTACCCCATATCCTCCCGTGGGTGTCGTAAAAGGCGACAAAGGGAAACAGGCAGGAGATGGGCAGCAGCATCTTCCTGATAATAGCCAAAATTACAACAAAAAAACTGCGGTTGCCAACCCGCTCGCCAAGCGTGGTAACTATGGCAAATACCCCCCAATGATCAAAACAACACACAGACGGCCCCCAGGTCCCCGGCGGCCCCGCTTATCCTGGCTACGGTGGCGACCATGGTAACGGCGGGGCAGGGGGTGCTAAGAATCTCTGGTGGAGGTTCGGTTGCCACCTACGACGACTCGACCTGGCAACATACAACGCACGCAACCTGAGGACTGACGAGAAGATCGTGGAGCTGGAAGAAGAGATAGACAAGTTGCGCTGGCATATTATAGGATTATCCGAAGTCCGAAGAGAGGGGGAGGACACGGTAATCCTCGAATCCGGCAACTTGCTCTATCACCGGGAGGGCGACTATCTGTCCCAAGGAGGTGTCGGATTTATCGTCCACAAGTCTCTCGTTAACAACGTCGTAAAGATCGGGAGTGTGTCGACGAGGGTTGCGTACCTTATACTCAGAATCACCAAACGGTATTCGCTGAAGGTCATACAGGTTTACGCACCAACCTCGGCACACCCCGATGAGGAGGTGGAGGAAATATATGAGGATATCTCTAGAGCCATGCATTCCTCCAAAACCCAATATACGGTGTTAATGGGAGACTTCAATGCAAAACTAGGCACAAGAGAGAACGGTAAGCTGAAAGTAGGGAAATTTGGAATAGGGCAACGGAACCCAAGGGGCCAGCAGCTGGTCGACTTCATGGAGAAAGAGGGACTCTTTATGATGAACTCTTTCTTTAAGAAGTATGTGGAAAGTATGAGGAAGCTCAAGGTCGCTCAGCGAGCTATGGAGCGGGCTATGCTCGGAGTTTCTCTGCGTGATAAACTTAGGAATGAGGATATCCGCAGTAGAACCAGAGTAACCGACATAGCCCAACGGATTAGTAAGCTGAAGTGGCAGTGGGCCGGCCATATAGCTCGAAGAACCGACAACCGATGGGGAAGAAAGGTTCTCGAGTGGCAGCCTCGTACCGGTAGGCGAAGTGTAGGGCGTGTGATTGTTTAGCGCCGACTCGAAATTACTTAGGTATACTTTCATTAGTTTTAGAACTTAGTTATTAAGATTAATTAAAAACTCAAAATAATTACAAAAATATATACTTAGGTATACTTAAATTAGTTTAAGAACTTAGTTATTAAGGTTAAATAAAAAGGTTTATTATTTTTTGCTTTTTATTTTTTTCGATGGTTTAATTTTTTTGTTAAAAAGTTTTTATTTTATAATTTTTCGTGGCTATAATCTACTAATTACTACATGCTTAATTTTTGAATACTTTCAAATTAGTTACCTACCTTACTATAGCTATTAACTGTTATACAATCCTACTTTTACTATTATTTGTTGTAGAATATAAATACTTTAAAAAAAACAGGCTTTATATACCACCATGGGTAGGCCTCCAAAAATGCTGCTCGAATGAGAAAGAGATATTTAGAAGAATGTAATAATGAGAAAAAAAAGGTGGGAAGCAAATAGAAAGAGAATTAGATTAACACGTTAACAGGAGAGTTTAGATCATCGCGAGGAAAGACTGTAAGCATAAAAAGCAGACTAAAAGATAGCTATGGTTGTGTGAAGTGGTAGCAACTTTTCAAAGTACGAAGGGTTATGGCGACTCTGAGCGCAGGATGTTGCCGATAATTTTATGCTGAGCCGTCACGATTCACAAATTACAAGGTACGACCCTTGATAAAGCTGTAATCGACCTCGGAAAGAAAGTGTTTGCCAAAGGGCAAACACTGTATATGTGGCACAGGTATATGTGGCACTGAGTAGAGTACAAGAACTTGAGGGTATTGCTTTATCTAATCTAGAGCCAAATAAGGTATTACACAAACCTCAGGATGAACGAGCTTTAGCAGAAATGTAGAGACTGAGATGACCTGACTGAGTGTAGACCACACACAAGAAACTGACAGGTCTAAAGCTCATTCATCGTGAGGTTTTTTGTAATATAATGTAATGTAATTATTATGTAATATAGTATAGTAACAGAACTCAGCATTAGAATATGTGAGTAAACAATAAATCACCCCTATTTTACCACCCTTAGGGTAGACGTTTTGTTTTCAAATTTATATGGGACCAATTTCGGGGTATACTCTATCTAGTAAAAAAAAATTATCATAATCGGTCCACTATGTAAAAAGTTATGCGTGGTCTAACATAAAAAAAATATACGCGTCGACTTGAGAACCTCCGTTTTTTCGTCGGTTAAAAAAGTAAATAATAAGATAGCACATTTGCTATCAGTCTTAAATTATATTTGGATAGGTAATACCTATCTTTTGTCAATTACATGAAATTTGTCATTATTATCATTACAATTATATGTCAAATTTAAATTATTATTACATATTAAATTATGCATTTGTATATTTAAATTATGTCTTAAATTATTTTCCTGTGGATTATCATAGCAAACAGAAGGTAAGTCTGCTGTTCACTCTGTATCATCCAATGTGTAAGTGGAAACTTCTGGTAAGACAGCTTAGTTGATAACTGCTTCAGTCATTTGTCATATGATTGACATGTCCATTGTCCACAGAACAATGAAAGGAGCGGTGAGTAATAATTTAATGAAATTTTATTAGAAGATTATTTGCATGCTATTAAAGAATTTATATCAATTTAAAAAAAATCAATGTCTGCTTTTCTGTCTGGGCAAATTTTCGGAATAGCTGAAACAATTGTGATAAAACTTAACGAACATATACAGAGCAATGCAATGCCATAACTAAAATTTTATCCAAAATCTTAAATATTTTTGAAATTGAAAATTAAATTTTTATCAAATAAATGGTTTCTGAGTAACTTAATTATAAATAACACATTATTAGATCCTATCCAGGCGAAACAAGGGCAGATCATTAGTCATAAGAAGTACATTGCCTTTGATCCACTATTTAGTGGTGTTACGCACAAAATGAGATAGAAAAGACCCATTGTCAAATGAAAGAACTTCACAATAAGACTTATAACAAGCAAAAACTTGTTACTCCCATTTTAACTTTTAACAATGTCACGTAAAACGCCTCTTTGAAACAACTTCTTAAGAAAAATTACACAAGATAGGTATTTTGTGTGCTTATTTTTATTTTTGTGTCAATTTATTTTTCATCAGGTGGTATAAGTATTGCATGCTTTAAGCGCAAAGTGCGTACGTATGTTCTACTAGCGCCTAAAAATCACGATTCCATCGTTTTGTCTAACGATCTTATTGTACATATAAATGCTATAAAAAGCACATTGTCAGAAATATAAATGATTGTTGAACTTATTAATATTTTTTTTAAATCGATTAATTGCTATTATTACATAAAAGTGGTTTTAGTGGCTTACGGTGTAGATTTATCAAGTCCGTATGGAGCGGTAAACACGATAACTTTAAAAATTTAAAAATATCAATGGTTTAACTCAATCTATTTTTTAATCCCTTCATCTATCATGTGGGAAGTCATCAAAGGCAGATTAATTTTGTATTGTTTAGTTATAATGATATTTTTTCGATAAATTTTCGGTATTTTGGCAGCCTTGTATTAATTTATTTTACTAAATACACTGCCTCACTCGTTAACTTCGGCGTATAACGCCGTCGTGAGTGGATACTGTATCGGTTGTTTGCAGCGGCTCAAAAAGATCACTGTACAAATACAAAATATTCGAAAAACAAAATTTCATACACGCTTGATAATTATAATAATCAGAGATGTTTATTACAATATTTTAAAAGCACAGAATAAATAGTAGTAGTACGTACTAAAAGTAAATAGGACGTATATTTTTATACTTAAATACGTCTTGGACTTTATGGAGTGACTTGAATGATGATATGATGATCATACGAGCATTATGAGTCGTGCACTTTTAGATTTTCCAATTTTTTTTAAATTGAATAAAATTATTGGAAAATTGGAAGTATAATAGGTTATTAGTGAAAACTTGTGTGTTGTGTTAAACTACTTTGAAAATTTCAGTATAATCAAGTTGTTCGTAATTTTTTAATGCGCTTAGGGCATGTACAATTGGATTTACCAATAGTTTTTCAATTGGAATATTATAACTTGAAGACCAAAGTGATACGTTTAGATGAAGTGGCGGTGTAGGAACATCCACCAACCCATATAATCCCGTGGGTGTTGTAATAGACGACAGAGAGAAACAAATCAGAATATGTGCAGCGGCGTCTTCCTAATAACGAATTAAAATAAAAAAAAAACTGTGGTTGCCAACCCGCCTGCCAAGCTTGGCAACTATGGCTAAAACCCTTACATCTCTCTTTAAGGCTATCTATGGAGGAGGGCTTTGTTCAGCAGTGTACTTTTGATATGCTGTGACGGTAACGGTAATCATTAATTCTGTTATATTTATTCGTAATTTGAGTCGAATAAGAGCTTTTATGTATACCTATATACCTCCTTTTTATATTACAAATTCACAATTCTACATGGTGGTAAGTGATTATGAAGCACTAGATGGTAAACCACACCACTGTCTTAGCGTAACAAAACTTATTCACTCTTACCTTGTAGACGCCTAGATTTTTTAGATTTTTTATTAACAGTGGTAGAGCCACGCGGCAGCTTTTGCTGTCGCACGGATGGGCCGGCTCGAGTAAGGGGTGGTACCACGAGCTCACAGAATACCAGCGTGAAGTAGAGGTTTACCTCTGCGTTTCGCTTGGTGAGTGCAGGGCATTCCATCTTAGTCCTCACGGGTGACAACGTATCTGCATTTTGATTCGCAAACGAGGATAAATGTAGATGTCTATGGGCCGCAGCAACCACTTACCATCAGGTGGACTGTGTGCTCGTTTTTCAGCCTTATCCTATAAAAAAAAATTTAATTGGATGGAAAGACAGATGTCGGCAGATTATTCCACTATCTTGCTTAACGCCTGAGTGTTTAAATGATATCGTGACGAATACAGTATGATTGCCATGTATTTGACATAGTATTGGGTCTTCATTGACCATCGATCATGCTAGGCGTTCGTCTAGTAAGTCACAACTGGGCTATAGAGATAGCCAATATGTATTAGAAAGCAACTGTTTTTTATTATAACAATGCGGAATAACAACTTTTTATATCGACTTCAAAACGGAGGAGGTACTCAATTCGACTGTATGTTTTTTATGTGTGTTACATCATAAATTCTTTTTGGGTTAACCGATTTCGATGATCCTTTTTTATTTGAAAGCTGTTGTTTCTCATGTGATCCCGTTTGATCAAGGTCTCACCAATAAATAGTATATAAGTTATGGTTGTCATTGAGCATTAATTTATTATTTCTGTCGTAAAATATAAAGTAGTTTGTAACAAGAAAACTTAAGCTAAGGGTGACACGCCGTCCGTTATATAATCTTGGGTCACATGGAAGCCAGATGTCGATGGTGTGTTGGTGTTACTGGATGCTACTTCATCATCACTTTCATCTTCGTTTGAGTTTCCGTCATCAGAATCATCATAATCAATGCGAGTGATAAATGTTTCCGTCATCAGGTCGACCACATGGTATTTTTTTCAGTATTCTTCCTCAATACCTTTACTTTACTGCATAATTATCCCCATTCACCTTCTCCTATCATATTTACCTTTTTAATCACTAGTGCAGTCATAAAACAATAGATACAAATAATTTTTCTTACCTTATTTATATTTATATCTAAATGAGTAAATTAGTTTTATGTTAATAACTTTCACTTAAATGATACTAAAACAAAATATATGAAATTCATGACTCCAAATGTCAAACAAATAAAATACTAATGTAATTTTAAATGGCCTCCCCAACTGAGTCTTGTCAATACTACCATTTTTCTTGGGATAACACTAGACGCGAAGCTTCAATGGAGCCCATATATATCAAAATTAGCAAGCAGACATAGTTCTGCAGCATATGCTATAAAAAAGATTAGAAATCTTACCAGTGCGGAAACAGCTAGACTTGTTTACTTTATCTATTTCCATAGCTTAATGTCGTAAGGTATTTTGCTATGGGGCACGCGATTGACACTGAAATTATATTTGTTTTACAGAAGAGGGTCATAAGAGTCATCTATAATTTAAAACCTAAAGAGTCGCTCCGACTAAAATTTAAGGAAATTACTTACTATATAAACTGTGGCCTCTCAATACATTTATGAAAATGTAATGTACGTAGTCAAAAATAAAAGTATTTATACGGACGCACACAAGTTAGTAGCACCAGTAACTCGACTCCATCGTGTCAGTAATTCATTCGTATACGCTTTTACAACAAAATCCTAGAAAATATACAAAATTTGACCCTGTTCAAAGTTCAAAAACTTTACTAAACAAAGTTTGTATAAAAAGGGTTATTATAATATTAATGAATTTGTGGATGGTAATAAACTCTGAGATGATCGCTACTAAGCACTTTCTAATATGTTTTGTGTGGTTAATTGAGTAACATACATGATAGTAAGCTGTTATTTAAAAAAAAAGTCCCGCTGGGTATCTTGTTGGTTCTTTCGAAGTCAGAGCTTTTTTTATTCTGAAGCAGTGGTAATTAAACAAAAGAGTGACTTTCAATAAGTATTATTTATAATCTATATTGAAAAAAAGTTTTTTTTTCGTTTCTGTTTGCATATTCTATTGCGTCTACCACAAGAAGTGTTCAGAGAAATTCTTCGAACTGATTCCAGCCGCTCAATTTCACTATCACACATTGCGACAAAATTTCCTATACCATACATACCATCTGGATGATTACGAGTCCACCACTGTGCGATTTATATGCAGTTTTCTTTCTCGCACAACTTCCTTGTGGAATCGAATACCACCAGTGATTTGTCCGAACCGATACGCTTAGGGACTTCAAGGAAAAGGCCTATTCCTTTTTATAGGCTGGCAACGGATCTGCAATTTCCCTAGTGTTGCAGTTCTTTATGGGCAGCGGTAGTTATTTACCATCAGGTGATCCGCACGCTCGTTTTTCTCCCTTATATAAACAGGAGGTTTTTTAATTGTTTTTAATTAGAAAGAAACTACTTGATTAATAAGAAATAAGAAACAAATAAAGAGATAACATATTATTATTTGTAATTAATATAAGCTGAAAACTAACTGGTTTTGCCTTCTCTAGTATGAATCCTTCCTTATATTTATTTCATCGAAAGGCAAGAGGAATTTCCAATATTGAGAATATTTTCCTTTCTATTCGAATGCCGATGTGAGTTGAAATTTGCTTAACCTATATTGAATTATTGCGATAGTTGCTTGGTTATCTGTTTGCTTCTGCTTGGATGTTTTTTCACGCTTTATATTAGCATGAACTTAGTTTTCAATTGCCTCGTTGGTCTAGTGCTCGTAAACACGATTGCTGATCATAAGGGATTTGAATCCCGAGTAAGACCAAAATCAGTTATTGGGTGTTTCTGTTTTCCTGTGTTATTCCTGATTCATAGATGAAATTTACAGTTACAATCCGGAGAAATTCGGAGGTGTTACACCCTGCCTTGGAAATCGCGTAAAGCTGTTGGTCTTGCATCTCATTTCAATCCGATTATGCTGAATTACCGTCCCATCGGACTAGGCGAGTTTGGGAATAGTGAGCGCACCTGTGTTTTGTTATAATCCTGTCCTGCGCAGATGGTTAGTCTCCGTTGTGACTGATTACCATGAGCCATGACCAAAATTTGGTGTGAAGGACAATATTATTATTAGAATGACATGTATGTGTGTATATATGTATGTATGTATACAGGTATGAGTGAAATAGAATAGAATAGAACCTATACATATAAATAAAATTGAAGTGTCCGTTTGCAATGTCAAAATAACACTTTTTAACTAAATGCATATGAAACAAAAACACAATTCTTAAATTTTTTGTCTGTCTGTTTGTTCCGGCTATCTCCGAGATGGCTGGACCGATTTTGACGGGACTTTCACTGGCAGATATATAATGTTATAAGGAGTTACTTAGGTTAATTTTATTTAAGAAAAGAAAAGAAATTAAGGTTCCGCGCATATAAATTAAAACCTATAAAATCCAATCGTAATAAATTCCACGCGAGCGAAGTCGCGGGGAACAGCTAGTAATAAATATGAATAAATAATTTTGTTTCAATATTGATTATTATATAATACTTACATATAATAATCAATATTGAAACAAATTATAGTCTATTAAATTCTATTGCTGAGCATAGACCCCCAATATATTACCTCTTAGGGGGATATTTGCCATAGTTGCCACGCTTGGCAAGCGGATTGGCAAGCGCTTAGTAGAATAGAATAGAATAGAATAATTTTTTATTCAATATTGATTATTACATAATACTTATTGAAAGTCATTCTTTATTTACCACTGGTTCGGAAAATACCTCTGTCCTGAAACAACAAGAAGAACAACAGCAAGAAACCCAGCGGGACTTTTTTTTTCAAACATATTTCACTTAACAATAATTTCATTTATACAATTTTTAAATGATTTTTAATAGAACCAGCATGGTGGCGATCACCTTATTCCCAGGGGTTATTTTCATTCATTTATTCCTTGATATTATAATAACCCTCATTGTACAGTTTTTCTTTAATAAAACTTTTAAACTTGTTTATTGATAAACTTTGAATATGTTCTGGGATTTTGTTGTAAAAGCGTATACATTGCCCCATAAATGAATTACTGATTCTGTGGAGTCTAGTAACTGGTATTACAAGCTTATGTTTGTTCCTAGTGTTTAAAGTATGCACATCCTTATTCTTATTAAAACTATTTATGTTTTTATGTACATACATTACATTTTCATAAATATATTGCGATGCCAAAGTTAATATGTTTATTTCTTTAAATTTTTGTCTGAGGGACTATTTACAATTTAGGTTATAAATCGCCCGAACGGCTCTCTTTTGCAAAACAAATATAGCTTCAATATCAGTCGCATTACCCCATAGCAAAATTCCATAAGACATTACGCTATGAAAGTAACTAAAATACACTAATCTAGCTGTCTCAACATCTGTGAGACTTCTAATCTTTCTTACAGCATATGCTGCAGAACTAAGTCTGCTTGCTAATTTAGATATACGGGGGCCCCATTGAAGTTTCGCGTCAATAGTAATACCGAGAAAAACAGTGGTATCCACAAGACTCAACTCCTACCCATTTGTGTGTATTTTAGTTACTTTCATAGCGTAATGTCTTATGGAATTTTGCTATGGGGTAATGCGACTGATATTGAAGCTATATTTGTTTTGCAAAAGAGAGCCGTTCGGGCGATTTATAACCTAAATTGTAAAGAGTCCCTCAGACAAAAATTTAAAGAAATAAACAAATTAACTTTGGCATCGCAATATATTTATGAAAATCTAATGTATGTACATAAAAACATAAATAGCTTTAATAAGAATAAGGATGTGCATTCTTTAAACACTAGGAACAAACATAAGCTTGTAATACCAGTTACTAGACTCCACAGAATCAGTAATTCATTTATGGGGCAATGTATACGCTTTTACAACAAAATCCCAGAACATATTCAAAGTTTATCAATAAACAAGTTTAAAAGTTTTATTAAAGAAAAACTGTACAATGAGGGTTATTATAATATCAAGGAATAAATGAATGAAAATAACCCCTGGGAATAAGGTGATCGCCACCATGCTGGTTCTATTAAAAATCATTTAAAAATTGTATAAATGAAATTATTGTTAAGTGAAATATGTTTGAAAAAAAAAGTCCCGCTGGGTTTCTTGCTGTTGTTCTTCTTGTTGTTTCAGGACAGAGGTATTTTCCGAACCAGTGGTAAATAAAAAATGACTTTTTTTATTATTTATTTATTTATTGCACCAACAAAGTACACACTGTTACATACAAAAATATCAGAAATACCAAAAAAAACATATAAAGTGCTACTTCAATTATAGGCGCAAACAGCATTCTCTGAATGTCACGTACATTAACTTATGTTGTGAAGAAATTTAATTTATTTATGTTAAAATGTATACATTTTTATAAGGAAGTTATTATACAATTAATTTACTTATTAACAATACTGATAACAACAATAATAACATTTAATCATTGCATTACACTTAACTATGGCAAAAACAATAAATCATTCAAAACCTAATAAAAATAAAAACATCAATTAAAATTTAAACAAGTCGAAATGTCATTAAAATAAAAATTCATATTATAAGTCAAAAATAAAAATTTAAAATAAAAATAAAAATAACGCTCCCAAATATTTTAAATTAAAATTACCTATCGTACATAATAATCAGATTATTCTGTTATTACTTGAGCCGCAAAATTTTTAAATTGTGTTAAGGAGTTTGAAAAAATATCTAGCTGAGAAGATCCTTTTTCACTTTCATTGGATATAGAGTTGTGAATGAGATTGTAACTCCTCAACGCTCTGTTTAATGGAGCATAATGACCCAAATTTGACGTAGCTGGATAACTTTTAAAGGGAGGTTTCTTAAGTCTGTATGGCTTTCTAGGTACAGCAATATTTACTCTAGATAAAAGTTCAGGGGTGTCAAAATTTCCATTTATTAGCTTATACAGAAACATTACGTCAAACAGTTCCCTACGGTGTCGGAGTGATTTGAGGCGAAAATGTAATAGTCGATCGTTGTAGCTTCGAAGTTTCTTGGCTAAGTTGCAACTATAGGACAAATGCCATAAAAATCGCTTTTGTACACTCTCTAAGCGTTTGATATATGTACCGTAGTGCGGATTCCACACAGTACTGCCATATTCTAACATACTACGTACAAGGCAGTTATATACTGAAATTTTTGTCATGGGATTCCTAAATTCTTTACAGTTTCGAATGACAAAGCCCAGCATTCTAAGAGCCTTATTTATAATATTGTCAATATGAATATTGAAGCGTAGTTTGCTGTCAATGATGACTCCTAGGTCTCGAATGTGGCTAACCTCTCTTAGTGGCACATCATTGATATGATAGAGCCTGGTTGGTAAATGTCTTTTTCTGCTGAATCGCACTACTTGGCATTTATCAGGATTCATGCTCATTCCGTTCTCAGTACACCACATCGATAAATTATTTAAATCCCTCTGCAGTAATAATGCATCCTCAGATGAGTTAACTATTCTATATAGTTTTAAGTCGTCAGCGAACATTGAGAATTTAGAGTTCTGAAAACATTTTCCAATGTCGTTGATGAAAATGTTGAAAAATAAAGGACCTAAGTGAGACCCTTGAGGTACTCCAGATATAGCAGTAAAACCTTTGGATTTATACCCTCCGGCCACAACTATTGACTGTCTATCTGAAAGGTATGATCTACACCAGTTTAAAAACATACCGGCTATTCCGATGGAGGAAAGTTTGTGCAACAGTATTTCATGATTTACCCTGTCAAAGGCCTTACTGAAATCGGTGTATATTGCATCGTATGATTTCCTGTGATCGACCCCCTCAGCAAGGTCCTCGACGAAGGAAACTAAGTTAGTTGAGGTGGAACGTGACTTTACGAAGCCATGCTGTTGGGGTGCGATAACCTGTTTTAAGTGACAAGATATTATAGGGCACAAAAGGGATTCAAAAACTTTCGCAAATGTTGGAAGTATAGATATAGGCCTATAATTTTTTACTGCACTCGTGTCACCTGCCTTGAATAAAGGTATTACAAGAGCACTTTTCCAAGCTTTTGGGAATATGCCAGAACTTAAGGAGCTATTAATAATAATACTAAGTGGCAGTGCGAGTGCTCCAGCACATCTTATAGCAAAAACAGAAGGTATTCCATCGGAGCCGGCACCCTTAGCGGGGTCAAGTCTTTTTAAAACTCTGAAAACTTGGTCGATAGTAACCGATATTGTAGTTAAATAATTAACACCTAGTGTCAAATGAGATTGCCCTGGGTTGGGTAAGTTTTCAGTGTTGTAAGCCGAGGAAAACTGAGATGCAAATAGATCGCAAATGCCTGTTCCTGATGAAGCGACTTTTGTGCCGAAAGACATTTGTGCAGGGTAAGTGTTGGTTCCACCTCTTTTATGTTTAATAAAGCTCCACATAAGTTTAGGGTTAGAAGACAATGATGACTCCAGGCGCTTTATATATAATTTGTAGTTTATGTTGTGAAGTTTTGTACATCTGTCCCTAAGTACTTCAAAGGTGATTAAATCTCGGGGATTGCCATATTTGCGGTATTTAATTCTATATTTCAGTTTTTCGTTGATAACCTTTACTAATGCAGTGGAAAACCACATTGGATATTTACCAGAGCGCGGTTTGTATTTTGGAACATGTTTAATAATGAGGAGATTAAGAATTTTATAGAAATATGTCACCATGTCGTCCACGCTAGTACAGTTAGATAATTCTTTTACCCATTGGATGTTATTTAGTTCGCTTATTATCTTTTCATAGTCTGCTTTGTAGAAGCGGTATCTGGCTACATCTTGGGATTTTAAATTGTCTTTGTGGTCGATTTCAACACAAAATTCAATGGGAGGATGCAGCGGGTCAATTTTGGATAGAGGGTCAGTACTTTCACAAATGTGTGAGATTGTCAAAGAGCTCATTATTAGGTCTAGAATTCGATTTTTTATATTTAGGCATGAATTATATTGTAATAAATTATTAAATGACATGGAATCCACTATCACATTGTTTAACAAACTATTTGTAGCCATAGGCGTTAGTGCCAGAGTAGGCGTCTTATTCCAACAAAGACTGCTCAAATTAAAATCCCCAAGAACAATAATATTAGAACTGAGCTTTTGTAACACACAGTTGGTATTTGTAACAAAGTGCTCCAAAATATGCTTCTGTACAGGGGGAGGTATATAAACGCCACATATATACAAATAATCAATTACACCCTTCTTATCGAGTATTTCAATTTTAACCCAGATATCCTCACAGTCCGACTGACAATCATTCATTCGGTAGGATATAAAACGCTTAGAGACAGCTATCAAAACTCCACCCCCCAGTTTATTGCTGTGAAATCCACTGCTTTCCCTATCTCGTCTATAAACTATATAACGATCGTCAAATAATTCCGTATCCGAAACACTACTATTTAGCCATGTCTCTGTAAAAACTATAACATCATAATTGCTGCATACAACCTTATTAAATAGCTCAATTGTTTTGGTTTTTAAGCCTCTTACATTTTGATAGAAACAGTTTAATGGGCCCCTAAGTACAAAAAAATTCAAATTCCAAATTCCGCTAAGGCATTATGACAACTTATTTAATAAAGCTATGTCTTTTACATATATATGGCCTGACTGCTCATCCTTCCGCATGTATATCTTAGAATCCCGCACCCAAACGAATTACTACTTTTCTAAAATGATTACTTTTCCTAGCTGCACTACGGTATTTATCAAATTTTCCTGTTTATTCTCAGGGACGCATTGAATTTCCACGTTAGGAGAACGCGCATGCTGATCCAGTTGAGCCAGGCGAGATGAAAGCGTTTCATTGGTAGTTTTCAGCAGCTCGGTCTCTGATTTTAAAACATCAATAATTTTCGCCTGCTCCACACAATCAGCCTTCACTTTCTCAAGTTCTACATTGAAGTGAGCTACCGACGCTTCGAGAGAAGACATCGCAATGCGTACTTCCTGTATTTCGGGGTAAATTTTGTGAGTGAAATGAAGTTGCAGTTCTTCCCGAATTATATCTCGTATGTTGTTGGCCGTTAAACAAGAACAACTGCTGCCTGTGCGTGCCTTCGTTCGCTTCGTAATAAATTCCAGCTGAGGTGATGTCGGGGCGTTGCCAGTTTTGTTATGAACCGGAGTGTTTGAATTATCGCCTCCTTTACGTTCTCTACTTTTACATTGCACGCAGATTCACTTAGATTTTAACTCAACTGATAGCGCCTTATACTCAGTTAATGTATAGTTCATGCAGGAGTGATGATAACCCGCCTTACAACGTGTGCAGTATATTGAGGGAATGTTTGCTAATTCATTCAAACAGGCGTTACATTTATTTGAGTCTGCCATTCTGTTTATGTTTATACTATTTATAATTTTTAATGAAATATTCCAAATCAAAAACTCCGAATTTTAAAAATTTGTTTTGAGAAGAAATTGAAAATCTACTGCGTTTGTAGGTTTCGATCCCGAGTCCGGTGATGCGGTCTTCGTAATCCTTATCCGTTGTACCACGGCGATTTACTTTTAGACGACGAAATTTGTCAAGCGATTCGACAATAGTGTTAGGTGTCGATCATGGAACTTATATTGCCATATAAGGTATCTTCGCTAGTTGGTTATTAGACCAATCATAGCGACTTGAGGACCGATGATTCACCAGCTAATATACACCCACTGCACTGTTTTATAGATAGAAAAGTAATTATTTAATCACTTAAACACTGTTTATTTTTTCTTTATTAGCGTTATTAAATCACTGATAGTAATGATAACTGAATTACATTTATTAAACGCTTACTACTTCAAAGATCTTAGCTAAATAAATATTAATGTGCGGAGCCTTAAATGATACATCTGCTCGCGGCGAGAGTGAGAACAATACTTTCAATAAGAATTATGTAATCATCAATATTGAATAAAAAATTATTCTATTCTATTCTATTCTGTGAGACTTCTAATCTTTCTTACAGTATATGCTGCAGAACTAAGTCTGCTTGCTAATTTAGATATATGGGGGCCCCATTGAAGTTTCGCGTCAATAGTAATACCGAGAAAAACAGTAGTATCCACAAGACAACTCCTCCCCGTTTAATAGCACATTGGTATTCGAATGTTTTACATTAGGTATTGTAAATTTAACAAACTTTGTCTTATTGCCGTTTAAGAGCATATTGTTGGCGTTAAACCAACGTACTCATTTCGATGGAGCATTATTTACATCGTCATAATTAATTAACTGCCATTTGAGTTTGAAAATTATAGAGGTATCGTCAGCAAATAATACTATATCGTGATTGTCCCCTACGAGATAGTGAGATAGTGAGTACCGTGTAGTGGTGGTGTAAGAATATCCACTATCCCATAGCATCCCGTAGATGTCGTAAGAGGCGACAGAGGAAATCTAAACTAATGATGGGCATCGGTATCTTTATAATAAATAAATATACTTTTTAATACGTGGTAGAGCCATACTGCAGCTATATTATTAGTATTGTTGTAGCACGAATGGGTCGGCTCGACCGGGGAAGGACCGGGGATGGAATGCCTCTTTTTACTGAAAAAGAGGCATTCCATCGTAGTCCTCACGGGTGGCAACGCATTTACATTTTGATTCGCAAACAAGGATAGATGTAGATATCTATGGGACGCAGGAACCACTTACCATCAGGTGGACTGTGGACTCTTCTCTCACCCTTATCCTATAAAAAAATAACAACTAAACATATACATAATACTTATTTTCTTATAATCAATATACCCACTTTTCAAGTTTTATAAATCTTAAATTTTGCAGACACATTAAGAACAAATGAAACCATCACAGCTATACAAGGTTATTTTCAAAGAGTAGCCAAATTTTAAACTTAAGTTCAAATTTATAAATAGTTTTAGAAAATACGAGTAAATAAGGCTCCTACTTTTATTAGAAATTATCTCAAGTCGAATGTGATTTAATGGCAATAACGTTTTTGCCTACCGATCGACCCTTAAAAATGTGTGCGTGCGCAGTAAAATCAGTTAAAATAATGCATTACCACGCATTTTGAATTTAAAAGATAAAAAGGACAGAATTTTATTTTGAGAAGTAATTAAATGCTAAACCATAATAAAATTTGGTTAGCCACAAAAAACAGCATTTAAATCATTTGGTTAGCATTCAAAGATTTTGTTTGCAAAAAAAACATTGAGCAATTCTTGATAATGTTCAGTAATTTAATCATAAATAGGCCGCTTACAATAATTTGAGTTTTCCTAATAAACAGTCAATCCACAAAATACCTAATTGATCACCAAGATTCACAATTGGTTAGCGAAGAAAATATGTCTTTAAGCAGAGACCTAAATTTATCCAACAACTGCGGCCAGCAATAGTTGGTTAAATTTATTTAATTAAATTTCGAGTTAAAACAGCCGCGTACATTTTTAATAATAATAATAAACTTTATTACTTTTTAGTTGCTTATTCTCTAAGTGCTTATCAAAATTTTATAAACATGAGTCACTCATTGCAGCTTATATAATTGATAAGCTGTACTAAAAAAATTACAACCGTTCAGAATTTAAAAAATTGCCGATTGATTTAATAATGTTTGCTAGCCATGGTTCGCTGAGCAATTATCTATTTTTGCTGCTAGATTACATTTCTTTGCTGACCAAAAACATGAATACTATGCTAACCCTTTACATTACACCCTTTTTTTGTTGTAGTGGATTATTTTATATGAAACCCAAAATATAATAATATAAAATGTATTCTTTGAAATGCCTACATCCAGTGGTGGATTCAAAATATGTTTTTTATTTTTTTTATAGGATAAGGGTGACAAAAAATCACACAGTCCACCCGATGGTAAGTGGTTGCTGCGGCCCATAGACATCTACATCTATTCTCAATTACGAATCAAAATGCAGATGCGTTGTCACCCGTGAGGACTAAGATGTAATGCCTCGTTTCCAGTAAGAAGGGTCTCCGGTTCTTAACACTCACCATACGAAACACAACAGCGTTAAGTTTTTTTTATAGGATAAGGGTGACAAACGAGCACACACACGAGTCCAAGGGGGAGGGATTGGCCGTTAGTTTGGACATAGCGAAGGCCTTCGATCGGATCTGGCACATAGCGCTTCTTTCGAAGCTTCCTTCCTATGGGCTTCCCGAGAAATTATGCAAATGGATCACAAGTTTCCTTGCTGATCGGAGCATCAACGTCGTAGTAGACGGTGCATGCTCTATGCCTATCAACGCTGATGTTCTACAAGGCTGCGTGCTATCACTAACGCTGTTTCTCCTGCATATCAATGATATGTTGCTAACTGGTAGCATTCATTGCTATGCAGACGACAGCACTGGTGATGCCTTATATACCGGCCGTGCCAATATTTCCCAGGAAAACGTCGCCGAGTACCGGGACAAACTTGTGTCTGAAATCGAGTCCTTGCTTAACAAAGTCTCGGATTGGGGGCGACTAAATCTAGTCCAGTTCAATCCCCAGAAGACACAAGTTTGCAAGTTTACCGCTAAAAAGATCCCCTTTGTCGTATCTCTTCGGTTTCAAGGCACTACCCTTGCTGACTCAGCTAGTATCGGAATCCTTGGCTAAATTCTTAGTATCGGAATCGAATAGGATGCAGTTTCGTGGTCACTTGGAAGGGAAGGCCAAATTGGCCTCTAAAAAGCTTGGCGTGCTCAGCAGAGTGAGACAGTATTTCATACCGGCACATCGCTTGCAACTTTACAAAGCGCAAGTTCGGCCCCACACGGAATACTGTTCTCATCTTTGGGCCGGGGCACCCCAGTGCCAGCTCCTTCCACTTGACCGCATTCAGCGCAGAGCGGATCGAATCGTCGACAACCGAGTTCTTTCTAATCGGCTCGATACACTGGCACGGCGTAGAGATGTTGCATCGCTTTGCGTATTTTATCGCATCTATCACGGGGCGTACTCTGAGGAATTGTTCGGACTAATTCCAGCCGCTCAATTTCACCATCGCACATCGCGACAAAACTCGCGTTACCATCCATACCATTTGGACGATTGGCGGTCCACCACTGTGCGATATAGAAGAAGTTTTCTCCCCCGCACAACATCCTTGTGGAATCAATTACCACCAGCGAATTTTCCGGACCGATACGACTTAGGAACCTTCAAGAAAAGAGCTTACACTTTTCTAAAAGGCCGGCAACTCATCTGCAATTCCCCTGGTGTTACGGTTGTTCATGGGCGGCGAAGTCACTTACCATCAGGTGAGCCGCATGCTCGTTTGCCCCCTCTTCTATAAAAAAAACAGAGTCCACCTGATGGTAAGTGGTTGCTGTGGCCCATAGACTGCTCTGCATCTGTCCTCGATTATGAATCAAAATGCAGATGCGTTGTCACCCGTGAGGATTAAGATGTAATGCCTCGTTTCCACTCGCCTGTCTAGCGTGGAAAATATTAAAAATATCTTCCCTATGCAATTCATGGGAGAGGCCTATGTTCAGTTGGTTTTTAATAGGCTGTAACGTTGACGGTAGCAGGTTTTTTTTTAATTTCATTCGCACACTTAAGATATACTGGGTGGTGCCTAGGTTATCACGTTAAATAGCACAGCAGTTAATACAAGTTGATATATGTCTGTTAAAATAATGAAATAAACAATAATAAAAGAAAATAAAAAAAAAATTTCAAACAAAATAAATAAGCTGAAGCGACCCGTAAAACTAGCAACAGCGCTCAGTGCTCACGTGACATCGACTTAGGTAATTATAATACCTACACTAGACCATACATAGATAATTAGGCGCGCTTTATGCAAATCCGATGTTATCAACGAATCATAAATTTCATGGTATTGTTTTTATCCAAATAATCACTTTAATCTTGAAATCACTCAAGTTTAATAATCAAACAAAACATATTTTGAAAAAAAAAACATCATGTCGGTGTAATCTGACGACGTGAAATTGTGATGCAAAGCATGTTAAAATTTTTAAGTTATCTTAAAAGTTTAACAGTGGTAGAGCCACGCGTCTTTTGCTGTCGCACGGATGGGCCGGCTCGAACCGGGGTGGTACCACGACCTCACAGAATACCAGCGTGAAGTAGAGGTTTACCTCTGCGTTTCGCTTGGCGAGTGCAGGTGGCCGGAGGCCCTTTTTACTGGGAAAGAGGCATTCCATCTTAGTCCTCACGGGTGACAACGCATCTGCATTTTGATTCGTAATCGAGGATAGATGTAGATGTCTATGGGCCGCAGCAACCACTTACCATCAGGTGGACTGTGTGCTCGTTTGTCACCCTTATCCTATAAAAAAAAAATTAAAAAAAAAGTTAAGACGTTAAAAAAGTAAAAGCGTGCAATTGCGCACGGGCTGTCATACCACTAAGTTATTAAATATCTAATCTAGCGTATTATTAACGTGTCCTATCACAAACAAATTAAAAAACTTATTAAAATGTCCACAAAACCAAAAAAATAATAACAAGTAAAACTTAAAGGACGTGTTAAAACTTAAAAACGAAAATTAGGTCAAGCGATTCATGAACGATCCCCAAGGACGCCGGCGTCGGACTATCATTCGCACGCGCCAGACGTAAATATGAATTTTGTCACTCCGTCCCATTTCTTGTCACTTCGCGCATAGAGAATTACGCATTAACTTCTTTATATTAAGTAAATTTTTCGCTTGAATTTGTTTTTACACACCTGCAGCGCGCGGTCCCTTTGTTTTTAATTTCGCGCATAATATTATGCCTTAAATTGTTAGCCGTAAGTACATTTTTTGCTTGACTTTTTCTTTAGTAGTATTTTCAATTGGCAACGTTTAACTAGGTACCAATATTCGCCTTCGAGCGCCATGGGTCTTTGACCTTCTAGTATTCATCAGGTGATATCTGTGTGCATTTACATGACGTTATTTAATATTGAAACGAAAAAAATGTAGTGACTAAAATATTAATTGTTATATATTTTTTTAATTGTGTATGTTTAAAGAAATATATGTAGGATACGTCTTTTCATTTTATGTGATAACTTTGTCGTCACTCGGTATACACATCTTAAAGCGCGCGTAATTTTGTGTTTTAATTATGTTGCGCGGAACCTTAATTTTTTTTGTAAAATATAAGTAGCCTAAGTTACTCCTTATAATATCAGCTATTTGCCAGTGAAAGTCGCGTCGAAATCGGTCCAGCCGTTTCGGAGATTATCCGGAACAAACAGACAGACAGACAAAAATTTTAAAAATTGCGTTTTTTTTTATAAGTACTGTGTATACGTTCAAATACATTTACTAAAGAGCTGTTTTTTTATACTAAAAACAGACACTTTGATTTTATTTATTTGTCTATAGATTATCACTAGATTATATACAAAGTAAAACGCTCACTGATGTGTATATCAATAACAAGGGTACATATATGTAACATTCACCAAAAAATACATGTAAACATAGAGAAGGAAAAAAGGAAATATTTTTTTTTCAACGTAAATGTGGACTCACCGATAGATGAGCTGTGAGTTTCTTTTTTAAAGACGGCATAAGAGTTGTGGAACATGTGGATGCCAGGTATAGCTCGAGATATTTCATTATATTTCGAAGATATGCGAACTATGTATGTGAAATATTTTTCGAGAAGTATTGCAACAGTGAGGATATCTACTTGGTACTGATAGATGAACCTGTTCAAGCAGCTTACTGCACTTGACTTTGGAATTGGTTATTTTATGCAGGAAACACAGATCAAATATCTCCCGCCTGCTTCGGAGAGACATCATTTTAAATTCAACCAATTTTTGATTATAGTGCTGTCTGTGTGAGATACCAGTTTCATGGAATTCAAGGTACCTAGTAAAAGCGCGTTGTACGTCTTCAGTGCGTTGGAAATGTATGTGATAGTAAGGATTACAAATGACACTGAATAATTTTAGTCCTGCGGGTAAATCCTTTTGTATTTCGTCTAATAAATCCGAGGAACTGCAGGTTGTGTTATAATCAGACTGTCTCGGTGTGGTTGACATCTCTCAAGAGAAAACTATTCTTGACGATTCGCTTGAAATCTTAAATTATAAAGAATAGAATATACTAATTTGTATACAATAGAGCGTCGTGGTAGTTCAGAGGTTAAACGCTCGCTATAAATTTCATAATACGCGAGCAATCCGAGGGTTCGATTGTCGCCAGCACCAATGAAATTGTTAATTGCAATTTTAAGTGCTAATTTACCATATGCTCGACGGTGAAGGAAAATATCGTGAGGAAACCTGCATGTCTTAGAAATAAGAAAATTAAATTAAATAAATTTCGAAGACGTGAAGTTCGCCAACACGCACTGAGACAACGCGGCGGACATTTCCCTGCTTTAAAACCCTCTCAGAAATTTGAGGAGGCATGTGCCCAGCAGTTGCACGTATATAGGCTGTAACTTTAACTTTTAACTTTAGTTTAGATTACAGGAATTCTTATTGAAAGTCATTTATGCTTTTACCACTGGTTTGGGAAAAACCTTCTGTCCGGGGAAGAAATAGCTAGAAGTCCAACGGGACTATATTTTTAAACAATAATTAACAATATAATATGTTGTACAATTTAATATCAAAATATTTAGAAACAGCTTGGTAGATCACCTCATTCATATTCAAGGTATTTATAATTCAGTTCTCACAGCCTTACGGACCTCTAAGTAATTTGAAATTATACAGGTGTATTACAAACTGATAACAAACAGTTATTGACCATTACAATGACCATTACATAGAAATGTCCTCTAGAGCGAATTTCTGTTACGGCAGCCAGTCTCAACGGAGACTAGCCATCTGCGTAGGACAGGATTATACTCGTAGTGCACGAGTGTGCACGCAAGTACAGGTACACTCAAAATTTTATCACTCTCATATTTCAATGGGACGGCAATCTGACATGACTGGAGAGAGATCAGGCGCAGGAGAAACGCTTTTGCGTACTTTTCAAGGCACGAGGATGAAACACCGCCAAATGCTTTACTCCGGGCTGTTACTGAGAATTATTTTTTGACAGTAAAACCCAATTACTGATTTTAGTCCGACCTGGGATTTGAACCCGGGACCTTATGATCAGCTGTCGCGCTTACGGCCACTTACATCAAACAAACAAAAATTTAACAGTGGTAGAGCCAGGCGGCAGCTTTTGCTGTCGCATGGATGGGCCGGCTCGAACCGGGGTGGTACCACGACCTCACAGAATACCAGCGTGAAGTAGAGGTTTACCTCTGCATTTCGCTTGGTGAGTGCAGGTGGCCGGAGGCCCTTTTTACTGGAAATGAGGCATTCCATCCTAGTCCTCACGGGTGAAAACGCATCTGCATTTTGATCTGTAACAGAGGATAGATGTAGATGTCTATGGGCCGCAGCAACCACTTACCATCGGGTGGACTGTGTGCTCGTTTTTCACCCTTCTCCTATAAAAAAAAACAAGCAGTCTTGATATAGTCTTCCCACTAAGATAGTAAACTGGATCTAGGAGCATCACAGCTTTCGATCAATGCGTGCTGTTAAGTTTTTTAAACTCTATTTCTTATCACAATTATCTTCAAAAAATCGTTGGTTAGCCTGTTAGTGATCGTGTAACTTCTGAACGTCTTCACCAATTAGGCCAAATTTACACTATATATTTATTTTATCGGGACAAAGATTCGTAATTATGCTTAGGATACAATATTGCATATCAAAATTTACAAAATTACAGTATTATATATATATGTATATATATGTATATATATATATATATATATATATATATATATATATATATATATATATATAATACTGTAATTTTGTAAATTTTGTAAATATATAGGCGGCACTGAAAATTTCGGGAATCAAGAAAGTGACACAACATTACTATTTAAAAATGTATTTATTGCTTTTCGAAGTATTCTCCGCGAAATTTGACACATTTTTCCATACGATATAACTAATCATTGAAGCAACCATTCCATTCGGAAGTTGGGGTCTTCAATATGGCCGTTTTGGAGGCGTCCACAGCTTCTTCAGGTGATGAAAATCTCTGTCCACGCAATTTATTCTTTATTTTAGGGAAAGTATAGAAATCATTAGGGCTTAGGTCGGGGCTGTACGGTGGATGGTCTAATAATTCTATGTTTTCTTGCTCTAAAAACTCTTTTGTTCTGTGTGCGGTGTGAGAACTCGTATTGTCGTGATGGAGGATGATGCGGCGGTTGCAGTTCTCTTTACGGAGTTCAGAAACGGCTTGTGGCAAACAAATGCTAGCATACCAATCTGCATTAACCGTTCTTTGTCCATCAAGAGGAATAGTCGTAACATGGCCGGTTTTGGAGACAAACGCGGCCACCATTTTTTTTGCAACACTCCGTGAACGAACAATTTTTGTTGGCTTTAACTCATTTTCGAACACCCAAACTCGTGACTGGTTTTTTGGGGTTCGTACGCATATATCCAGGATTCGTCACCTGATACGATGTTGTATACAGCATTTGATGATCCTGCGTGGAATCTTTCGAGAGTTCTGACGCACCAAGTAACGCAAGCCGCTTTTTGCTCTTCACAGAGCGATTGCGGTATCCATCGGGAAAACAACTTTTTTACACCTAATTTTTCATGCAAGATTATTTGTATTTGACTCATGCCAATGTCTAAAGTTGCTTGAATTTCGCGGTATGTCACATGTCGATCTTCCTCAATCAGCTTACGCACAGCATCAACGTTTTCTTGGGTGACTGCAGTTTTTTGACGACCTTGACGGGGATCATCACTGAGCTTGACACGTCCACGTTGAAATTCAGTAAAACAGCGATAAATTGTGGTTTTGGATGGGGCTTCATCACCAAATGCAGAAATCATCCGGTCAACACACTGTTTTTGTGTTAAATCACTTCGAAAGTCATAATAAATCATCGCTCTTGAATTTTCTCGAGTCAATTCCATTTTCTCAACGACTAAACAAGTTTAACAAAACCTTGTGACAAGACCGAGAATCTTTTTTTAAATAAATAAATGGTATTCGATTTTTAAAACCAAGGAGTTTTCAATTAAAAAGATTTTAATATGACAGGAACAGTAGAAATATTCCATTCCCGATACTTTTAGTGCAGCCTATGTATGTTGTTTTTGTGCCAAAAAGACAATCGTAAAATATGGACCCGGAAGATTCTGTGGTCGAATTATGTAATATTTATATGTTCAGTGTAAAAAGTCCAAAGAGAATTTGAAGCGTAATTTGGAGGAGAGTGATAAGTACCATGTAAAGCGACAACGTTATTTTTTTAAAGCAATTATTTATTTATTTATTTTATTAGGCTCTCGCAACAATGAGTACACTGTTACATACATATGGAATGACATCACAATTATTAAAACTAAATGTCCCATTACTTACAGGAGGGCACCACATGCATAAAAAAGAGACTTTACGTTGATTTTACAACAGTACATAGGTACAATTTAACTCTAATAAAATTTTAATTTAAATTAATAATGAAGAAACTTCCATTAAAACATAGCCTTAATCACCGATAACTACTTTTTTGATGCCAGCCATCGAGGTTGAGAATAGATCTATTCTGCTTTGGTATTCTTTATATAATGCAAATATTCTTGTTAAGGAACAAAGTGATCTTAAATTTGTTCGACCTTGAGGTGCAACAAATAATTTGCTATTACAGGATCTAGACAACCGATACGGTACATTAAAATTTATCTTACTAAGAAGATCGGGACAATCCAAAAATCCAGTCACTAATTTCTTTAAAAACAATAAATCAATAATTTTTCTTCTCGTTTCCAATGATGGGATCTTAAAATGAGACAGTCTTTCCTCAAATGACTTGAGCGTCCTGACCATATTACAGCTAAGAGTCAAGTGCCACAGAAACCCTTTTTGTACTTTTTCAATGCGGTCTATATGTATTCTGTAACCGGGTGACCAAACTACACTGCAATACTCCAGGTGACTCCTTACTAATGAGTTGTACAATATTATTTTTTGGGCTGGTTTTTTAAAATTCCCACTCTCCCTTAGCACAAACCCAAGCATCTTTGATGCTTTTAGTACACAGTTATTTATATTTAAATGAAATTTAAGTTTTGGATCCATCTAAATGCCTAGGCCTATAATTACATGAACTTCTTCAAGCAGTTCATTACATATACTATATCTAGAATTGACGATCCCTCTGTTTCTGGTGAATATGATATGCTTGCATTTTTTATATTTAAAGACATTTTGTTTCGGTCACACCAATCCGCAAGCCTATCCAGATCACTTTGAAACAGCGAGATGTCCCCCTGATTCCTTATCATTTTAATAGCTTTAAGGTCATCAGCAAATGAGTGTGCTTCAGAGTTTTGGAAACACTGTTCAATATCATTCATAAATAATGTGAAGAGATGGGTACCAAATGGGATCCTTGCAGGATTCCAGACGATGCAGCATAAGGACTTGAGCAAATACCATTCAATACAACTTTCATCTCTCTATCAGTCAGATATGATGCAAACCACCCTAGCAGTGGTTCTGTAACTCCATATAATTGTAGTTTTTCCAACAAGATAACTATTCAATGGTAGCTTCTTACCTCCATGGCCGCTCTCAGTGTATTCGTATCAATGAAACTTTATCTAAGTGGTGCAATCTAGCCACGGGTGTACCTCAAGGTGGCGTCCTTTCTCCTTTACTCTTTTCCATCTTTATCAACTGTATCACCCAGGTGATATCTTCAAACTTCCATCTCTATGCAGACGATTTGCAGCTGTATCGTCATTTTCTAGTGACTGAAGCAAATTCAGCATTATTTGAAATAAATAACGATCTAAATAAAATCGATAAGTGGTCTAGATCATACGAACTTGTTATAAACCCTAAAAATCACAAGCAATGATTATAGGCACCAGGTTTAATCATAAATTACTTGACTTTTCTTCACTGCCAACTCTGAAAATTAATGGCATTCCACTAAGCATTTCAGAAACGGTTAAGAATCTGGGCATCATCATGGATTGCAAGTTGACATGGAATGCACATATCACAGAAATTAGCAGGAAAATCAATTATACTTTTCATTCCTTAAAATGCCTTCAACATTTTCTGCCGGTATCAGTGAAGATTTCTCTCAAGAAGAGATGCGACTGAGGAGCAATTAAACAAACTTGAGCGGTTACAAAACTTATGTATTCGTTATGTTTTGGGGCTAAAAAAGTATGACAACGTCTCCTCCTATCGCAAACAGCTCAAGTGGCTCCCAATCCGACTTCGCAGGAATACTCGAATCCTTTGCCTCCTCTTTAACATACTATACAATCCAACATCACCACCCTATCTACGTGATCGATTCCACTTTGCGCACTCCCTCGACGCAGTTTGCAGATCACATTTAAAAACCCTCCTTAATTTCCCTTCCTCTAGAACTAAGTCCTATTCTCACTCTTTTACAGTACATGCAGTTAGGTTATGGAATTCTCTTCCTGCTGCAATTTGAGAGGCTCTAACAGTGTCCGTGTTCAAAAGGCGAGTCAAAGAGCTTTCTTTGTCGTCCCAATGATTATATATATAATATATTATTAAATTTATATATTTAATATATATATGTATATATATGTGTGTGTATGTGTGTATATGTATTTATAGTGGTATTTAGTTATATGTATGTTTACATGGATATTAGTTTTTATTGTCTTTACTTTATGTTAAGTATATTAATATTATAAAATTTTATTATGAGAGTGCACACTAGATCAGCTTCTCTTTTAATTTGTCCAGTATCAGGCCCACTGGAAGAAATTTCAATATGAAATAAGCAGTGCCTTTGTACAAAATATCTTTTTTTTTCTTCATTGTAACATTATTTTGTGTGTACATAAATTGTTAAATAAATAAATAAATAAGATACTATGATTTACTGTATCAAAAGCCTTGCTGTAGGCTGTATATACCGCATCCACCTGTACGCGAGAATCAACGTCCCCAACAAGTGATTCAACATATAATACTAAGTTAGAAGCCGTAGATCTCCCCTTCATAAATCCATGTTTGTTGTTCGACAAATACTGTTTCCAATGCCAAGACAAAACAAGACAAATCAGAGCCTGAAAAACCTTTGCAAGAACAGACAAAATAGCTATTGGCCTATAGTTAGATACAATTGATTTATCATTACATTTAAATACGGGGACAATATTAGAATTCTTCCAAACCGATGGGAAAACTCCTGCCTGTAAAGATTTGTTATATATTAACATTAAAGGGAGTGATATCTCATTAGCCGTTTTGCAAACAAAAATGGTTGGAATTAGATCAGGGCCTGCTCCTTTATTTATATTAAGTTTATGCAAGACTTCCTTAATTACTGTTTCTGTTAAAGTTACAGTATTTAATGGAGTTATATTTTGTCGATCGACAGACCCTGGATGTGTTGAGGGGACGGTGTTAAAAGAATTACCATAGACACTGGAGAAATGGGAAGCAAAGTAATCACTGATGGTTTCAATATTTTCAAACACTTCAACTCCATTCGAAATAGCACGAGGGTAGTTGCTAGAGCCACCTCTTTTCTGTTTGATATAACTCCAAAAAAGTTTAGGATTAGAAACAATCTTATTTTTAAGGGACGCTGTATATGAATTGAAACAAGCAACTGACATTCTGTTACACCGTTTTTTAAGTAGATTTAATGAGATCACATCCATCGGGTTATATTATGTTATATTTTTTAACTCTCGACCTCAACTGATTCTTTTCATTCAATCTTTTTATTAGTTGATTTGAGAACCAATTTGGATACTTATTATTTTTTACGATTTTTCGTGGTACATGTTTTTGTGTTAATTCACGTATTATATAGTAGAATTTCTCAACCATGGCATCGACTGAGACGCATGAAGAGAATTCCCAATGCCATTATATTTCTTGAAGCACTGTGCAAATCAAATTATAATCAGCTTTAAAATAATTTAATTTTGTATGGATGGTAATCGGTATATTCTTAGAAAAGGTAAGCGAAACTTGTACAGGTGGATGCTGAAGATCAATTTTGGATAGCACGTGGCTGGGCTTGCTTATGTTAATATTATCCATATTCGATAACACCAGATCGAGGATTCTCTTATTATGATTTAACAAGTCATTATGCTGCCTAAGGTCGTTTAACGATATGAAATCCCACAATGATTGTTCAATTTTAGAATTAGCACATTGGCGTGAATTAACTATACTGTCATTATTGTTAATCCAACTGATAGTATTTATATTAAAATCGCCTAGAATTAGACATTCCGCCACCTCTTCTAATACTCTGTTAGCGTTACTAATGAAATGGTCCAATATATTAACCTTAATTGGGGAAGGCAAATAAACTCCACATATTGAAATCTCCTGAATCCCGTTGCATATCGGCAAAAGTAACTTGACCCAGAGATCATCACAAGAGCTTTCATAATCTAGGGCTCTATACGATTTGTATTTTCTAGAAATACCTATCAAAACACCGCCACCACTGTCTTTACTATTGAAAATACTTTTAATTCTGTCACGCCTATACAGAACAAATCGGTCATCTGTGATCTCTGAGTCATATATGCCATTCAAAAGCCATGTTTCCGTAAATAGAATCACATCGTAATCGCAACAAGCTATTTGACAAAAAACATCTTTCAATTTTGTTCTAATACCTCTGACATTTTGGTAGTATATCTTTAACCGTGTGAATTAAAGAGAATAGTAAACCATTGCATACAAAAATAAAACAACTATAACTAAAGGTGCCTAACTAAGACTACCTAAAGTTTCGTGGTCTCTAATATATTTATAGTCGCTGGTTTCTGACTTCATCATGAAAATTCTACCCCTGCGAACCCAAACAAACTTATAGTTCAATTCTTTTGCTTTCTTTCGGGTTGCAGCATGTAAATATTTATTCGTTGGAGATAAGTGCTCGACAACATCGACATTCTCCTTGGCATCTCCTATGCCAAGTAGATAACTATTTAATTTCTCATTTGGATGAGCTTTGTAGTACTTAATTGAAGCTGCCAGAAAAGTTAAAATTATCTAAACAAACACATAAACGCGATATAAATAAAACAAATCCTAAACTAATTACAACCCAAAAATGATTTTTGTTTGATTTATATTGATTCCCATTCTATTGACAAAAGTATTACGAAAACTTTTTGCACGCCCTCAGATTCTTTAGCAGATTCAATTTCGGAACCTTTTTTCAGTCTATTACGCGTATTATTTATTGTAAAAGTATATATAAAGTTGATAAATAAAGTAATTTCTATTCTATAAACTATGTAAGACACTGACTAATTGCAAAGACTTTCGAAGCTGTAAAAAATATTTTTCTAATATTATAAGTTATTTGTAATGAAATGTTAATTTAAATACGAGCCTTTTGATAAAAGTCCATAGTTTGTTAGACTGTATTATTAGTCTATGCTTTATGGTTTTGTGTCTATTCACTCTATTCCGTGACACTACGAGTAACGTTGTACTTAATATTGTAAAACCTATAAATAAATGCTTTTCACATTTAAAAGCCGCTTTCCACTTATTTAAAAATCAACAGGTTATGGGCCCAGATGCCCTGATAAAGTGAACAATACAAATCGAACAATAGTTACAATTGTGCACAAAAGTTGTTAACATCTAACCTAAAAAAAAAAAAAAAAAGTTTTACAAGTGTTGAAAATGTCTTCAAATAACCCGCTGACTTTGATAGAGAAACTAACTGGCCGCGATAACTACTCCACATGGAGATTTGCAGTTAAAACATACCTTGAACACGAGGAGTTATGGGACTGTATTGAAAATCCCACCGGCGGCGCGGCAAACGAAAAACGTGATCTCAAAGCAAAGTCAAAGATAATCTTGTTAGTGGATTCCGTAAATTATGTTCACATACAAGAAGCGAGGACAGCCAAGGAAGTTTGGGATAACCTGACAAGTGCTTTCGATGACTCGGGGCTAACACGCCGAGTAGGTTTACTTCGTGAATTATGCAATACAACCCTCGCAGAGTGTCAAAATGTAGAACAATACGTTAGTAAAGTAGTCACTACAGCTCATAAGCTCCGTAATATCGGAGTGGACGATGAGTGGCTGGGTACCCTGCTTCTCTCTGGTCTACCTGAAACATACAAACCGATGATCATGGCGATCGAGAGTTCTGGAATAAAAATAAGTGCCGATTCAGTTAAAGCTAAAATCCTACAGGATGTAAAAACAAGTAATAGTGATACTAATGCCTTTGCAACAAATTCAAAGAAAAAGGTAATTAAAAAGTCATTTCACAAAGGTCCACGTTGTTTCAAATGCAACAGATATGGCCATATAAGCACAGAGTGCAAGTCTAAGCAAAAACAGAAACATGAAAGTCCTAGCTATGCTGCTGCATTCATAGCCTCCGACAGTAACAGCGATGCCTGGTATATAGACTCCGGTGCCTCAATGCATATGACCAGACACAAACAATTATTGTACAATGAAACAGTGCCCCTCGTGAAGACAATTAAAGTTGCAAATAACAAATCCTTACCAGTAGAAAGCTCTGGTCAGCTTAGTTTGGATATCTGTGATGATAGAGGACGGAGTAACAAAGTTTTATTCCAAAATGTTTTATATGTGCCTGAGTTAGCAACGAATTTACTATCAGTCAGTCAGATTGTAAACCATGGTGGTGCAGTGAAATTTAATAGTAAAGGCTGTGTAATTTTTAACAGTCGCAAGAAAATAGTTGCAACAGCTTTATTGATCAACAATATGTACCGGCTAAATCTGTATAATTTTCAAGCATACATATCTGATGTTGATAAACAAGATATTTATCTATGGCACCAGCGCATGGGACATCTCAATTTCAGTGATTTAAAGAAAATTGAAGAAAATACAGATGGTGTGCAATTATCTAAGAAAGAAAACAATTTGACCTGTGTAACTTGTTTAGAAGGGAAACAAACACGCCTGCCATTCAAGGCAAGTCATTCAAGAGCCACACATTTACTTGAAACTGTGCATTCGGATATATGTGGACCGATGGAGACTACTTCGATTGGTGGTGCAAAATACTTAATTACATTTATAGATGACTTTTCAAAAAAGGTGTTTGTTTATTTCTTAAAAAAGAAATCAGAAGCTCTTGAAAAATTCAAAGAATTTAAATGTCAAGTTGAAAATCAATTGGAGTGCAGTATAAAATGTTTGCGTACAGACAATGGACTTGAATATGTAAACAATGCTTTTTCTGAGTTCCTAGCAACAGCTGGTATCATTCATCAAACAACGGTGCCTTATACACCAGAACAAAATGGTGTCTCCGAACGCATGAATCGTACGCTTGTAGAAAAAGCAAAGTGTCTGTTGATTAATGCAAACCTACCTAAACTGTACTGGGCAGAAGCAGTACACACAGCTGCTTACCTCATCAATAGATCTCCAACACATTCACTGGCTTTTAAAACTCCAGAAGAAATATGGTCTAAAAAGAAACCAAATATAAGCCATTTAAAAATATTTGGTTGTGAAGCTATGATACATCTCCCAAAAGAGAAACGCAAGAAGTGGGACAGTAAATCACAGAAAGCTATATTCATTGGATACTGTGATAATACAAAAGGATATAGGTTTATAATACCTACCTCTAAAACTGTGATTAAAAGCAGAGATGCTGTTTTCTTAGAGACCACAATAAAAAGAAACTATCTTCCTATAAATCTGACAGAGAAAGAAACAATGTGTGATACATCATTGGAGCAAAATGATAATTTTACATCTCTGAATTCCAATGTCACAACAGACACTTCAACCAGTACTAGTGAATATATGTCAGATCAAGACGATAACATAGATCCGGAGTATAAACCAAATTTAAATGTTCAACAATCGTCAACACCTTCTAAAATAACATTGAGACCAAGAAACAGAGAATTATCAAAACTAAATGAAAATAAAGATAGATCTTACCTGTGCTACAGTGAAGAAAAGATAAATTCTATTCCTCAGAATTACAAAGAAGCTTTAACCTCAATTGAATCTGAAAAGTGGAAAACTTCAATAAAAGAAGAATTAGAATCACATTCTAAAAATGTTACTTGGACATTGGTAGAAAAATCCCAAAGCTTCAAGCCTATCGGATGTAAGTGGGTATTTCGCATCAAAGATGAACCAACAGGTCCTCGTTACAAGTCAAGGCTCTGCGCAAAAGGCTATGCACAAAAAGAAGGGATTGATTTTGATGAAACTTTTGCACCGACCGTGAGGTATGACTCTGTAAGATTATTATTATCACTTGCAGCTCAGAAAAATTTTCAGATAATCCAATTCGACGTTACCACTGCTTTCCTGTATGGTGACCTGGAAGAAGTAATTTACATGACTCCGCCTGAGGGATTAAACTGCAACCCAAACATGGTATGTAAACTTAATAAATCCTTATATGGGCTAAAACAGGCACCAAGATGTTGGAATACAAAATTTAATTCAGTTTTAAAGAAATTTGGGTTTGAAAGATGTAAAGCAGATCAATGCATTTATATTGGATTAACTAGAGGAATAACATGTTACTTGTGTCTATATGTTGACGATGGTCTTTTACTTTGCAAAGATGAGTCAGTTTTAACTGAAGTAATTAATGATCTTCAAACCAATTTTGAAGTTAAAACATATCCTCTTTCCTGTTTTGTAGGAATGCAAATTGAAAAATCTAATAATCATATTTTTATACACCAGACCAAATATATTGAGCAATTATTGAAGAAGTTCAATATGACTGAAGCAAACTCTAACAGTGTACCGGCCGATCCACATGTCAAGCTCACAAAGACTGATAGGATACCTGAAAGAAAATATCCATACAGAGAAGCTGTAGGATCTCTCATACATGCAGCTACAGTAAGCCGGCCAGACATTTTGTTTGCAGTTAGTCAGGTGAGTAGATTCTTAAATTGTCATGATGAGACTCACTGGAATGCTGTTAAAAGAATACTTAAGTATCTTAAAGATACTAAAGATTATGGATTAAGCTACATGTCAAAGCCAGACAGCACCGATGTAGTAGGATACAGTGATGCTGACTTTGCCAACGATGTTGAAACAAGGCGTTCAACAACTGGTTATGTTTTTCTTAAAAATGGAGCCGCCATTACCTGGTCCTCACAAAGACAACAGACCGTGGCCTTGTCTACAACTGAGGCAGAGTTCATGGCTGCTTGTGCTACCACTAAAGAGGCCATGTGGTTAAGACAACTATTACAGGAAATAAGTGAATATAAACAACTGTCAGTGATCATAAACATTGACAATCAAAGTGCAATTAATGTTATTAAAAATAGTGAATTTCACAAGCGTTGCAAACACATAGATATTAAATATAATTTTATTAAAGAAAAATATTATGAAAATGTTATCAGTCTGAACTATGTTAACACAAACAATCAATATGCTGATATGTTTACCAAAGCATTATCTAAGGATAAATTCATATATATGAGAAAGAAAATAGGGATGTGCAAACTTAATAATTATGAGTAATTTATTTTTCTAAATTTGTAACTAAATATCATTGTGTATTTTAAGGCTTATTGTGTATTTTTTTTGTTACTTATGCTACACATAATAGAAGGCTCTAATTTGGTAAGAGTAATGAAATGTTAATTTAAATACGAGCCTTTTGATAAAAGTCCATAGTTTGTTAGACTGTATTATTAGTCTATGCTTTATGGTTTTGTGTCTATTCACTCTATTCCGTGACACTACGAGTAACGTTGTACTTAATATTGTAAAACCTATAAATAAATGCTTTTCACATTTAAAAGCCGCTTTCCACTTATTTAAAAATCAACAATTTGAAACCGACTCTTAAATTTATTGAAATTAAATTTTAAAAAGATGTTTTAATTATTTGACGTGTTTATGATAAAATAATAATACATTATTAGTTACCTGAGATTTTTTTCATTAAATTGAAGTAACGAATGAACTAACAGTTCACCTAATGGTGAGTGGCCACTGAAGCTCTTGGACACCTCTTACCAACTTCGTTGTCACCTCCGAAGAAAAAGATGGAATACTATTACAGACAGACTTTGATGTTTACTTATTAATATATAACATCAAATAGTAATATAGTTATGTTTAATTTAATTTATGTAACAAATTTTATAACAATAAACAACTCCACCTCACTTTTGTCCGCAACACGGATATACCTAGTACTCTTCAAACCTGAACAACATTGAATGTGCTGCATAGCAGAAGCAATAGGTAAGGGCGTTTTACTAACAAATCCGGACTCCTAGGCGGAGTTAGCCTTAGCTCCTTGTAATCAAAATAAAGTTGATTCAAATAAAAATTAATCCGAAAAAAGTCGTGGGTAGCAGACGGTGTTTATCTAATTCATACAGTCTGAGGTTACAGTTTAATAACTTTTATCATACATTGGACGTGAGTACTTGTCAAAAAAGAAACCTAAATAAAACTGAAATCATAAGCGATTACTTTCTTCAACAATGGAAGGACGTAAAAAATGTGATTACAAAGAAAAATATTGCTGCCTATCTCTGAGATAGATAAAATATTAAAACGGCTCAGCCTTGTGATTTCGCATATTGCTGTTTTTATTTTCACTGTAATTGAATTTTTATTAAGATAATATTATTTATTACTTTTCGCGCAAAAGCGTTAATGTCAATAATAGACGTCAGAGGGCGCGCGCGCCTCTACGATACCGGTTTTTGACATCCGGTCGTTTCGAGGACACGCGAGGAAAAACGAAAGTCCAATTCATCGCGTCGAGAGAAAAACACGCGTTCTTGGTCGGGAAATCGGAAGCGGAATATGATAGGCGCGTATAGTAAATATACCACTGGGAATTGTAACGCGCATTCCTGTTTTGTTAGCTTCATCCCGGGACTTAGTGTCTAATTCAGAATCTGTATAAGTGGATTCGACCGTATTAGTTACTAGTGCGGTATTTGATATTCTGGAAATAACGGTGACCTTTGATCCGTACGTTCTGTGTTCATTTCGCGAGTCAAGCGTTATAACAACCGAGAGTTAGTGGCTTCTGTAAGGTAGTTAATCGTACGACAGAGTTAAAGGAATGTCATCGTAGAAAACGAAGAAAGTGACTGCGGAAGGAGACCGTAGTTTGGAGAGGTGCTGGGGCCGAACTGCTGCAGAGGGAACGGTCTAGTAAGGACAATAACACTACCAGCTACACCCAGTTACACATCACTGACCCTTACTTTCCTAGCACTATACATCCACACGCGACCTGACCGAATCCTGAGGGACCGGCGCCTTGGAGAGAGGTAAGTAAGCTCCCTTTTATTATAGTGTAACGCTCCCCCCGAATCGTTTAATGTAATTAGAAACTTTTAACCCTTGGCGTTAGGACGCCCGACCTGTACCTGCTTGTAGGTTCTTCCGTTCATGGGCCGCGGAGGATCCTACTCCTGGGATAGGCAGTTGCAGGCCGTAACATTTGGTAGCAGAGCGCGATTCTGGGATCGATTCCCGATCGATCCACCGACCATAGTGTTTGATAAAAATTAAATAATTTTGGTGGCAGGGAGCGTTGGGTTGATTGGTTTAATTTTGTGTCTACAATCACGCCCGTCCGTAATACGTAAAAATATATTTTTTTTATTATATACGTAATAATAAAATTCCTGTCTTTGGTGGCTTGCTTTTTTTGTTGTTAGTAAGTAACTTTGAAAAGCCGCGCCCGGTTGGCGCGCAAGCGGGAGTTTGCGTCATGTAGGTAGACGGTTATTTTTACGTAATCGGTTAATTATCGTTGTCGGATAGTTATAGTGGATCACTTATCGAAGGGTTGATTTCCGAGATAGGCATTTTTTGTTGATCATTTTTTGTTGACGTGTATCTTCTTTATGAATCTTTCGTATTGTAATTTGTATTTGAACTGAAGAGTAGTAATTTGTATTTACGTAATTTGAATTTAACTTGATTTGATCGCACTAGTATTTGTTATTGTTAATTTGATTTGTCTTTTCTTTTGTACTAACTTGTGTTTGATTTGATAAATAGCGGTTCTTATTTGTGTAATTTCTATTCAACTCGATTTGATAGGAACTGCATTAGTTAGCTGTTAATTTTTTTTTGTATTTGTTATTTGTTATTTTTGTAATTGTGCTCGAGCCGCGTCGTAATTTGTATTTAGTAGTGATGTCCTCGCCCAAGATGATAATCCGTTGCCTGCGGACTGAGTTACGCTGGGCCACCAGCGCCCATGCTTTGATAGGTCGACCGGATAAGGTCCATAACTTGATGAAGCGGTTCGAGCAGGTCGATGCTCGAAGAGCTGCAGTGGAGGAGGCTTACGCTGAGCTCGAGGATTCGGATGTGGAAAAGGGAGTTCTGGACTCCTGCTTCGCAGACTATGAGCAGTTCTTTTCGCTCACGGACGAGTTGATCGAGGCTGAAGGCAGGTATGCCGAGGAGGCGCGTGAAGCTCGGACGAGTGGCCTGCCCGAGTCCTTTCAGAAGCAGCCTCAGCCGGAGCTGTTGGGACGACTCCCAACTCTGGACTTGCCAAGGTTCTCCGGGGTCCTTTCCGAATGGCTGACCTTCGTTGGTATTTTCGACGGCCTAGTGGACGCCCGGAGTGACTTGACCCCGAGCCAGAAGATGGCGTACCTCCTGGCTTCACTGGAGGGGAAGGCCCTGGGCGTTGTCAGCCATTTGAGCTTGTCGGACGACGCCTACCAGACTGCTCGGAACCTCCTAGCCCGAAGATACGCCAACGTCCGGCGAATTGCGGACGAACACGTTAAGCAGCTTCTGAGCCTCCCGCTGCTTAGTGACCGGGCCAGACTACGTCCGGACCTGTTGGATCCAGTCTTGGTGGCCTGTAATATGTTGAGGCGGCTGGATTTACCAGTGGGCGAATGGGCCTTCTTGTTGCTCCGCATCGTGCTGTCCTGTCTACCTCTCGACCTTCGAATGCATTTTGAGGAGAGGTACGGCGGGGACGTGGCTTCTTATAGTCCGCCCTTCTATGACCTGCTGCGGTTTTTGGAGGAGCAGTGCCGGCAGATTGAGAATGCGGCGGTTACCGTTGACGACTTACGAGCCGTGCCCAATGAGAGGCGGAATCCGCCGGGCAAGTCGTCGTCAACCCCCCCCTGCTCCTATGGTCGAGCTATCTGATCACCGGGTAACGGCTGGCCCGAAATTATTAAGTAAGCCGGTTCCGGCGAGGCGAACTATCGCCAAGGAGCGCCGCTGGTGCTACTCATGTGTGGAAGGGCACCTCCAGCGAGACTGTCCGCACCGGCGTCCCTGTTTGCATTGCCAGGGCAATCACCATGCCGTACTGTGCCTGGGTGCGAACGGCGTCTCCTCTCGGGGCGCTGCCAGGCCCTCGACCCCCACGAGCGGGGGCGCTCCGCCACGCCCTCTGACGGGCGACGCTCGGCGCCCGCCGGCTAGCCAACAGACCCCTAGGTTTGGAAGGGGTCCCTCCCCCTACCAGTCGGGGGGTAATTCCCCCAGGGGCGGGGGTGTCATCACCCCCCCTCAGCGTGCGAAGAGGAACTTCATGGCCACTCATCGGTCCGCTGAACCCTTCTCACTCCCGTTAGCTGAGTGGCCGCGACTGCTGTACCACTGTTCCCCATTTGATGGAGGCACCCCTAGCTAGCTGCCGCCTTAGCTCCCACCACGGCCGCCTCTACTGAGCCTTAAGCCGCAACAGTCCACTTGTCAAGCTGTTCTGTTGCCGACGGCCTCAGTGAGGGCGTACAACCCGAGTGACGACTGTTAGCGGTTGCTCTATATTAGTCTCGGGTTCACGCGGTGTGGCCTCCACTTGGTGGTGGGAGGATTGGGGCCCCCTGGAGCGTTGAATCACGCTCTCGAGGGGTATTGGATTTGGTTTGGTCGAGCACTTAGTTAAGAATTCTTTGAATTAAAATTAAAATGCTTTGCGTTTTCCGCGAAATTCATATTGTAACGGTTGTGATTAAAAGAATTGAATTTAAAATACTCCTTTAAATGTTGCTGCATATGTTTTGTAAATACATTTGATCACTGCGTTTGTTGTTGCACGGAAAATTGAGATTTAATTGTGCGCCCTTTTTTAATGCTTGTGCGTATGCTTTGTAATTGTATTTGATTGTCGCGTCTGTGCTGAAAGGAAAGTTTGAATTCATTTGAAATTTGAATGGCGCGCTATTTTGAAAATTATGTATATGTTTGTGATAGTGTTTAATCATTTTGCTTTGTGATAAGGAAGGTTGAAATTAGATAACCCTATGGTTGCCGAAGGAAATAAGAGTAAATTCTCTTTTGGTTTAGATTTTGTTGGCACTGTCTAAGATATTTATTTGAAATAAGAAATAGGCTGTCTCTTACGTTTATTGTTTCGTTTACTTTGCCAAGTTGACCTATGTGCATCGGTGATTACTTGTTTTAATTAATTCTGTAATTGAACATTGATGCTTTTGAAAAATTAGTTGAAATATGAGCATAGGATTACCTGCTAAAGGGCTATCTGGTTTGTAGATTATCAGATGGAAATTAGCTGTCGCACCATTTGGTAAATGATTATAGGTGGATGGCTTGGTTATGCCTACTTGTTTGAAAATTCATACTAGGGACTATCTGTGCGTTTCGTTCGGCTCTCCACAGACGACGTTCATGAGGAATTTGGGGGTGCTCTCTGCACTGAAGCTTGGAAGGTCCCTCTGGGCCGCTTCGTGTCGCGTCGCTGTTTGCAGACCTGATCCGGTCGGATTGCGGAACTAATCATAGGAGCGCAGATAGGTGTTTGAAGGAGTTCGTCGGACTTCTGTCTAGGAGTAGGACTTATTTATGTGCTGCGATGTCCAGGAAGAGCATCCAGTTCAACTCTCCGGCTAGCCCACGTTGGGGCTGTAAATTTGAGGCGTTGGTTAGGGTTGCAAGATCTGATGGGGTGCGTAAGGTGGCCTAGTTTGGTTGTAGTTTCGGTCTTGCAAATTGCCGTCGCGACCCTGTCCCGCTGACCGGTTTGCTCGCGGACCTAAATCCTTATGTCCTGGATGGGGGTTTGTTTGCGCAAAAGCGTTAATGTCAATAATAGACGTCAGAGGGCGCGCGCGCCTCTACGATACCGGTTTTTGACGTCCGGTCGTTTCGAGGACACGCGAGGAAAAACGGAAGTCCAATTCATCGCGTCGAGAGAAAAACACGCGTTCTTGGTCGGGAAATCGGAAGCGGAATATGATAGGCGCGTATAGTAAATATACCACTGGGAATTGTAACGCGCATTCCTGTTTTGTTAGCTTCATCCCGGGACTTAGTGTCTAATTCAGAATCTGTATAAGTGGATTCGACCGTATTAGTTACTAGTGCGGTATTTGATATTCTGGAAATAACGGTGACCTTTGATCCGTACGTTCTGTGTTCATTTCGCGAGTCAAGCGTTATAACAACCGAGAGTTAGTGGCTTCTGTAAGGTAGTTAATCGTACGACAGAGTTAAAGGACTGTCATCGTAGAAAACGAAGAAAGTGACTGCGGAAGGAAACCGTAGTTTGGAGAGGTGCTGGGGGCCGAATTGCTGCAGAGGGAACGGTCTAATAAGGTCAATAACACTACCAGCTACACCCAGTTACACATCACTGACCCTTACTTTCCTAGCACTATACATCCACACGCGACCTGACCGAATCCTGAGGGACCGGTCGCCTTGGAGAGAGGTAAGTAAGCTCCCTTTTATTATAGTGTAACGCTACCCCCGAATCGTTTAATGTAATTAGAAACTTTTAACCCTTGGCGTTAGGACGCCCGACCTGTACCTGCTTGTAGGTTCTTCCGTTCATGGGCGGCGGAGGATCCTACTCCTGGGATAGGCAGTTGCAGGCCGTAACAATTACTGTTTGTATAATTTTCATGAAAAAATATTTTAATGATTTCTTATATTTACGCTAACACTACAGATTTAATTAAACTAATTGAAATTTGTATTATGGGGATATTACTACTTGTTTACTCGACTGAATGGGATGCATAAATAGTTATTAAAATAAACATACACAATGCAATACAAATACTATAAATATGAGCGCCGTTTAATAAAAAAATAATATTAGTAATAATTTTCATTAATTAATAATAATAATATATAAATAAATTCAATAATATTGTTAAATAAATAGAAAAAGTAACAACACGGAAGCTGGGGAAACTAAGGTTTATAGGGGAAATGGCAAGAAGCCGGCGGATGCAACGGGCGGTATTGAGGACTGATTTCTGCAGTAGCCGTGTAGTGGCGGTTAAGAATATCCACTACCCCATATCTTCCCATGGGTGTCGTAAATGGCGACAGTGAGAAACAGTCAGGAGATGGGCAGCAGCATCTGATACCAGCAATATCACAATAAAAACCTGCGGTTGCCAAACCGCTCGCCAAGCGTGGCAACTGTGGCAATATACCCCCCAAATGAATAAAAATACTAAGAGACGGCCCCCAGTTTCCGCTATTCCTGACTACGGTGGCGACCATGGTAACGGTGGGGCAGGGGGTGCTAAGAATCTCCGGTGGAGGTTCGGTTACCATCTACCACGACTCGACCTGCCAACTCACCCTGAGGACTGACGAGAAGATTCTGGAGCTGAAAGAAGAGATAGACAAGTTACGCTGGAATATTAAAGGAATATCGAAGGTCTGAAGAGAGGGGGAGGACACGGTAATCCTCGAATCCGGCAACATGTTCTATCACCAGGAAGTCGACCATCTGACCCAAGGGGGAGTCGGATTTATCGTCCACAAGTCTCTCATTAACAACGTTGTAAAGATTGAGAGTGTGTCGATGAGGGTCGCGTACCATATACTCAGAATCAACAAACGGTATTCACTGAAGGTCATACATGTTTACGCACCAACCTCTGCACACTCCGATGAGAAGGTGGAGGAAATATATGACGATATCTCTAGAGCCGCTGTTAATGGGAGATTTCTACGCAAAACTAGGCACAAGACAGAACGGTGAGCTGAAAGTAGGGAAAAACGGAACAGGGCAACAGAACCCGAGGGGCCAGCAACTGGCCGACTTCATGGAAAAAGAGGGACTCTTTATGATTAACCCTTTCTTCCAGAAGTGGCCCCACAGAAAGTGGACCTGGTCGAGCCCCGACGGTTCGACAAAAAATGAGATTGACTTTATTATGACGACTAGACGACAACTGTTTAGTGATGTCCAGTTATTGCGAGGGTAAAAACCGGCAGCGATCACCTATTGGTAACGGTTTATTGAAAAAAAAATGGTGAGAGGCACACGGAACCTAAACGTTAAGTTGGAGAGGTCACGTCTAATGAAGTAAACGCTCCGTCCCCTTTGTGCTCTAACCTAAAGTCCCGAAACTTTTCAGCTCGAGTTACAAAATCGTTTCCAGTGCCTAGAAGGTTGCAATGTAGGGGAGCTAAGTTTAGCAAGACCTCAGAAAACACAAAAACTCTCCAATCACACTCTTAATGAAATGACTGTTAGACAGGATATGAAGCTGCAGTCTTTAGTAGATTTGACAGCATACAGGCAACTGAACAGACAGATCTCCAAATGCATGCGGCGGGACTCACGCAACTTTAATACTGCTCGTATTGAACAAGTGATCGAGCGGAACCAGGGCTCCAAAGTCTTTGCTAGAGTTTTAAAGAGTTTGTCGGAAAGAGTCATTTGTCGAAGCTGAAGACCGAGTGTGGCAACGTCGTTTCCGGGACAGCTGAGATTTTGAGTGAGATTGAGAGGTTCTATGGGCAGCTGTACCTAATCGTTGGAGTCACACGCAAGTGGGAGTAACGATCCAAGAGCGAGTCTTATCCGACACTATTCCGATGATATCCCGGACGTCAGTCTGAGCGAGATTAGAATGGCTCTCCAGCACCTTCAAAACGACAAGGACCCAAGCGAGGATGGAATTACAGCCGAGCTTCTGAAAGCGGGTGGAAAACCGGTACTTGAAGTCTTTCAGAAGCTCTTTAATTCCGTCTTCTATGGTGGCATTAGACCGGAGGCGTAGTGCAGAAGTGCGATGGTCTTGTTCTTCAAGAAAGGTGGCAACTCTCTCTTGGAGAACTACAGACCGATTTCCCTTCTGAGCCGCGTCTTCTTGCTGTTTTAGAGAATTACTACGAATCGTCTCGCGAAAAATGATTAATAATATATAAACGAATACAAGGTTGGTAACAACCCTTGTTTGGAATGATTTGGAATAACTATCCCGGTTGGTTTCGTACTGGTTCTTCTCAGGAATGAGTTTTTTTCTAATTCCGTGGCGAAAGAAAAAAATACATGTATCAAAATTGTTAAATTTGAATAAAAAATATTTCTTTCTGATCTATTCCATTTTATTCTATTTTATTCTATTCCATCCCATTTTCTTTGTATTTTATTCTATTACATTTTATTATATATCAATGGTTTTTGTGCAATGTTAGGACTGACAAAAAAAAGAAGAACGGTTTCTATTGTACCAACATTTGAATAAAATCTAAAATCTGAACTACTCGCAGTTATAGTGAATGATTTATAATAGAAGGGACGTGTCTACTGCAATTTGATAATGAATTACACGGGTATACTTAATTTCATGATAGTACCAATAATTTTATAGGAATTTCACTGAAAGGACGCGATCACAACTACAGGATCACACAATTGTTTGTCGGTGGGAATTATTCCAAAATTGCGCTATTTTTTCTAATGATAATATTTTATAAACTAAAATAATCTCTCTCCCTATTCTGATACTCGTATAAATGTAAAGAAGACATCGGTGTATTTGATCTATTTACAGCATCAATAGACATTAAGTACTAAGTACTTTTATACAAACTATATTTTTCTGATCATTTGTCGAACCGCAAAAAAATCTGTCATCTCCCATTGTAAGGGGATTGCCTTAATCCTAATGCTTGGCTGATGGATTGACGATAACAAAGCCATACGTTTCGTACCTTCGAAATTGCTGTACGTTGCAAGCATGGGTCTACTATGTATTGTTCTTATATGTGTACTTAATTTATTTTCGTTTTCTAGAAAACAGAGAAAATTTTCTAAGAAAGATTCGATTTCCCTTAATTAAAATATTACGTGCCATTATAAATTTGAAAAAGGTATTCACAAATATTTATTATGCATAACATTAGTTCCTTAAAGTGCTGCCTTATACGGCTCTATTGCGCAGTGGCTTAGCAATGAGTTGCAGCGCTAAGGGCCGCGGGTTCGAATCCCGCACGGAACAAATATTCGTATGGTCTACAAATAATTGTTCTGGGTCAAATTATGTTTGTAAACTGCCTTCACGATATAGGAGAAAATTCTAGTTTGAGGGGAAGGTTTATTAAAAGAAAAAAATACATCATCATCATTACAGCCCTTCACAAGTCCACTGCTGAACATAGGCCTCCACAAAAGAATGCCAGAAAGCACGGTCCTGAGCCACCTGCATTCATCGAGTTCCTGAATGAGTTACCAGATCGTCACTCCATATGTTTTGATAATAAACACCTTTATCTATATTTGATTAAGAAAATATGACTTTAAATAAAAAGTAAAGCCGTCTTCAAAAAAATAAAAAGAACATAATATTTTATAAATTAAAGTTCCAATTTTTTATACAACACAAGCTTTTATTTATATACTTGTGGAAATTTCTTTTTCTATTTAGTTGTTTGAAGTCGGTTTTTATTTCTATTAAAGATAATTACTTTTTATTAAATGTCATATTCATGAATGTCGTCGAAGTAGTTAGTACATTGTAAACCACATCTCTTATTTTTAACCAACATTTCTTAAGGGGTTATATGATGTTATTGTGCGTGGATCATTTACCGTATGATTTCTAAAGGTTTCAATTTCAGAAACAAACAATGATATATACAATGGGTGATTTTATTGCTGACATTACTCTATTCCAGACAATTAGTTATTTACGATCAGTCTTAATCAATAGACATTTGAGTAGCTTACTGTATCGATAAAAAGACAATATAAACAAACAATAGAGACATTACTAAGCATTTGTAATATCGAATTCGGAGTTGATGATACTTGACCTGATTATTGTGATGTTCACTCAAATGTATGTTTCTAGTTAAGTAGTACATAAATGTAGACATTAATTGAGATTAAAAGCTTTGTTGTGTAGTATTATCATAATGCTTTGATCTTAAAGAATATGTTGCACTTACACTAGGAATTTCTCCTTAACACAATCATGGTCCATTCATAAATTACACATGGACAAAAATTCAAAATAAATCAAGTAGAAAGAAGAAAAAAGAAAGAGAAAAAAAGACTGATTGAAGAAAGAAGAAAAAAGACATTCCTATAAATTACAAACGTATTTGCGTGAAATAAAATTAATGTCACTATTACAGTTAACTGCTGTTGTACTTATAGGAAGCAGCTAAGTGATTACACGCTTTGTATTAGCTTGACCTGTATGCATGTATATATGTATATATGTTTGTAATGAAATTTTGAAATTCAGTCTTCATTTACTTGTAGACAACTGAACAATCCCAAATCTTGCAAACGTATTAAGAATCGATGGCAATACAATAATTACACAAGTACAACCTAGTGTTCTAACTAGGTTCAACAGACCTTTTTTTATAGAATAAGGTTGACAAACGAGCACACAGTCCACCTGATGGGAAGTGGTTTTTGTGGCCCATAGACATCTACATCTATCTTTGTTTGCAAATTAAAATGCATATGCGTTGTCAGCCGTGAGGACTTAGATAGAATGCCTCTTTTCCAGTAGAGTCTCCGGTTCTCTACACTCACCATACGAAACACAGCAGAATTAAACTGCTATTTTACGCTGTTATTCTGTGAGAGCGTGGTCTTTCTCTGGTCGATCCGACCCATTCGTGCTACAACTATACTATTAATATAGCTGCAGCATGACTCTACCACGTTAAAAATCTTATGTTAAATGTGTGTTGTTTAAGTTTTTTTTTTAAAAAACTCTATTGTTGTTAAAATTGAGTGTAAAAGAGATTAATATTGATTTCACGTATAGACATCTTACCTAAAGCGTTACGTATTATCTGTATCCTCCAAATTTATTAAATACTTACCTTAATAGTCGTAGACTATATAAATACTACATCTGTTCAGGAATCGCACCCATTTTTAATAGGGGAGTGGACAAACAAGCATGCGGCTCACCTGATGGTGAGTAACTACCGCCGCCCATGAACAACTGCATCACCAAGGGAATTGCGTTACCGGCCTTTTAAAAAGGAGTAGGCTCTTTTCTCTCATGTCTCTAAACTCCACAGTCAAACATTTAACCGCGGTGCCACTAAGCCGTCAAAATTGTTTTCTCATCGTCATCATCAGCTCGATATTGTTCACTGAAGTTATGGATATTTCCGATTTAGGGTAGGATTTGGTTTAATCGTCACGATCGGTAGGCGACTTGACGATCGCAATGCAAATCGTCTTGGACCTTTGACGCTGCTTTAGTACGAGTATATTGTAATCTGCCTCGACCGTCACTTTGGTTTAGTAGTCTTAAACACGATTGCTGATCATGAGATACCTGGTTCGTATCCCGGGTCGGGCGTAAAACAGGTATTGGATCAAGTCAGGAAGTTGGTGGTGTTTCAACCCCGTGCCTCGGAAAAGCACGTAAAGTCGTTAGTTCTGCGCCTTATTTCTCTCCGGTCGTATAGGATTAGCGTCCCATCGGACTTTGAGGGTGATGGAATGGAGCGCTTACGGCCACTTACATCAAACAAGCAGTCTTAATATAGTATTCTAACTAAGATAGTAAACTAGATCTCGGATCATGACAGCTTTCGATCAATGCGTGCTGTTAAGTTTTTTAAACTCTATTTCTTATCACAATTATCTTCAAAAAATCGTTGGTTCGTCTGTTAGTGATCGTGTAACTTCTGAACGTCTTCACCAATTAGGCCAAATTTACACTATATATTTGTTTTATCGAGACAAAGATTCGTAATTATGCTTAGGATACAATATAACATATCAAAATTACAGTATTATGTTGTTTTTGTGCCAAAAAGACAATCGTCAAATATGGACCCGGTAGGTTCTGTGGTCGAATTATGTAATATTTATATGTTCAGTGTAAAAAGTCCAAAGAGAATTTGTAGCGTAATTTGGAGGAGAGTGGTAAGTACCATGTAAAGCGACAACGTTATTTTTTTAAAGCAATTATCTAAACAAACACATAAACGCGATATAAATAAAACAAATCCTAAACTAATTACAACCTAAAAATGTTTTTTGTTTCATATTTCTCATTCTCATTCTATTGACAAAATTTACGAAAACTTTCTACACGGCCTCAGATTCTTTAGCAGATTCAATTTCGGAACCTTTTTTCAGTCTATTACGCGTATTATTTCTTGTAAAAGTATATATAAAGTTGATAAATAAAGTAATTTCTATTCTATAAACTATATAAGACACTGACTAATTGCAAAGACTTTCGAAGCTGTAAAATTTATATTTTTTAAATTCTTCTTTTTCTTCTATTTATTTTTGTTAAAATATTTTTCTTATATAAGTTATTTGAAACGGAGTCTTAAATTTATTGAAATTTAACTTGAATAAGAGGTTTTAATTTTTTGACATGTTTATGATAAAGTAATAACACATTATTAGTTACTTGAGACTTTTTCAATAAATTGAAGTTGCGAATGAACTAACAGCTCACCTGGTGAGTGGCCAGTGAAGCTCTTGGACACCTCTTACCAACTTCTAACAAAGGAGGCTACAGGAAATGTCACCTCTGAGGAAAAAGATGGAATACCATTACGGACAAACTTTGATGTTTTATTATTAATATATTCCAAATAGTAATATAATTATGTTTAATTTAATTTATGTAACAAATTTATAACAATAAACAGTTCCACCTCACTTTTGTCGCAACACGGATGTACCTAGTACTCTTCAAACCAGAACAACAGTGAATTCGTGCATAGTGGAAGAAATATGTTAGGGAGTTTTACTAACAAATCCGGACTCCTAGACGGAGTTAGGTCTAGCACCTTATAACCCAAATAAAGATTATTCAAATAAAAATTACTCCGAAAAAAAGTCGTGGGTAGCAGACGGTGTTTTTCTAATTCTGTATGAATTCTCTGAGGTTACAGTTTAGTAACTTTTATCATACATTTCATGTGAGTAATTGTCAGAAAAGAAACCTAAGTAAAACTGAAATCATAAGCGATTACTTTTTTCAACAATGGAATGACGTAAAAAATGTGATTACAAAGAAAAATATTGCTGTCTATCTCTGAGATAGATAAAATATTAAAACGCCCCAGCCTTGTGATTTCGCTTATTGCTGTTTTTATTTTCACTGTAATTGAATTTTTATTAAGATAATATTATTTATTACTACATTCATATGTTTTTTATTTATTTTTATTTTTGTTTGTATAATTTTCATGAAAAAACATTTTAATGATTTCTTATATTTACGCTAACACTACAGATTAAATGAAACTAATTTTAATTTGTATTATAAAGACATTACTACTTGTTTTCTCGCCTGATTGGGATGCATAAATACTTATTCAAATAAACATACATAATGCAATACATATACTATAAATATAAGCACCGTTTAATAAAATAAACAATGATACCTAATAATAATAATTAATTAATAATAATAATATATAATATGGACCGGGCCATCATCACAGACAGGACCATTCTTGCGAATAAGCCTGATATTGTGCTGATGGACCGGGAACATATTTTTCGTCGACATTAGCATTCCGTATGACGAGAACCTCGTGAAAACCGAAACAGATAAGCGAACAAAATATCTGAACCTGGCTCACGAGGTGACCGACATGTGGGGTGGCATGCCGACCGAAGTTATACCTGTAGTCGTTTCTGCGAACGGGTTGATCCCAGTCAGCCTCTCGGGTCATCTGAGGCGACTGGGACTCCGTGACGGACCGCTCCAAGCTCAAATGCAGAAGGCGATGCTCCTCGATACCGCCCGCATCGTCCGCCGGTTTCTTTCCCTTTCCCCCTAACCCTCGGCCGTTTGGTCTCCCCTGCCGAGGGCTTCCATCTGGTTGAGTTTTTATTTATTTATGTATTTTTTATGCATTTATTTTATTTTGTTGATATTTATGTATGTTTATCATTTTCATTTACAATTATATATTTATACAGCCCAACCAGATGAGTAAACTATATAGATGCCCCAAATAATATTATATAATTAAATTCAATAATATTGTTAAATAAATAGAAAAATAACCATACGCAAGCTGGGGAAACCAAGGTTTATAGGGGAAAAGGCAAGAAGCTGGTGGATGCAGCGGGCGGTATTGAGGAGGACTGATTTCTGCATTTGAGCCCAAAGCAGTCCGTCTTGGTGTCTCACTCGCCCCACATTAAAGGAGAGGCTGACTTAACCCCTTTGCAGAGACGACTACTGGAATAATTTCGGCATTTCTCCTTGTGAGCCAGCCTACCTAGTATTCATTGTTTATTCCTTTACACCCTTGGTTGCATAAAAGAGATCGCTATGTAGCGATAAGGCCGCCAAATTGTACATTTAATCTGTCTTTTGTTATGGTACTTGTATATTTGTTTGTGGTGTACAATAAAGTATATTCATTCATTCATTTATTCATATATTTCATTTTTTTATAGAAGTGGGGGCAAACGGGCATGCGGCTCACCTGATGGTAAGAGACTACCGCCGCCCATGAACAACCGCAATACCAGGGGTATTTCAGATGCGTTGCCGGCCTTTTAGAAAGATGTAAGCTCTTTTCTTGAAAGTTCCTAAGTCGTATCGGTCCGGAAAATTCACTGGTGGTAATTGATTCCACAAGGAAGTTGTGCGAGGGAGAAAACTTCTTCAAAATCGCACAGTGGTGGACCGCCAATCATCCAGATGGTATGGATGGTAACGCGAGTTTTGTCGCGATGTGCGGTGGTGAAATTGAGTGGCTGGAATTAGTCTGAACAATTCCTCAGAGCACTTCCCTGTGATAGATGCGATAAAATACGCAAAGAGATGCAACATCTCTACGCAGTGCCCGTGTATCGAGCTGATCAGAAAGAACTCGGTCGTCGACAATTCGAACCGCTCTGCGCTGGATGCGGTCAAGTGGAAAGAGCTGGCACTGGGGTGCCCCGGCCCAGAGATGAGAATAGTATTCCATGTGGGGCCGAACTTGCGATTTGTAAAGTTGCAAGCGATGTGCCGGCATGAAATACTGTCTTGCTCTGCTGAGCACGCCAAGCTTTTTAGAGGCCAATTTGGCCTTCCCTTCCAAGTGAGCACGAAACTGTACACTATTCGATATGTCGACGCCAAGGATTCCGATACTAGATGAGGCAGCAAGGGGAGTGCCTTGAAACTGAGGAGATGAGAGACAAAGGGGTACTTTTTAGCGGTAAACGCGCAAACTTGTGTCTTCTGGGGATTGAACTGGACTAATAATAATGGTCACGTAATTATAATAATTAATAATGGACACGTCAGAGTATAATTTCAAAATACAACAACTTTTATCGGACGTAAGTACATACAAAAAGGTCAAAATAGACCCTACAACTAATACACTTAAAACAACTACCGATTTAATAAAGAAATACTCCGAAAAATTACATCTCGACGTGAATTCGACAATACCATCATGTGCCAAACCACCCAGATTGTATGGGTTACCGAAAATACACAAACCAAACGCTCCACTACGTTCTATAGTAAGCCAGATCGATTCATTAACTTATAAGTTGGCTCAACACTTGGCAAAAATACTGTCACCACTAAGAGGACATACCAAAGCACACACAAAGGATTCATACCATTCTGTTAGTGAGTTAAAATCTCGCTGACAATGAAACTATGGTCAATTTTGATGTTCAGTCACTATTCACATGCCTACCTATTGAAGACTGCATCTCAATTGTTACCAGAAAACTAGAAGATAACAACATGCCCACAGAATATGCAGTATTACTCAAACACTGCCTCACATCTGGATATTTATTGTGGAAAGAAGAGTTCTATATGCAAGTAGACGGAGTGGCAATGGGCTCACCTGTATCTCCCGTAGTCGCCGACATATTCATGGAGGACTTTGAGGAGAAAGCCCTTCTTACTGCTCCTGTAAATCCAAGATTCTACAAGCGCTACGTAGATGATACTTTCACAATTTTACCATCTGAGAAAGTAACTGCATTTTTAAACCACCTTAATTCCATAAACCCTAAAATACAATTCACAATGGAGTTAGAGGCAAACAATACTTTAGCTTTCTTAGATGTTTTAGTCATCCGAAATCCTGATAACACTATTGGTCATACTGTGTACAGAAAAAATACCCATTCCAACCGATATTTAAATGGTGAATAGCACCATCATCCTTCACAGTTAGCTACCGTGAAAATCTTTATTTCAGAGAGCACGAGGGATCTGTGACAGAAAACATCTGGCCGCCTAGCTTCAGCACGTCGAGCAAGTACTGCAAGACAACAAGCTTCGGGTCCCACACCTACGTCACAGTGACCGAGTGAAGCCAGCCACAGTCGAGCGTGTGCCTGCTGTACTACCCTATGTCAGAGGAGTCACAGACAAGGTTGGCTACATCTTGAAGCAAGCTTCCATTAAAACATACTTCAAGCCGCTGAAGAAGATTGGTCAATTTTTACCATCCGTCAAGTGTCATATCCCTCTACAAGATGCAGGAGTGTACAAGCTGGATTGTGAATGTGGTCTCTCGTACATAGGACAAACAAAAGATCTATAAAAACCCGCGTTAAAGAACATATAGCTGACGTGAAGCACCGACGTATCGGGAAGTCTGCAGTTTGTGAACATGTTCAAGATCGTCCCCGCCATTACATTAGATTTGATAGACCACAAATCCTCGCAAAAGAACACCGATTCCTCCCAAGGATGAATCGCGAGGCTATTGAAATTAAAAAACATCCTAATTTCAATAGAGAAGATGGATGGGTGCTGCCATCTGCTTGGGATCTCATAATTAATAAAATCAAATCCAAACCCAAGTATACCACTGCTAGACTTCAAAATACTGTAAGCTCATTCTGCGTAAATCGAACTAAAAATTAATATTAAAACACTGAAGGTAGCCGGGCTAACTATGATAGTAGGACATTAAACACCTCAGTCCCCCGTGACCACGGGAGCTGGAAAGCACCCGAGACGTCGGAAATTTAAAAATAAGATAATATACGCGATAAAATCCGTAAAATTAGTTTTATTTAAATGTGTAGTGTTCGCGTAAATATAAGAAATCATTCCGTATAATCATGTTATACGTAATTTTTTAATGCGCTTAAGGCATGCCCAATTGGATTTACCAATTTTTTTATATTTTATTATATCAAAATGGGTTTTGTAGGATGTTAAGGGCTGACGAAAAAAGAAGAACGCTTTCTGTGTTTGTTTCTGTGTGTCTTCACATGTGAATAAAATCTAAAATTCAAACTACTCGCAGTTATAGTAAATTATTTATAATAGAGAGGACGTATCTAGCTGCAATTTGATAATGAACTACACGGGTATCTGGGGGCACGGCAGTGCCCCCGCCAAGTCGAGCAAAAAAGCGGCACGGCCGTACCATCCTTTTCTCGAAGCAGTTCAGGCCATTTCCGAAACCCTATAACTTCGTTATGGATAAAACTAGAAACCTGAATTTTTACTAACCAAGTAGGCATTATATAAACTCGGTATATTTCAAATTTCATTAAATTTGAACCAGTAGTTTAAGAATTATAACTAGTCAAAGTTTCTTAATTTTGTCACTCACTGACTGACCGATCATTAAAACTCTGAGGCACTTCTAGCAGACATAGAAACTTCAAATTTGGAATACAATTATTGTTAAATATTTAAATCAAGGAAAAATTAAAATATTTTACAATTTCGGTCCAGTTTTTGAGATACATCAACTGCATAAATAACTTTGTAATCATATATAAACATATAGTATTACAAAGTTACATTTGCAGTGAATGAATCAGTGTACCTATATATGTATAATGGAATAATAGGTGTAAATAGCTACCTAGATATACCTATCTAGACAAAGAAATGAGATGCCATCAAAAACATAACTTGTAAAAAAAGCCAAGTCTCGCAACTCAGTTCTTCTACCGTAAAAAGTTGTGAGATCCATGTAATACCAAGTCGGTTAATTTATTCAGTCCATAGATTGATACATAGATTGACTTGGCAATCGCACTAAACAATATAATTTAATATAATATGTATTACTTGTGAGATATATTGTGTTTTCATGCGATTGGCAAGTCAATCTATGTATCAATCTATGGACTGAATAAATTAACCCAATTGGTATTACATGGATCTCACAACTTTTTACGGTAGAAGAACTGAGTTGCGAGACTTAGCTTTTTTTACAAGCTATGTTTTTGATGGCATACTTAATTTCGTGACAATGGCAATAATTTTATAGGAATTTCATTGAAAGGCCAAGATCACAACTACAGGATCACACAATCGTTTGTCGGTGGGAATTATCATACAATTGCGTTATTTTTTATAATGATAATATTTTATAAACTAAAATACTCTCTCTCCCTATTCTGATACTCATATAAATGTAAAGAAGACATCGGTGTATTTGATCTACTTACAACATCAATAGATATTTAGTACTAAGTAATTTTATACAAAGTATATTTTTCTGATCCTTTGTCAGCCCGTAAAATAATCCTGTCATCTCCCATTGTAAGGGGATTTGCCTTAATCCTAACGCTTGGCAGATCGACTGACGATAACAAAGCCATACGTTTCGCACCTTTGAAATTACTGTACGTTGCATGCAGCATGAGCCTACTATGTATTTTTCTCATATCTGTACTTAATTTAGTTTGGTTTTCTAGAAAACAAAGAAAATTTTCTAAGAAAGATTCGATTTCCCTTAATTAAAATTTACGTGTCATTATACATTTGAAAAAGGTATTCACAAACATTTATTAGGCGTAACATTAGTTCCTTAAAGTGCTGCCTTGCGTGTGTATGGCGCAGTGACTTTGCAATGAGATGCAGCGCTAAGGGCCCCGGGTTCGAATCTCGCACGGCACAAATATTTGTATGACCTACGAATAATTGTTCTGGGTCCGGCTGTTTATCTTTGTGCAATTTGTGTTCATAAACCGCCTCCACGATATAGGATAAAATCCTAGTGTGGGGGTAACGTTTTTTAAAGAAAAAAAAATCCATCGTCATCATTACAGCCCTTCACAAGTCCACTGCTGAACATAGGCCTCCACCAAAGAATGCCACAAAGCACGGTCCTGAGCCACCTGGCATGGCTTACCAGGTCGCCACTCCATCCAGCGGGGGGCCGCACTACACATTTCCTACCGGTACGAGGCTGCCACTCGTGAGCCTTTCTTCCCCATCGGTTGTCGGTTCCTCGAGCTATATTGCCGGCCCACTGCCACTTCAGCTTACTAATCCGTTGGGCTATGTCGGTCACTCTGGATCTACTGCTTTGTACATATTATAGTCCAAAAGAGGGTATCAAAATCAAAATCATTGACTAAGTAAAATAAAATTCTATAATCGTCCCACTGTCGGGTTGGATACAGGTCGTTTATGGGAGAGATGCTGAACATTCCTCCCTCATCAATTGCTTCATAGGGGGATATTTGCCACAGTTGCCACTCTTGGTAAGCGCAGTTTATTTTTAGTTTTGGTCGTTATAAGGAAGATACTACTGCCCCTCTCTTGATTTTTTCCCTATATGTCGCCTCTTACGGCACCTACGGGATTATTTGTGGTAGTGGATATTCTTATATCGCCACTACACGGTATTTTGCAAATGACAGCGTTAACGACTAACGTGCTAGTACAAGTAAGCTTAACAAGCCAACATACAATTATTATGATAATTATCACCTTCATTTATATTTGAATAAGAAAATATGACTTTAAATAAAAAGTAAAAGCCGACTTCAAAGAAATAAAAAGAACATATTATTTAATAAATTTAAATTCCAATTTCACAAGCTTTTATATATTTATGGCAATTTCTTTTTCTTATTTGAAGTCGGTTTTTATTTCTATTAAAGATATTTACTTTTTATAAAATGTCATATACATGAATGTCGTCGAAGTAGTTAGTACATTGTAAACCTCATCTCTTATTTTTTACCAACATTTCTTAAGGGGTTGTATGATGTTATTGTGCGTGGATCATTTACCGTATGATTTCTAAAGGTTTCAATTTCAGAAACAAACAATGATATATACAATGGGTGGTTTTATTGCTGACATTAATCTATTCCAGACAATAAGTTATTTACGATAAATCTTAATCAATAGACATTTGAGTAGCTTACTGTATCGATAAAAAGACAATATAAACAAACAATAGAGACATTACTAAGCATTTGAAGTATCGAATTCGGAGTTGATGATACTTGACCTGATTATTGTGATGTTCACTCAAATGGATGTTTCTAGTTAAGTAGTACATAAATGTAGACATTAATTGAGATTAAAAGCTTTGTTGTGTAGTATTATCATAATGCTTTGATCTTAAAGAATATGTTGCACTTACACTAGGAATTTCTCCTTAACACATTCATGGTCCATTCATAAATTGCACATGGACAAAAATTCAAAATAAATCAAGTAGAAAGAAGAAAGAAGAAAGAGGAAAAAAGAAAGGAGAAAAAAAAAGACTGATTGAAGAAGGAAGAAAAAAGACATTCCTATAAATTACAAACGTATTTGCGTGAATTAAAATTAAAGTCACTATTACAGTTAACTGCTCTTGTACTTATAGGAAGCACCTAAGTGATTACACGCTTTATATTAGCTTGACCTGTATGCATGTATATATGTTTATATGTTTGTAATGAAATTTTGAAATTCAGTTTTCATTTACTTGTAGACAACTGAACAATCCCAAATCTTGCAAACGTATTAAGAATCGATGGCAATACAATAATTACACAAGTACAACGTAGTGTTCTAACTGGGTTCAACAGACCTTTTTTTATAGAATAATGTTGACAAACGAGCACACAGTCCACCTGAAGGTAAGTGGTTTTTGTGGCCCATAGACATCTACATCCATCTTTGTTTGCAAATTAAAATGCATATGCGTTGTCAGCCGTGAGGACTAAGATTGAATGCCTCTTTTCCAGTAGAGTCTCCGGTTCTCTACACTCACCATACGAAACACAGCAGAATTAAGCTGCTATTTTACGCTGTTATTCTGTGAGAGCGTGGTCCTTCTCTGGTCGAGCCGACCAATTCGTGCTACAACTATACTATTAATATAGCTGCAGCATAGCTCTACCACGTTAAAAATCTTATGTTAAATGTGTATTGTTTAAGTTTTTTTTAAAAAAAAACTCTATTGTTGTTGAAATTGAGTGTAAAAGAGATTAACATTGATTTCACGTATAGACATCTTACCTGAAGCGTTACGTATTATCTGTATCCTCCAAATTTATTAAATACTTACCAAAATAGTCGTAGACTATATAAATACTACATCTGTTCAGGAATCGCACCCATTTTTAATAGGGGAGTGGACAAAAAAGCATGCGGCTCACCTGAAAGTGAGTGACTACCGCCGCCCATGAACAACTGCATCACCAGGGGAATTGTGTTACCGGCCTTTTAAAAAGGAGTAGGCTCTTTTCTCTCATGTCTCTTAACTCCACAGTCAAACATTTAACCGCGGTGCCACTAAGCCGTCAAAATTGTTTTCTCATCATCATCATCAGCTCGTTAATGTTCACTGATGTTATGGATATTTCCGATTTAGGGTAGGATTTGGTTTATTCGTCACGCTTGGTGGGCGGCTTGTAGATTGTAATGCAAATCGTCTTGGACCTTTGACGCTGGTTTTGTATATTGTAATCTGCCTCGACCGTCACTTTGGTTTAGCGGTCTTAAACACGATTGCTGATCATGAGATACCTGGTTCGAATCCCGGGTCGGGCGAAAATCAGTTATTGGATTAAGTCAGGAAGTTGGTGGTGTTTCAACCCCGTGCCTTGGAAAAGCACGTAAAGTCGTTAGTTCTGCGCCTTATTTCTCTCCGGTCGTATAGGATTAGCGTCCCATCGGACTATGAGAGTGATGGAATGGAGCGGTTACGGCCACTTACATCAAACAAGCAGTATTGATATAGTCTTCCCACTAAGATAGTAAACTAGATCTCGCATCATCACAGCTTTCGATTAATGCGTGCTGTTTAAGTTTTTTAAACTCTATTTCTTATCACTATTATCTTCAAAAAATCGTTGGTTCGTCTGTTAGTGATCGTGTAACTTCTGAACGTCTTCACCAATTAGGCCAAATTTACACTATATATTTGTTTTATCGAGACAAAAATTCGTAATTATGCTTAGGATACAATATAACATATCAAAATTACAGTATTATGTTGTTTTTGTGCCAAAAAGACAATCGTAAATTATGGACCCGGAAGGTTCTGTGGTCGAATTATGTAATATTTATATGTTCAGTGTAAAAAGTCCAAAGAGAATTTGAAGCGTAATTTGGAGGAGAGTTGTAAGTACCATGTAAAGCGACAACGTTATTTTTTTTAAAGCTATTATCGAAACAAACACATAATGCCATATAAATAAAACAATTCCTAAACTAATTACAACCTAAAAATGATTTTTGTTTGATTTATATTGATTCTCATTCTATTGACAAAAGTTTACGAAAACTTTCTACACGCCCTCAGATTCTTTAGCAGATTCAATTTCGGAACCTTCTTTCAGTCTATTACGCGTATTATTTCTTGTAAAAGTATATATAAAGTTGATAAATAAAGTAATTTCTATTCTATAAACTATATAAGACACTGACTAATTGCAAAGACTTTCGAAGCTGTAAAATTTATATTTTTTAAATTCTTCTTTTTCTTCTATTTATTTTTGTAAAATATTTTTCTAATATAAGTTATTTGAAACGGAGTCTTAAATTTATTGAAATTTTATTTGAGTAAGAGGTTTTAATTATTTGACGTGTTAATGATAAAATAATAATACATTATTAGTTACTTGAGACTTTTTCATTAAATTGAAGTTACGAATGAACTAACAGCTCACCTGATGGTGAGTGGCCACTGAAGCTCTTGGACACCTCTTACCAACTTCTAACAAAGGAGGCTACAGGAAATGTCACCTCTGAGGAAAAAGATGGAATACCATTACGGACAAACTTTGATGTTTTATTATTAGTTTATACCAAATAGTAATATAATTATGTTTATTTTAATTTATGTAACAAATTTTATAACAATAAACAGTTTCACCTCACTTTTGTCCGCAACACGGATATACCTAGTACTCTTCAAACCGGAACAACAGTGAATGTGCTGCATAGCGGAAGAAATATGTTAGGGAATTTTACTAACAAATCCGGACTCCTAGACGGAGTTAGGTCTAGCACCTTATAACCCAAATAAAGATTATTCAAATAAAAATTACTCCGAAAAAAAGTCGTGGGTAGCAGACGGTGATTTTCTAATTCTGTATGAATTCTCTGAGGTTACAGTTTAGTAACTTTTATCATACATTGCACGTGAGTACTTGTCAAAAAAGAAACCTAAATAAAACTGAAATCATAAGCGATTACTTTCTTCAACAATGGAAGGACGTAAAAAATGTGATTACAACGAAAAATATTGCTGTCTATCTCTGAGATAGATAAAATATTAAAACGCCCCAGCCTTGTGATTTCGCTTATTGCTGTTTTTATTTTCACTGTAATTGAATTTTTATTAAGATATTATTATTTATTACTTCATTCATATGTTTTTTATTTATTTTTATTTTTGTCTGTATAATTTTCATGAAAAAACATTTTAATGATTTCTTATATTTACGTTAACACTACAGATTAAATGAAACTAATTTTAATTTGTATTATAAAGACATTACTACTTGTTTTCTCGCCTGATTGGGATGCATAAATACTTATTCAAATAAACATACATAATGCAATACATATACTATAAATATTAGCACCGTTTAATAAAATAAACAATGATACCTAATAATAATAATTAATTAATAATAATAATATATAATATGGACCGGGTCATCATCACAGACAGGACCATTCTTGCGAATAAGCCTGATATTGTGCTGATGGACCGGGAACATATTTTTCGTCGACATTAGCATTCCGTATGACGAGAACCTCGTGAAAACCGAAACAGATAAGCGAACAAAATATCTGGACCTGGCTCACGAGGTGACCGACATGTGGGGTGGCATGCCGACCCAAATTATACCTGTAGTCGTTTCTGCGAACGGGTTAATCCCAGTCAGCCTCCCGGGTCATCTAAGGCGACTGGGACTCCGTGACGGACCGCTCCAAGCTCAAATGCAGAAGGCGGTGCTCCTCGATACCGCCCGCATCGTCCGCCGGTTTCTTTCCCTTTCCCCCTAACCCTCGGCCTTTTGGTCTCCCCTGCCGAGGGCTTCCATCCGGTTGAGTTTTTATTTATTTATGTATTTTTTATGCATTTATTTTATTTTGTTGATATTTATGTATATTTATCATTTTCATTTACAATTATATATTTATACAGCCCAACCAGATGAGTAAACTATATAGATGCCCCAAATAATAATATATAATTAAATTCAATAATATTGTTAAATAAATAGAAAAATAACCATACGCAAGCTGGGGAAACAAAGGTTTATAGGGAAAAAGGCAAGAAGCTGGTGGATGCAGCGGGCGGTATTGAGGAGGACTGATTTCTTCATTTGAGCCCAAAGCAGTCCGTCTTGGTGTCTCACTCGCCCCACATTAAAGGAGAGGCTGACTTAACCCCTTTGCAGAGAAGACTACTGGAATAATTTTGGCATTTCTCCTTGTGAGCCAGCCTACCTAGTATTCATTGTTTATTCCTTTACACCCTTGGTTGCATGAAAGAGATCGCTATGTGGCGATAAGGCCGCCAAATTGTACATTTAATCTGTCTTTTGTTATGGTACTTGTATATTTGTTTGTGGTGTACAATAAAGTATATTCATTCATTCATATATTTCATTTTTTTATAGAAGAGGGGGCAAACGGGCATGCGGCTCACCTGATGGTAAGTGACTACCGCCGCCCATGACAACCGCAATACCAGGGGAATTTCAGATGCGTTGCCGGCCTTTTAGAAAGATGTAAGCTCTTTTCTTGAAAGTTCCTAAGTCGTATCGGTCCGGAAAATTCACTGGTGGTAATTGATTCCACAAGGAAGTTGTGCGAGGGAGAAAACTTCTTCAAAATCGCACAGTGGTGGACCGCCAATCATCCAGATGGTATGGATGGTAACGCGAGTTTTGTCGCGATGTGCGGTGGTGAAATTGAGTGGCTGGAATTAGTCTGAACAATTCCTCAGAGCACTTCCCTGTGATAGATGCGATAAAATACGCAAAGAGATGCAACATCTCTACGCAGTGCCCGTGTATCGAGCTGATCAGAAAGAACTCGGTCGTCGACAATTCGAACCGCTCTGCGCTGGATGCGGTCAAGTGGAAAGAGCTGGCACTGGGGTGCCCCGGCCCAGAGATGAGAATAGTATTCCATGTGGGGCCGAACTTGCGATTTGTAAAGTTGCAAGCGATGTGCCGGCATGAAATACTGTCTTGCTCTGCTGAGCACGCCAAGCTTTTTAGAGGCCAATTTGGCCTTCCCTTCCAAGTGACCACGAAACTGTACAATATTCGATATGTCGACGCCAAGGATTCCGATACTAGCTGAGGCAGCAAGGGGAGTGCCTTGAAACTGAGTAAATACGACAAAGGGGTACTTTTTAGCGGTAAACGCGCAAACTTGTGTCTTCTGGGGATTGAACTGGACTAATAATAATGGTCACGTAATTATAATAATTAATAATGGACACGTCAGAGTATAATTTCAAAATACAACAACTTTTATCGGACGTAAGTACATACAAAAAGGTCAAAATAGACCCTACAACTAATACACTTAAAACAACTACCGATTTAATAAAGAAATACTCCGAAAAATTACATCTCGACGTGAATTCGACAATACCATCATGTGCCAAACCACCCAGATTGTATGGGTTACCGAAAATACACAAACCAAACGCTCCACTACGTTCTATAGTAAGCCAGATCGATTCATTAACTTATAAGTTGGCTCAACACTTGGCAAAAATACTGTCACCACTAAGAGGACATACCAAAGCACACACAAAGGATTCATACCATTCTGTTAGTGAGTTAAAATCTCGCTGACAATGAAACTATGGTCAATTTTGATGTTCAGTCACTATTCACATGCCTACCTATTGAAGACTGCATCTCAATTGTTACCAGAAAACTAGAAGATAACAACATGCCCACAGAATATGCAGTATTACTCAAACACTGCCTCACATCTGGATATTTATTGTGGAAAGAAGAGTTCTACATGCAAGTAGACGGAGTGGCAATGGGCTCACCTGTATCTCCCATAGTCGCCGACATATTCATGGAGGACTTTGAGGAGAAAGCCCTTCTTACTGCTCCTGTAAATCCAAGATTCTACAAGCGGTACGTAGATGATACTTTCACAATTTTACCATTTCAGAAAGTAACTGCATTTTTAAACCACCTTAATTCCATATACCCTAAAATACAATTCACAATGGAGTTAGAGGCAAACAATACTTTAGCTTTCTTAGATGTTTTAGTCATCCGAAATCCTGATAACACTATTGGTCATACTGTGTACAGAAAAAATACCCATACCAACCGATATTTAAATGGTGAATAGCACCATCATCCTTCACAGTTAGCTACCGTGAAAATCTTTGTTTCAGAGAGCACGAGGGATCTGTGACAGAAAACATCTGGCCGCCGAGCTTCAGCACGTCGAGCAAGTACTGCAAGACAACAAGCTTCGGGTCCCATATCTACGTCACAGTGACCGAGTGAAGCCAGCCACAGTCGAGCGTGTGCCTGCTGTATTACCCTATGTCAGAGGAGTCACAGACAAGGTTGGCTACATCTTGAAGCGAGCTTCCATTTAAACATACTTCAAGCCGCTGAAGAAGATTGGTCAATTTTCACCATCCGTCAAGTGTCATATCCCTCTACAAGATGCAGGAGTGTACAAGCTGGATTGTGAATGTGGTCTCTCGTACATGAGACAAACAAAAAGATCTATAAAAACCCGCGTTAAAGAACATATAGCTAACGTGAAGCACCGACGTATCGGGAAGCCTGCAGTTTGTGAACATGTTCGAGATCGTCCCCGCCATTACATTACATTTGATAGACCACAAATCCTCGCAAAAGAACACCGATTCCTCCCAAGGATGATTCGCGAGGCTATTGAAATTAAAAAACATCCTAATTTCAATAGAGAAGATGGATAGGTGCTGCCATCTGCTTGGGATCTCATAATTAATAAAATCAAATCCAAACCCAAGTATACCACTGCTAGACCTCAAGATACTGTAAGCTAATTCTGCGTAAATCGAACCAAAAATTAATATTAAAAAACTGAAGGTAGCCGGGCTAACTATGACAGCAGGACGTCAAACACCTCAGACCCCCGTGACCACGGGAGCTGGAAAGCACCCGAAACGTCGGGAATATAAAAGTAAGATAATATACGCGATAAAATCCGTAAAATTAGTTTTATTTAAATGTGTAGTGTTCTCGTAAATATAAGAAATCACACACACACACACACACACACACACACACACACACACACACACACACACACAATCAATAGTGGTATACTAAATTTTTTTATATGAAAGCTGATAGTACTCGTGTGGTCCCATATGAATTTGATCAAGGTCAGACAAATGGTTATTGAGTTATTCTTAAATAACCTATATTGAAGTCACTTATATTGAAGTCGGCTGTACAAAATTTTTAATTTTTAATTATTATAATGATAATATTTTATAAACTAAAATACTCTCTCTCCCTATTCTGATACTCATATAAATGTAAAAAAGACATCGGTGTAATTGATCTACTTACAACATCAATAGATATTAAGTACTAAGTATTTTTATACAAAGTATATTTTTCTGATCCTTTGTCGGCCCATAAAATAATCCTGTCATCTCCCATTGTAAGGGGATTTGCCTTAATCCTAACGTTTGGCAGATGGACTGACGATAACAAAGCCATACGTTTCGCTCCTTTGAAATTACTGTACGTTGCAACCATGGGGCCTACTATGTATTTTTCTCATATCTGTACTTAATTTAGTTTGGTTTTCTAGAAAACAAAGAAAATTTTCTAAGAAAGATTCGATTTCCCTTAATTAAAATTTACGTGTCACTATACATTTGAAAAAGGTATTCACAAACATTTATTAGGCGTAACATTAGTTCCTTAAAGTGCTGCCTTGCGTGCGTATGGCGCAGTGACTTTGCAATGAGTTGCAGCGCTAAGGGCCCCGGGTTCGAATCTCGCACGGCACAAATATTTGTATGACCTACGAATAATTGTTCTGAGTCCGACTGTTTATCTTTGTGCAATTTGTGTTCATAAACCGCCTCCACGATATAGGATAAAATCCTAGTGTGGGGGTAACGTTTTTTAAAGAAAAAAAAATACATCGTCATCATTACAGCCCTTCACAAGTCCACTGCTGAACATAGGCCTCCACCAAAGAATGCCACAAAGCACGGTCCTGAGCCACCTGGCATGGCTTACCAGTTCGCCACTCCATCCAGCGGGGGGCCGCACTACACATTTCCTACCGGTACGAGGCTGCCACTCGTGAGCCTTTCTTCCCCATCGGTTGTCGGTTCTTCGAGCTATATGGCCGGCCCATTGCTACTTCAGCTTACTATAATTCGTTACAGCTAAACCGTTGGGCTATGTCGGTCACTCTGTTCTACTGCTTTGTAGATATTATAGTCCAAAAGAGGGTATCAAAATCAAAATCATTTACTAATTAAAATAAAATTCTATAATCGTCCCACTGTCGGGTTGAATACGGGTCGTTTATGGGAGAGATGCTGAAAATTCCTCCCTCATAAATTGCTTCATAGGGGGATATTTGCCACAGTTGCCACTCTTGGTAAGCGCAGTTTATTTTTAGTTTTGGTCGTTATTAGGAAGATACTACTGCCCCTCTTTTGAGTTTTTCCCCATATGTCGCCTCTTACGGCACCTACGGGATTATTTGTGGTAGTGGATATTCTTATATCGCCACTACACGGTATTTCTAACGTGCTAGTACAAGTAAGCTTAACAAGCCAACATACAATTATTATGATAATTATCACCTTCATTTATATTTGAATAAGAAAATATGACTTTAGATAAAAAGTAAAAGCCGATTTCAAAGAAATAAAAAGAACATATTATTTTATAAATTTAAATTCCAATTTCACAAGCTTTTATATACTTATGGAAATTTCTTTTTCTTATTTGAAGTCGGTTTTTATTTCTATTAAGATATTTACTTTTTATAAAATGTCATATACATGAATGTCGTCGAAGTAGTTAGTACATTGTAAACCTCATCTCTTATTTTTCACCAAAATTTCTTAAGGGGTTATATGATGTTATTGTGCTTGGATCATTTACCGTATGATTTCTAAATGTTTCAATTTCAGAAACAAACAATGATATATACAATGGGCGGTTTTATTGCTGACATTAATCTATTCCAGACAATTAGTTATTTACGATCAATCTTAATCAATAGACATTTGAGTAGCTTACTGTATCGATAAAAGGACAATATAAACAAACAATAGAGACATTACTAAGCATTTGAAGTATCGAATTCGGAGTTGATGATACTTGACCTGATTATTGTGATGTTCACTCAAATGTATGTTTCTAGTTAAGTAGTACATAAATGTAGACATTAATTGAGATTAAAAGCTTAGTTGTGTAGTATTATCATAATGCTTTGATCTTAAAGAATATGTTGCACTTACACTAGGAATTTCTCCTTAACACATTCATGGTCCATTCATAAATTGCACATGGACAAAAATTCAAAATAAATAAAGAAGAAAGAAGAAAGAGAAAAAAGGAAACGAGAAAGAAAAAGACGACTTGAAGAAAAAAGAAAAAAAGACGTTCCAATAAATTACAAACATATTTGCGTGAAATAAAATAAAAGTCACTATTACAGTTAACTACTGTTGTACTTATAGGAAGCAGCTCAGTGATTACACGCTTTATATTAGCTTAACCTGTATGTATGTATATGCGTATGTTTGTAATGACATTTTGTAATTCAGTTTTACTTACTTTTTTTATAGGATAAGGGTGACAAACGAGCACACAAGCCACCTAATGGTAAGTGGTTGCTGTGGCCCATAGACATCTATATTTATCCTCGTTTGCGAATCAAAATGCAGATGCGTTGTCACCCGTGAGGACTAAGATGGAATGCCTCATTTCCAGTAAAAAGGGCCTCCGGCCACCTGCACTCACCAAGCGAAACGCAGAGGTAAACCTTTACTTCACGCTGGTTTTCTGTGAGGTCGTGGTACCACCCCGGTCCGAGCCAGCCCATCCTTGCGACAGCAAAAGCTGCCGCGTGGCTCTACGACTGTTAACTACACTTGTAGACAACTGAATGATCGGAAACCTTGCAAACGTATTGAGAACCGATGGATATACAATAATTACACAGGTATTACCTAGTGTTCTAACAAGGATCGTGAGATCTCTTGCTAAATTAGGGTTTAAGTTTCTTTTTTTAATCTCCATTGTTGTTGAAATTGAGTGTAAAAGAGCTTAACATTGATTTCACGTATAGACATCTCACCTAAAGCGTTACGTATTATCTGTAACACAACACAGTAGTACAATACTACTGTAAGTACATGTATTTTAAATATTAACACTGTGGACGAATTATTATTAACATTCATAGTTTTGAACGTCTTTTTTTTACTTTTGTTTTAAAATAATAGACATGAATAATATTTTTAACCCATTTCAAGGAGTTTGTCTTGTTATTATATGAATGTTGTTCACTTTTCATGTCTAAATATACAACCTTCATATATGGTGTGTAAATTATTCCACTCCTTTGCTGTACGCATACAAAAGACGAAGCAAACCGTTTGGTTCTAATGCGTGGGATATCGACAACAAAGGGATGCAGACCCGCCGACCGTCTGGTTGTCCGATGGTGGAAAGGAGAGGGAGGAATTAAGGCGTGTAATTCCTGCGCACACTCACCGAAATGCATCCTATAGAATACCGAGAGACTGGCTACTCTGCGCCTGTACTCAAGGCTGACAAGATTGGTTTTAACCAAATCAAGGTCACCAATGGGCCTTTTAGCACGTCTCTCCACTGAGTCCAATGCTGCCAGGTGGCATTTTGCAGCACCAGGCCATATGTGACAGCAGTACTCCATGCACGACCGGTCTTGCGCTTTATATAAGGTAAGAAGCTGCCCCGGCGTGAAGTACCGCCGCACCCTTGCAAGGACACCAAGTTTCCTTGCGGCTGCTTTGGCTCTGGACTCAATGAACCGCCCATGGTTTAGTTTCGGAGAAAATTCAATCCCTAACAACTGAAGGCGGTCAGTGTACTCCAAGGATACATTCCGGATTCCGGACTCCAAGGATACATGCCAGAAGCCCTAAGTCTTCATTTAACACCCTTTTCACCGTGGTTCTGCTTAACCCCATCTGAAGGACCAACAGTTTCTGCTTACGTTCGGGATTTCTTTGAATTCGCGCCTTCACAGCTTTTATCACTACTGGAGTCCTAACAGACCGAGGGCGACCACTTCTTGACCTGTCATCTACACTATAGTCTTTATTGTATCGTTTGATGGTACGATAAACGAATCTTTTGGTTATATTAAAATTTTGCAGTATATCAAAAATTTGAATTGGCGCGTAACCGCAACGATGCAACGCAATAACTGCAGCACGGTCTTCTTTAAGAGCCCTCTTACATTTCGGCGTTTCGCAAATTTAGGTATTTTACGCACCGAGCGGGCGGCAAGCTACGCGACCGATACTTTCTTTCATATCTATTCACTCGCTCGCACTATAATACTGTGAGTATGGCGATTAAACGATCTTGATCTTCCATAATACAAAGTTTTCTTAGTATGGACTTTAGTGGATGGAATATTTTTTAGTGTGTCATTTTAATGTTATCTTATTAATATATTATTACCTATATAATTATATAATTTATTATTTATTATTATATACCATTTTGATATATTATTCATTATTTATGAAATTTAGTGTTAAAATAAGTACACATAAATATTTTAATTGTTACGCTGTAATCGAATGTTAATAATCGATTATGTCTACTACCGGTAGAATAGTTGTATAAATAAATAAACGGTTGCAACGTGTTTTAATAAATATAACAACCAAATGTAACTAATATTTTTTTAATCGGTACTTACAGTCAATTACTATATTTTTTATAAGAAAAATATTTGCTGCAACGACATTGACCGAACTTTTCTCGATTCGATAATTTCAGGCAGTACACACTTTTCATAAAAAGCTAGTAACTTGGGTAACATATTGAAAATCTAAAATTGGTCGTATTTGTAAACTTTTAGTACTTTTACTGCATTAATCTGGGCCAATACATATTATGGCAAGTATTCAGACATTTTTATTTGCTAAATGAAGCTGGCCTTGGATTTGGTAAAACCAGTCATTATTTTGATTTAATGTTACACTTGAATCACTGAATTTATAACCTTTAACTTTTTTTTGTGGAAAGGCCGTATCAAAATCTATTCCGAAAGCTGAAATAGGACATTTAACTTCAATAAGACCGTTGCTGTATTGCCCTCAAATAACAATGATCTAGGTCAATGAATAGACCACATTTTTCTATATTAATATTTTTTTGTTTGCTCAATTGTGCACATGCTGCAGACTCGTTGTCCCTACCATGTTTAATGGAAGAGACGTGATCTAAATTATAACTATATAAAATAGTTTTAAACCGATCGATCAAAAATTGCGGTCGTAGTTGACGATGTTCTAGTATGCAGGCAATCGACGCACACTACGATAGCAATCGACGCACACTACGGTAGTATCGAAACGATGCAGCTCCCGAAATAAACTGACGCAGGTCCACCCTCGACAGGCGCTCGCGCGTTAGTGATCGCAGATGGCCGGCACAGTGAAATATATAGTACTTTTATTTACTTAATTAAAATATAATAGTAACGATTTAAAAAGTAAAATAGCATAGTTTAAGCAAATGTTGGTGATTATTTTGGTATAAATTTTACTTCTAAATGATGTAGAACTTCGGAAATATAGAGGCTTGTATCGAAGCTTTTTAGGTCGTTTTTTGAATTATGTCGTTTTTTTTTCCTAGCGTGAAAAGCATATAACGAAAATGGATTCAACTATTATTAAAGTGTAGGATATTTGGGAGATAAAAATATTTTTTTGATGGTCGATATTCAATAGAATCTACTAATAAGAGCTCCCAAATCATGTCTTCGAGAGCTTTTGCCTAAACATGCATCGGGAGAATGATTATTACTGATAAAATAAATAAGTTATCTAAAATCCATTCCGAGCTTTTTTGAGGAGAAAAAACGAACTATTTTTACCAAGTAATTGTTATTTCAAGCAATGAACGATAAACATAAAATTTCAACGAGGAAACCTTGTAATTTCGCGTTTTTTTGTAATACGTCTCTTAAGCGTCCACTCCATATTTAAAAATTAGTAAAATTCTAAAAAGTATACAGTTTTATTTTCATGAACAATTCGAAATTCGAATTCAATAATTTTTTTTGTGGCCAGCATTCTAAAAGAAAAGTTTTTCTGTGTGACAATACTTATGACCTGACTATGTATTTGTATGGCCTACAGTGTACTACTGTAAGTCTGTTGTACAATACAATATGGAGGATATTGTTTAAATGCTTACCAAAATAGTCGTAGACTATACAAATACTTCATCTGTTCAGGAATCGCACCCATTTTTAATAGGGGAGGGGACAAACAGGCATGTGGCTCACCTGATAGTGAGTGACTACCGCCGCCCATGAACATCTGCATCACCAGGGGAATTGCGTTGCCGGCCTTTTAAAAAGGAGTAGGCTCTTTTCTCTCATGTCTCTAAACTCCACAGTCAAACGTTTAGCCGCGATGCCACTATGCCGTCTAAATTGTTTACTCATCATCATCATCAGCTCGTAAAATTCACTGATGTTATGGATCTTTCCGATTTAGGGTAGTATTTGATTTATTCGTCACGCTTGGTGGGCGGCTTGTAGATTGTAATGCAAATCGTCTTGGACCTTTGACGCTGGTTTTGTATATTGTAATCTGCCTCGACCGTCACTTTGGTCTAGTTGTTGTAAGCACGATTGCTGATCATGAGGTACCGGATTTGAATCCCGGGTTGGGCGAAATCAGTTATTGGATCAAGTCAGGAAGTTGGTGGTGTTTCAACCCCGTGCCTCGGAAAAGCACGTAAAGTCGTTAATCTAGCGCCTTATTTCTCTCAGGTCGTATAGGATTAGCGTCCCATCGGACTATGAGAGTGATGGAATGGAGTGTACCTGTGCTTGTGCATACACTTGTGCACTACAACCCTGGCTTGCGCAGATGGCTAGTCACCGTTAAGACTGGCTGCCGTGATCGAAATTCAGTCTGGAAGACATGATTATTATTATACTGTGATCAGTAATGTTCTCATATCCGATTTCGATGAAGCTTTGAATTAGAGACAAGCCGTTTTGTGTGTAAAATTAAACTGAAGTCATTAAAAAATATAATAAGTGATTGTAATGCAACAAAGCACGATCCTGAGCCATCTGCATTCATCAACTTCCTTTACGTATTAATAAGTCGTCTATCTAATAGCGGCCTTCTTTCTACACTTCGTTTGCCGTTACCAGGCTGGACGTAGCTCAAGGCCGTGCTTTCTGGAACTGTGTTTGGGGTGATATAAGCAAACCGTGTAGTGGCGGTGTAAGAATATCCACTACCCCATATCATCCCGTGGGAGTCTTAAGGGGCGACATTAGGGAAACAAATCTGATGGGCAGCAGCGTCTTCCTAATAACGACCAAAAATTAAAAAACTGCGGTTGCCAACCCGCTTACCAAGAAATATATATATATATATATATATATATATATATATATATATATATATATACAGCAAATATATATATATATATATATATATATATATTTGCTGTAACGGTGACGGTAAACAATGAGGAAGAAGGAGATCAGCGGATTTAGCTAAGTTATATTTCTAGAATCGTTAATACTGATAAAAAAAATAAAAGCGGTTAGTCACATGACTGTCACGGGACTTAACATCTAGGTATTATGTCATAGGCGTTTAATTTTAAAGTATTCTATTGGCGTTAACGATTTATTAAAATTATTTAGGCTTCAAATAAAAAGCGTATACACAGTCATATCTATTTTATATAGTACATATAATATTTTAGTTCTTTAAAAACGTATTTAATTCCCCCATACACTAATTATTACACATTGATGCGAACGCAAAATTCGTTACGAAACAATTTCGTGCTCCGTCGTACACAATTAAGAGTAAATTTAATAATGTTACTATTTTCTAAAATATAGCTTTTACCTTTTATGTAATATAATATTATCTGTACAAATTACTGGTATAAATTTATTTACAATACCACTTCAATTACATAACAATTTATTAATTTGGCACAATTACATTACATTGATTAATCGAGATATGTTATGTTATGGATACGTGTACTTAGTATAGTAATAATATTACAGTCTATAACTATAATATATTTCCCACAGCTGGGCACAGGCCTCCTCTCGAAGGAGCAATCACTATACCGTGTTGCTCCAGTGCGTGTTGACGGACTTCACATGTCTTCCTAGTATATAAATATATTTCAAAAACATGCAGGTTTCCTCACGATGTTTTTCTTCACCACCGAGCACATGGTAAATTAGCACTTAAAATTTCAATTAACTATATCATTGGTGCCGGCGGGAAACGAACCTTGGTTGCTTGCGTTCTGTGAAATTTACAGTTAGTGCTTACCGCCTGAGCTATGACGTAGTATATACTATCTTGACTAAATACAAAATCTTATTTACAATAATTTAATGAAAGTAAAGCACACAAACTTATAGCAATAAATATATGTTTTTAATTTATTGAAATATTTACAGAGAGCTGTATAATTAATAATAAGTAAAATATAGTTGTTATAATATGAATTTAAAATATTATAAAATATAATTAATCCGAATATTTTATACAAGTATGTGAAAGACAGTGATAGAAATTTAATTCGATTGCGACGGAGTTCAAAAAAAGAATCAATTTTTGGCTAGTAATGTTGCCATGTGTGTAATGTATTTTCGTTTCTATATTCCACCAATAACTCATAAACCGGTCCTTGGTTATTTCGACAAGTAACTCAATTGACTTGGCTTAATTTGTGCGGGTGACAAAAATTCTAAATATGACGTCATTATAAAATAAATAGAAATATATATATTTTTGGAGTTTATGGCCTGGTATCTAGACCTTTAGGCCAAGTCTTGAGTATTTTTATTCGGTTTATTATAATTTATTCATAGTTCACCGCTTCACAATATGTTGATGCGTCACATTGTGCAGCCCTTGGGAGATTTTGACGGCAACTTGAGCCAGCAGGCAGCTGAGAGTTGGCGATGGTATCTAAAGGCGCCTATGCAAACAAACAGCTTATCTTGAGAATCCATCACCATCAGAGCACTTGTTTCACAGTTTCCACTAATAGTTCACATGCGCAGACACTTAATACACAAAATGGCACCACTTTTAAATATCAAAGTCCACTTCAAACCATTATTTAAACAATAATACAGGAGCAACAAACCGCCCCAGGTCAAGTTCCCGCCAAAACTCAAAATAGAAATATATGAACTGTCAAAAACTTACCACCTAAAAATAACAATAAGCATACGTATGTATATGGTATCACATGAAAGGTATAATAATTACATTCCAAAATATAAATTATGTATATTTGTATATGGAATTTACTTTTTTTTTAAAATAAAACACTACTGTCGTGTTCTTTATTCTTAATAATAATAATGTGTAATTAGATTAAGCAATTTTGGGCCATTATAAAAATATAAATTGTTTAAAATTAAATATTTATAATTATTATAAATATTAATTTAAAATTAAATATTAATAGTTACGTACTGAAAAATAATATTTATTAAGCTTAAAAAATATTTATGACTCCATGAAATTATTCACCTTTTAATTTCACTTTAGTTATTTAGTTATTTGTAAATAAATATAATCGATTTAATCATAATTAGTCATAATTGACAGTTTTGTATGTAAGACAATTGTGTAGACTTTAACTACTCTTTTTTTAATTTAAACCATGAGCGGTCATGACAATGGAAATAATGCTTCTGTGTAGCGTCTGAAAGAGGTAACCATCGATCACTAATAAAAAATAGATACACAATCAGTAACAAAAATGTCCTTACCGAATGAGCGCTCACTCGAACTTTTGGGAACTCGCGCTTTTAATTTGTACGTAACTTTGTGAATACAAATTTAGGCAATGAATTTATGGTTGAATTTACATTAATGTATTTTTATTTCAACTAAAATTACGTCAAAACAATTGGAGACTGTTTTTAGACAACTTTTGCATGGGATTGTATATCTAGGTTTTTATTAGTGATGTAGGCAACGCCAAGGATTAGAAAGGTTCCAAAAATGCCGATAAGGAACCGATATTTATTGGTTTTATACTGTTACATATTATTTAAAAACCAGAATCGAAATTTAAACTTGAATGAGAACCATTTTGCACCTTTTTTCTGGTAAACGAGCAAATCATATATTAATTCGCTTGATTTTGGTGTGAGTGATAAAATTATATTTTCGGTAAAAAAGGAAACTATGTAGTAATATTTTTTTTATTCTATGTTACAATCCTAAGAAATAATATAAAAATAAAGCTAAACTACGACGCCATTCAAGATTTGCTCTTTAATTTGGAATCTGAAACATCCCGGTATTTTGGACTTGGTATATTAAAACTGATACATCAACCGGAAAAAGAATCTGAACCGTAACGAAAAGTGAAACCATTTCTCAATTTCTGGGTTATAGATTTTCAGAGACTTTTAGGTGGAAAAAGAGCTTTACCACCCATTCGTTACAAGTTTTAATACTATTGTAAATATTAACAAAACTTTTATGTGTGTTTTACATAAAAATCTTCCTGGCCACGTCATTAAAACATTAATTGTTAAAAGAAATTAAAAAAAGATATTCTGATTCCCTCCTCAATATCCTCGTATCCATTTTCTTCTACTTTAAAATTGCAATTAGGGAAACAATTCATGGAAAGTTCAATAATTTTCAGCTTCATTAATCATTCACTTCATTGTCTAAGGTCAAATATAGAGGCAGCTGCGTCATTAATACTCTGTTAAGAATTCCACTTATCGAATGAGCTTGAATATTCTACTGCAATTAAATATTAATTCTTTTCTATTGAATTCGTAACAGACAATTATATATATTTATTTGAAATAATAAAAATAGAGATAAATATTACTAATTTTCAGATACTTTCAGTGAGGGGTTTTAACTATTGATATGTTAAATTGTTTTATTAAAAAGGATATTACATGTTTCTTTTCTATATCTACATCTAATTTTATATACATCGATAATCTTATAAGGTTAGGGACATCAATTTACACTGCACATTCAACATACAGATTTGAACCTAACCTAATATAAAGTTTGTACTACACCGTATTACAAATATTATATTTAAAAATTTAGAATGCTAACGTTTAACGTATTAGTAATACTGAATTACGAATTATTTATATACTTAATACTTATACTAATAATATTACTACTAATAATACTATACTCTATTACATTAATAAGTTTATTATAGATTTCTGTCCACCTATATCATCATTTATTAAAACATGATGTATACAAGATTTTAAATAATTTATTCGTATTTTAAAATAACCCTTGACGGTATGCAGCGCAAAATATTTTTAAATATGTAGGTACTTACCATGGCACTAAATTAAAGTGACATATTATAATTATGCATTCTGTACATTATACACTATTTCTAAACAATGAATATATTGAAAAATCTTCACAACCTTAACTTTATTTAACACGTACACACGAATTTAAACCTTGAGTCCTCTGTGTTTAAGTATTAAAAACCACCACGTCCTCAGCTTTAGAGCTGCAAGCTTGCACAGCCCTGAGAACATCAGCTGATGTAGATTTGACGCAGTTGTTCATGTGAATGTCGGAGGATGCGTTGGAGTGGTGGTGTTCCCTTCTTAAGAACTGTTGTGGGCAGCAATAGCGGCGTCCGACATCTCCGCAGAGCGACCTAGGTTACAAAGATGTTCTGTAGGTTATCAACAACATAGGCCTTACTTAGACATGAGGCTACCGTAAACTGCAAGAAATTTTCTGTTAAAAAACTATTAACGCACGCCCGCCGACTATCCACACATTTCTACACTATCAGAAATTTCGATCCAGCTATTTTTTTATCAAACTGAACCTATAAACGAACTTACAATCTACCTGATGGGAAGGGGCTGTTGCAGACCATGGACAACTGCAGCCAAATTTAAAGAAAGCTATAGATGCGATGTAACTTCCGAATACTAAGAGGGAATACCTCATAGCCTGTACCAATATTACCTCTCTATACCTATCAGACCGACACATCACTACAATCACAATACAATACAATAGAATACTCTTTATTGTACACCAAGAAAATACAAAAATATCAAAAAGGAAAAATGAACAACTATTGAGAGAAATACGAAGGGCGGTCTTATTGCTCATAGCAATCTCTTCCAGACAACCCAGCACAAGTAGACTCCAGACTCTAAACCATACAGACTCTAAGGCAAAACTTATCAATCCTATTTTTCACCAATATTCCACATTTTCCATCTCCGTATTCGGTAATTTTTGTCAGTCTCATTAATTACGTGCGCATCACTCAGGCGTACACTCTCGGAACTTTCTAATGGTGTGCGGTGTCTAGTATAAAATGTAGGGAGAGCGCGTCTTCTTACGTGTTGACTTCCTAACGCCCGATTGGAATGCGTCCGGCGAGCGTTGGAAGCAGTTGGTAGGTCAGGCAAATTTCTTAAAGTATGGAGGGTCTAGTACAAAATGTAGGCCACCATTCTCGGCACGCGTTAGAATTTTTCTGAGAAAACATTGTAATATGCGGCCGGCCTTTATATCAGCGGGTTTTGGAAATGAAACCCTGTAAATAATTTGTTATTTCTGTGTAGTAGATAGGGTTGACAGAATGACTATAATTGTAAAAAATATATAATCGACCATATCAAATTTATTTTAATAAAGGCTTGACTATGGTGTGAAGCTGTTAATAAAGTCTTAAAGGCTATATTCCTTCAAATAATCAAATTATAAATATTTTTACAAATAAGAAAAGGTCTCGAAAATACTATCTTTGTCTCAATATATAAAGTTGGCAATATTAGTATTCATTGCATCCGATATGACGAAGTGAATAATGGTATATCAAAATTAGTGCGTTGGTTTATCGTTAATAATCTACATTTAAACGGCAATAAAACTAAATGTATATAATTTACCACACTGAATATTAAAAATGTTAATATTACTGTTTTATTAAATGGAGAACAACTGAGCCCTGTCGATTCCACTGATTTCATTCGTATTACTCTTGACGTCAAACTTTATTGAGGCTCCCATATATCTAAACTAGCATGCAGACTAAGCTCTGCAGCTTATACTGTAAAAATGAAAAGAAGTCTCACTAGTGTCGAGACAGATAGATTAGTTCATTTCATTTATTTCGATAGCATAATGTTTTTGGGATTTTGCTATGAGGAAATGTCGATGATTTAGAAAGTATTTTTGTTTTCCAGAAGAGGGCCATAAGGGCTATTAACATCCTAAAACCGAGAAAGCCTCACACAGAGCAATTTACAGAAATAAGTATATTAACTTTGGCCTCTCAGTATATTTAAGATAGTTTCATAAAGAAATACGGTAGTTTTAATAAAAAAAATTATAGAATAAGGGTGACAAACGAGCACTCAATCCACCTGATGGTAAGTGGTTGCTGTAGCCCATAGACATCTACATCTATCTTCGTTTGCGAATCAAAATGCAGATGCGTTGTCACCCGTGAGGACTAAGATGGAATGCCTCTTTTCCAGTAAAACGGGTCTCCGGTTCTCAAAACTCACGATACGAAACACAGCAGCATTAAGCTGCTATTTTACGCTGGTATTCTGTGAGAGCGTGGTCCTTTCCAGGTCGAGCCGACCCATATATGCTATCTTTATATATATAAATAAAGTAAGACATACACACTGTAAATACCAAGAACGAACACAAGCTAGTGATGCCAGTTTCTCGACTCCACAGATTCAGCATTTTATTCATGGGGCAATGTAATCGCTTTTAAACCAATATCGCAGAATTTTTTTTTATTAAATTTAAATATTTTTTAAACAAAGACTGTATAAAAACCTTTACCGTTACCGTTACAATCTATAAAAGTGCAGCTAAACATAGGCCTATGATAAATCGCCTCATAGGAGGGATGTCGCTTCTAATTTTAGTACAGGAATTAGTAAAAAAAATGGACTTATAAAAATGACTGTTTATTGCTTTATTTCTTAGAAAGTCTCTGTTCGTTGGTAAGATATTGAAAAACTTACAAAATGATTTATAAGAATGTTACTAAATTATTTTCGAATATCCGTTGCATTTGGTTATATATGTAGTGGCGGTGTAAGAATATCCATCACCCCATATTTTCGTAGATAGGGAGCAGCGTCGTCCCAATTACAACAAAAAAAACTGCGGTTGCCAACACGGCTCCTAGGCGTGGCAACTATGGCAAATATCTTCCTATGAAGTAATCTATGCGGGGGGCCTATGTTCAGCTCTGAACTTTTGATTTTTTTTATAGAATAAGGGTGATAGACGAGCAGACAGTCCCCCTGATGGTAAGTGGTTGCTGCGGCCCATAGACATCTACATCTATCTTCGTTTGCTAATTAAAATGCAAATTCGTTGACAGCCGTGAGGACTACGATAGAATGCCTCCAGTAAAATGGGTTTCCGGTTCTCTACACTCACCACACGAAACACAGCAGCATTAAGCTGCTGTTTTACGCTGGTATTCTGTGAGAGCGTGGTCCTCCCCCGGTCGAGCCGACCCATTCATGCTACAACTATACTATTAATATAGCTGCAGCATGGCTCTACCACGTGCTAAAACTTTTGATAAATGTAACGGTCCATCGCATCGTCAAATGGGTTAACAGTCACTTCAGAAAAAAATAAATGTTTATTGCATGTTACTAGCACATAGATTAAAGGTTTATTGAAGCTTTAAAACACAATATGAATATCGCTATTGGGGTTCATTTTATGCAAGCTCACTCCTGTGCTATTTGCAGGAAAATAACAAACAATTTATGTCGTCGTATCGGCGAAGTGCTGTTCTTTTAAATGCGCTATAAGTTTGTTGAAAATATGTACGATCACTGATGTACTTGTCTTTACACAATCGTTTTGTATTAGAAGATATTAATGACTACGGTAACATCAAAAGTTGATTTGGGTGCATTATCAGAGAAATTAGCTTTTCTGCCTAAGGATCAATTTGGATAGGTTCTACTCTCTTATCCATTTCAACCGTCGTGCAGTGCCATTACTCTTGTGTTCCAGTTTGAAAGGTACAAAGAGCCTATATAATTGAAGGTTGTCACCGATAATCTCCATGGTTTTTATAATATTAAATCAAAATCTGAAATTACAATGCTGCTGTGTTTCGTATGGTGAGTGTAGAGAATCGGAGGCCTTGGATACGAGGCATTCCACCTTAGTCCTTACTGGTGACAACCCATATGCATTTTGATTCTTAAACGAGGATAGATGTAGATGTCATGGACCACAGCATTCATTTACCATCGTGTGGCCTGTGTGCTCGCTTGTCACCCTACTTCTTAAAAAAGAAAAATAGTCAGACATATATCAGTCTTTATATAACTTACTGCTGGTAACAGGCCTAGCAGTGTTCTCATAAATATAAGATATTTATGAGAACACTGCTTTAGTGTGTGTTGGCAGACTTACTTTTCTTGAAAACAATTTTGATCCCTAAATATGCAGGTTTCCTTAAGACATTTTCCATCACCGCCGTGCGCGTGGTTATCGGCACTTAAAATTGATATTAACAATTTAATTGGTGCCAGACGCAATGTAACAAAAATTGCTAACGTTCTGTTAAATTTACGGGAAGCTGAGATAAAAAACGTTGGTTTTAAATAAATGTAAATATGACTGTCATTCTAATAAACAAACAGGACGTGTATGTTACGACCACTAGCGTAGGAGTAAAGTCTGTCGCTAATCAGACGAGATGCTGAATAGGAAGACGTCCGTTACAATGAATTTGTGTTTAGTGTAAATGGTGTAAAAGATGTTTTTCTTTAAGAATGAAGCTAGAAGTAACTGTTTAAACAGAACCTTGATACGCATTTCAATTTCAAAAGTTTAGCTCTTAGGCTAAAGAAATTGTTTAGTAAAAAATCCTATGATCACGAGGTTTGAAGGTAAAAGTATCTGACTACTACAGCGATAGTCTAAATTGTCGGATTTAGAAAATGTGTTTCATATAAAACCGAACCATCGAGTGGCCTCGCAGTTAAAGTACTTGGTTGACTACAGTTTGGGTCCTAGATTAGAATACCAATGAGCTAGACATTAGTAAAAAAAACGAAATAGTCGATCTTTGATTCATTGCGATTGTTAAAGTCACAAATACTGCCTAATTCCTTTATTCATAATAGAAAAAACCGGCCAAGTGCGAGTCAGACTCGCGCACCGAGGGTTCCGAACAAATCCGTAGGTACATAAGTTTAAAATTGTTAAAAATATTTTTATTATATGACGTAAGTGAACATTTATGCTTTTCGCAATTTTTCTTTTATCTGTGCTATAAAACGTTGCTTCGTACCAAATTTCAAGATTCTGAGTTCACGGGAAGTACCCTGTAGGTTTTGATTCCCTTGCGAATGTCGAAAATTTGCGGCATAAACAGCTATATCTTTTGATTGCGTTGGCTTAGAAGTTTTATTTTTTCACAGCTTTTCACACTAAGGGACAGTAGACTTGAGTATTTGATATGAATTCCAGCTTGATACCTACACGCGTTCCTGAGAAAAAGGGTCTTAAGGGTTCCGTCTTCTCCTTTTTAGGTATGGAACCCTAATAATTACCAAAAATGTGGGACACTGATTGAATGACAGTGTTGGCTTTGGCAACACTTCTACGTTGCTTATAATGCCTTTCCTTTGCTGCAACCTTATTAGATAGTTTATACTGTTTCTTTTAAATTGATTTATTGTGATATCTCAGGGGTCAAGCACTCGCTTTAAAGCCCTATCTTTTTGCCCTGTCACTAGGCCTTACCCGGCTTGTAAAGGAAGCGAATAGAGTACTCGATGTAGACGGACACACCGCAAACTGCCTGGACCTTCTGCTGACTACCGAAACAAACATTTATGTGAGGTGTTTTTAAAATATGATAATACAATAATATAAGCGGGTAGGGAAAGAATTGTCAGTCTGTATTGATCGTTTACATTGCCTGCTACGTATTTTTTATAGGATAGGGTGACAAACGAGCACACAGTCCACCTGATGGTAAGTGGTTGTTGTGGCCCATAGACATCTACGTCTATCCTCCTTTGGGAATCAAAATGCGGATGCGTTCTCACCCGTAAGGGCTAAGATGGAATGCATGAATCTTTTCTAGTAAATAGGGTCTCCAGTTCTCTACACCCACCATACGAAACAATGCAGTGTTAAGCCGCTATTTTACGCTGGTATATATTTACAACAAAATACGTAATCCGTATTTTATTGTAAATTTATTCCTAAACAGTACAGTATGACGCACACGTTACTTACGCTTTAGGTGCTTCTGACCACTGTCTGGTGAAATCTGTATCGAGCGAGCAACATGGATTCAATGCCCACCGACAGCAAGATACATTAAATCAAGGAAAAGAATCCGTTACAGTCTTATTACCTATCAAAGTCCACTGTTGAACTTAGACCTCCACCATGGATTGCCTCATAGGGTTTGATAACAGTAGTTTTGTAGTTTTTACTTGTTACTAGGAAGACTGCAGCCTGGCTTTTGTCCCTCTGTCGCCTCTTAAAACTATCCACTACGCCATATCAAACCGCGGGTGTTGTACCCGCGGTTTGGTTATTGCTGGTATTGGTTGAGCTGACCCATTCGTGCTACAACTATACTACTAATATAGCTGCAGCATGGTTCTACCACGTAAAAATGTTAGGCAGTAAAAATATCAATATCACTAAAATTGCACTATGCGTAACCACGCCCGTGCACATCTGAAATCAACTCCAAACTAAGAATGTCTGACAGCCTTATAAATATATAGATTCTTCATACAATTAAGTACAGCACAGGAACAGCAGCGCACACACTGCTGTCCGACAGTAAAAATATATAGGTAATTTGGTTGGCGGCGGAGCCAGAGACCAGATCCACCGCTAGTGTCGGGAAAGCGGGTGCTACTAAGCGCTCGATTTTTCTGGCCCCATGGCCTCCGCGTATCAGATTTGGGGGAGTCCGATACGCAGATGGAGTTGGAGGCCGTGGAGGGGGGCGTGCCTTGTGTTCCTGGTACGCCTTAGCCGAGAAAGAGAAAGAGAAGATGAGGTCCTCCCCCGAGAAGGGGCTGCCATGGGGCGGCCGGCGCTGGTGGGGCCGCGGATGTGTGCGGAAGCGTTCCCGTGGCCCTGCCAATTTGCGGTGTAGGTGGAACACCATGGGGTTTTAGTCGGTGCGAGTCCGACATAACCAGTCCTTACCCCCGCCAGGCGGGTATGCGTAGGCATTTCCCCATGTTAAAAAAAGGTATCATCTACCCACACAGATACCTTACCTTGACAGATTGACAGACAGACAGATGACAGATTCCTACAATTAGCTGGCTCTCAATACTCTTTTTAAACCGGAACCCAGTATTGGGTGCAATACCACCAGGTGGGATTGTAGTTAAACACTGACTTATAAGAAGTAAAAAAAATAAATCGTGACGTCACAAATCAAAAAGGTAAGAAGGTGGAATCTAACTGAATGGCCTTAGAGCTCTATATAGCTCTAGTACAAGCCATATTTTCCAAGGAGAAAAGAATTAATTCTTTGTTCATTTTGACTATATCAAAAATTCTTCATAAAGGTTTTAATTATATTACATCAAATAATAAAATACTACGCAAAATCATCCCACGCTTCTACTGAAACTTTAAATGGACGTTCCATTATACTTTGACACTATATACAGTTTTAAAAGTATATTTACCTGCAACATGAGCCCAAAGTCTTTCGAAAAGCGGCTCTAAAGTCTCGGTTAAAGTAAGCGTAAATTAGCGGATTAAGTGCCGAGTTAAAATACCCCACCCAGAACACAGCTGCGACAACCGGAGGGGGGGATGGGCAGGCGTCCCCGCAGAGTGCTGTGATAATGTACCTGAAAAAATAGTTGCTTTCAAAACAGTTGAATACTATTTATTCTCTGGTAATTGTTTTATTATACAGAGCAGTTTCTTTATTGTGTGTGAAAACTACTCGATGGAAAATGTACCAAATACTTTTCATTCTAACATATAAATAAAATTTAAGTGTCTGCCTGAAATATCGAAGTAATGCCTTTTATTGACTTGAGGGGTTATTTGTTTGCTATTAAGACACGAATAACTTTAATTATTAAAAAAACGATAAATCGATACTTGATGGTTATATTAAACCTAAATGACGCTACATTGTAAAATCCCATACAGACGAAACCGAGGCAGTACACTATAATCATTATCATCATCATCATTACAGCCCTTCACAAGTCCACTGCTGAACATAGGCATACCTCAAGGCATGCCACAAAGCAAGGTCCTGAGCGACCTGCATCCATCGACTTCCTGCATGTCTTACCAGGTCGTCACTCCATCTAGTGGGGGGATACGCAACACTTCGTACACCGGTACGAGGCCGCCGCTCAAGAACCTTTTTTCCCAATCGGTTGTCGGTTCTTCGAGCTATATGGCCGGCCCACTGCCACTTCAGCTTACTAATCCGTTGGGTTATGTCAGTCACTCCGGTAGAACCCTGAGCATAGCCCTCTCCATAACTCACTAAACGACCTTGAGCTTCGTCATACGGCGAGCAGTGAAGTACTACATCTCAGATCCATAAGCTATCACTGGCAACACGCACTAGTTGTACAATCTCGTTTTCAAGTTTTGATCTAACGAGAAAACGTGTCTTAATGCCCCGAACGCAGCCCAGTCGAGTTGAATCTGTCGATTGACCTCTCAGTCGAAGTTGTTCATCTTAAGACCTATCCGTTAGGAGGCACTATTGAAGTCATTGAGCATAGTGCTTAGGTCCACCAGCGATTCTGCCATTAAGACTATATCGTCGGCATATCGAAGGTGAGCTATGTACTCGGCGTTGATTTTAATACCGTATCCTTTCCAGTCCAGTAGCTTGAAAACATCTTCAAATGCAGTCGTGAAGAGTTTCGGGGATATAGCGTCACCCTGTCTTACACCTCTCTGCAGTTGGATAGATGTCGTACTTTGAATCTTTACTCGGATAGCTATCGTAGCTCTATGGTACAAACACTTCAGTACTTCGATATACCGACAGTCGACTTCGCACCGCTGAAAGGACTGCAGCAACGTACAAATTTCATCGGAATCAAAGTCTTTCTCATAGTCCACATACGCCAGACATGGTGGCAAATTGTACACTTCTGGGTTTCTTTAAAATTTGCCGAAGGGTATGTATGATCTATGGTGCTAAAGCCTTTTCAGAAACCGGCTTCTTCGGGAGGCTGGAAGTCGTTGAGTCTGCATGCAAGACGATTCGTAATGACTCTCGAAAACAGCACGCAGACGCAGCTCAGGAGGGAAATCGGTTTGTAGGTCTTCAAGAAAGCATTGCCACCTATCTTGCAAAATAAGACCACCACACTTCCGCTCCACTCCTCCGGTGTAGTGCCACCATTGGGGACGGAATTAAAGAGCTTCTGAAATACTTCAAGTACCGGTATTCCACCCGCTTTCAGAAGCTCCGCTGTAATTCCATCCTCGCCTGTGGCCTTCCCGTTTTTAAGGTGCTGGAGGGTCGTTATAATCTCTCTCAGATAGACGTCTGGAATATCATTGGAATAGTGTAGCTAGTTAATACATCATTATTAATTTGTTAGCACTTTGTACCAAATAGATAAATAAAAGCTGATGCAATGTAGTACTTTACGACTGTGCTCGGCCGTGAGCCATGATGTTTCAAGATCATATTATATTCAATACATATTTTATTCACTACTCCACTAAAGCGATCGATGTTCAGAACTAAATTTACTTGAAGGCCGTTTGATTCTACCTGATTCTATTCTTCATTGTATCATGCCTAACAGATAATCCCTTACTACATTGTATCTTTATGTTTTAGGCCTTTTATAAATTATGTCTCCTTAACTGAATTTTGGTCAAGGCGGCCAGTCTTAAGGCGATATTCCGACCACAACCTTGCGATAGAGCATTTTATTCGTTATTTAGAGACTAATATCACATTAGTTATGAGAAATAACCTGCATGTAAAAGCACATTATTAATATTCGATGTCCTATCATCACATTCCACGTTTTATGTGTTATAAATACATTTAAAATCTACTTTTAAAAAATGACTAAAATTATTGATTTCATGCAAAGGCAACGTTATAATCATTTGAGGATTACAATAATGAATAGACATTTTAAAAATCTATATTATTCACGTTTTATTTAATTTTTAAAGTTCGCTTTTATTTTTTAATTAAAATTAATTCCAATAATTGTGTGAATTCTATGATAAATGGGCGTACGCAGAGTGCGGGCGGTAGTGCACTGCATGCTCAAGTTTATTTGATCAGGGAAACGCCTTAACAAAGACCAGCCAAGTGTGCGCAAACACAGGTGCACTCTCTATTCCCTCACTCTCATAGTCCGATGGGACGTTTATCCGACACGACCGGAGAGAGATCAGCCGCAGGAGCAGGAACGACTGCCTCGTTGGTCTAATGTTTGTACACGCGGCTGCTGATAAGGAAAAGCAGGAAAAACAAATGATCCTGCACCTGATCTCCCTGCGATCGTCTTGCCGTCAGTCGGGTTAGCCGTCCCAACGGACTATTAAATTGAGGGAATAGAATGCGACTGAGTTAGATGGTGAATGAACTCGTCTGTCTGGAGGACATTATTATTATTAGCACAAACCTATCTTAATGAACGAACGTGTAATGAGGTTTGAATAATAAGAATAAAATAACAAACCACAAGAAAAATGGTAGCCAACATGCCAGGAATGCCGACATTATAATCCCAAGTGTTCTCGCCGCTTTCCTCTCCCTCTTCATCTTGCTGCTTGCCATTGGTTGCATTTGTATGCTCTGGCGTTCGCGCATCATATCACCCATCGTGATTCCGTTTATCTGCAGGTGTTTGTCTAATAGCAATGCTGCCACTTTGCTCCTGAAATATAAGAAATATTTAGAATACATAATGTTTACAATATTATTTTTCTATATCTTGTTGCGAGGTCTAGTGTAAAGTCGTATCCTGCTCTGTGATTGATTTCTTAGCACACTCAGTAGCGGCGTTTAAATAACGATAATTACCGTGACCATAAAGAGGTTATCATGAATCGGGCGTCATGATGAATGGTGCTAGCTATGAAAGGGTTTGTTCTTTATCGCCACGCTGTACAACAGAATGGGCAATCGCACTGGCACGTCTGACCTGTTGTTAATCCTACCATCGACGCCAAGCTTTCTTCCCTCTTCTCCATTTCTCGGACGGTTACTCGATTTACCGAAAAAGAGAGCTTGGTAGAAGTTTAAGACAGAAATAATAATGTTAACAAAGCACTGATAAATTAATGAAATTAAAAAATAGAAACAAAAAATGATGGAAGCTAGTAAAAGTTTAAATTTAATTTGCATAATTTTCAGATGTACGAGTAAATGGTTATTTAGCGTGGGCATAATACATAATTTAAAAACAATTTAAAATAGATCGGTCGTAGTCGAGCAGTGACCTAATTAATATTGTAGACCCTTATTTTAAGCACCATTTGACCTGTCTCACCTAATCGTTAGTTGGGACGACAGAATTAAATTATTTAAAGCGACATTTTTAAAATTATTATGTTGGATTTATTTTTAAAAAAGGTAGATAACTAACATTTTAACTTTTTAAGTGGTAGAGCCAAGCTGCAGCTATATTATAGCTGTGGCACGAATGCGTCGGCTCAAATGGGTGGTTCTATTTTCTCACAGAATACAAGTGTAAAATAGCAGCTCAAAGCTGCTGTGTTTCGTATGGTGAGTGTAGAGAGTCGGAGACGTTTTTACTGGCATTCCATCTTAGTTCTGCATTCTTTTTTTCTTAATCGAGGATAAATGTATATGTCTGTGGGCCACAGCATCCATTAACCATCAGGTGGACTGAATGCTTGTTTGTCAGCCTTTTAAAAAAAACGGCATCCATATGTATTAATTCCGATGAGCATGGAGCGTGTAAGAAATTATTATCAAAGTTATTTAAATGAAAGGGAATATTTCTCAACATCGTCGTGTGTACCGTGTACTGTAAGTGTACCATAGGGACGATATAAGGATATACACTACCCCATATAGTCTCTTGGGTGTCGTAAGAGGCGAGGGAGGAAAACAAACCAGGGGATGGGCAGCAGCGTCTTTCTAAAACAACTAGAAATAATACTGCGGTTGCCAACTCGCGTGCCAAACGTGGCAACTATGGAAAATATACCCCTTATGTAGCAATAGGGAAGCCTATGTTCAGCAGTGGACTTTTATAAACTGTAATGATAATGATGATGAAAATATAGCATTAAAATACATTAATTAATCAAACCAACAGTAACATCTTAGCTAGTTTATTATTACTAGCCCAACGTGAACTGATCTTTCAGGTAACCATACTTTTATACGACAATCCACATTTACTATACATGTTACATAGTACAGTATGTACCTATTCTATCAAGTGCCACACAAGAATTTCCTCCTGTATCGTGAAGGCATGTAAACACATAAATTGCAAAGGGACACACGTCCAGATCTCAAACTATTATTTTTTGGTCGTACAAGTACTTGTTTCTTACGGGATGCGACACTTATTCAATTTGGTTTTTTTTTTAATTATTTACACTGGTTTAGAAAATACCGCTGTCTTGGAAAGAAACAGCAAGACAGGTAGCAGGATTCCTTATGGAGAAATGTTTACCTACTTTTATTTATTACGATTTTATTTTATAAAAATGCGTGAGTGTCGTGGAACACTCGGTTGGAACGAAGTTCCTTACATAGTATATTATTATTGATAAACGTAGGTATGATATTATTGATTAACAAATACAAATAAATTAATTACTAGCGTCTATTAAAATGAGGTGTCATTTGAAATAAAATAATATTTATTTTATGGCAAGATAAGAAAAAGTGCGAGGGAGATGGATATTATTCCATATCACTTTCTTATTTCGCCGCAAAGGTCGTCTACACTATGACACAAGGGGTAGTGACGAAAAAATCTTACACTTTTTGTCGCCTAGCTCCCATCCGCCAAGCCCGTACAGTCCGATAAAGAACTTCTTTCATATCAACGTTCACTATCTTAAATTTTCACTGTCCGATTACTTTTTTTTTACTTTTGATGATTTATTTAAAGATTGTTTACTTTCTGGTATGCACGTTGACGTTGATGTTTACGTCGTGCAGTGGCAGCGTAAAAGAATTCAATTCATTAAAATTTATCAAAATAATTTTATCCGAATTATCATCCCGTGGATGTCGTAAGACCATAGATGGGCAGCAGTTGTTATGTTTCTGATAATAGCTCAAAATAATTAAAAAAAAACGACGGCAGCCAACCCTAAGCGTTAAAACTTTTTGCACGCCTCATAACGCGAAGCATTATAAGGCTATGTATTATTAGTCTGTGTCAAGCAATTTTGTGATCTTAAAATGCTTCTATCATAACCATTTTGCATTTATGATATGAGTAGCTGTATATCAAGAAAACACTATAATTAATCCATTTTAAATTGGAAAAAATTATGTGGACGTCCGGATGTTGATTATGTATGTGGTCACGATAACTCCCGAAAAAAATGACGTATCGAGACCGTGTTTTTTTTTTATTAACTTCAGAATTACGTCTACTGATTCATTTTTTCATATCAATAGCCTAGTACGCATCGTTTGTTAATAAAATGATTTTTAAGTTTTATAAATTTTATTGCTATTAAAAATTTTAAGGCGCTTTCATTTTCTTCTTTAGCTCTTGATAGACAAAGCGCAAATGTACCATACAGCCTATATCGCTTTTATACTTTGTGTAATCGATTTATTTTGGTAATTTTTTTTCATCAAAATTAAATAATACGCTCTTGAGGCGTGCACTCTTGGATTTTCCAAGCTATCAATTATCCAATTTTAGGCTGTAATGGATGGACAGAAAAATAACTACAATTATGAGTTGATGCTGTAGCCAGGATTATCAGTCTTTGTGATCTCATTACTGGTTGAAATTATTTATACTGATCTTGTCGTGAAAGTCAAAAATTGTGTATAATAATGTATTAGAAGAAAATTTTTCAAACAATTTTTCACCGGCTTAAAAATGGATTCGATAGCTCTACGATTCGATAAACGACTTTGTAATAACCTTAGTCTACTCGAAAGGGTAAACATAATTACCGGAACATGACATAGCATAAACACCCACGCTTGTCACCCAGAGGGGAAGGCAGATACTACTTACTTCCATTTGGTACGATCTTGATCTCTCTCGCCTTTAATAATAACTTTTAATATGTACTATGCCCCATCAAGCAATCTATGAGGGAGGCCTATGTTCAGCAGTGGAATTTTATAGGTTGTATTGGATAGATGTAGTAAAAGCTGTTTTCAAAAACTAAAAACTATAAAATAATTTCAAATTCTGAATTCGTCGATTTGATTCTCCTATATCCTATGTCTGACTCCAGAATGTTTTTTTTTATAGAATAAGGGTAACAAACGAGCACACAGTCCATGTGATGCTGTGGCCCGTTGACATCTGCATTTATCCTCAATTAAGAATTAAAATACAGATGCGTTGTCAGCTTCGAGCATTTGCAGCCTTACTCATAAAAATCAACGTCACTTTATGAAATGCAAAAGTTGCTCTAGTTATCTTTTCATGGAGAGTAGAAACACAACAGAAACAGAGATAACTAATACGTAATTGCAAAAGAAATAATCAAAAAGGCAATAATCAACGATAATATGAAGGTCCGCAATATTTTAAAAATTAATTTAAAAAAATAAGCGCAGAATTCAAATATTTAAAAGGAACAAAATAATTTCACATTCTTTACATGGTAGAGCTATGCTACAGCTATATTGTGGTTGTAGCACAAATAGACACACGACACGACTCAACCGGGAAAGAACCACGCTCTCACAGAATACCAGCGTTATTATACGCTATTGCAGCTTAATACTGCTGTGTTTCGTATGGTGAGTGTAGAGAACCGGAGACCCTTTTTACTGGAAAAGAGGCATTCCATCTTATTCTTCACGGATGACAACGCATCTGCATTTTGATTCTTTATTGAGGATAGATGTATAGATGTCTATGGATCACAGCAACCACTTACCATCAGGTGGACTGTGTGCTCGTTTTCACCCTATCCTATAAAAAAAATCATCTCGTTGAAACTGACACATAGGTACGTAACAATATCAACTTGGTACCTTTGTGTTCGAATAAAAAAATAACTAATATTTTTAACCATTAAAATTGTTAGTTATTTTTGTCACTTAAATAAATTCAACCATTTCCGCTATTATTAGGTACATGGGTTTAGCATAAGATTCGCATTGAATGTGTTGCGCGGTGGGGCAACATAACGACTTCACTTTTTGTTTACAATCGATTCCGCTGCCCCTCTAATTTGTGTATAGCGGGCTCTAAATGAAAATCAATTTTTAAGGAGTAAAGTTCAAAAATCGAAACTTTAGGAAAGAAAATGAAAGAAACAAGTATCAAATATTTCAAGTTTCTAAATAATGTATAATAATTTTGTGAATATATTTGCGGGACCTTTAAAATGGTTCATTCACTGATACTCTGACATACTGTTTTGACCTCGCATACATTTTGTTTATGAGAGTTTTATTGTTATTAACTAGCAGATGCAGACGCTAGCGGCCGCGAACAAATATTTGCAGTATTTAACGTCGTGAAGTATTCGCTATTGAGTTCTTGTCTTGTTGAGATCGATTAATTTCGAAAGAATTTGTGGAATTTTATTGAACCTATCAATTTGTAGTTATTTTTGGAAAAAGATAATTATAGTAGACGTAGTTCCACACGCCCTGCTAAAATTTTGAACACCAATAGTAGCAACTTCGAGTCTTGAATCCAACTATCAATCCAGCATACAAGCACATTCCTGAGTGTTTGTATGCATGTTAAAGCTAAAAGCCTAAGTGCTGATACGCCTAAGCATAGCCAGGTACAACTAAGTGCAGCCTATTGCAGTTGGTAAGCAAGCAAGTATCAAGTAATATCAGCGACTGTTTTTTTTACTAAAAAAATCTGTTTACTTTAAACTAAAAAAATCTACTAGATTTGAAACATACTAAAGTAGAAAATTCAAATTATAATGTCGATATTTAATCACTCATAGACACTATATAATCTGTCAATCAAAGACCTAATAAAAAATCCAAGATATTCGTGGACAAGTGAAGAGTTTTATTCAATATAGATTACATGAACACTTATTGAAAGTAATTTTTTGCTTTATCCACTGGTGCAAAAAACCCTTGTCATGGGAAGAAACAGCAACCAAATCAGCAGGACTTTTTTTTAAATAAAATCAATTTACAATATATTACTTTATACAAATGGTATGAAGACTTTAGAAATAGCATAGTAGCGATCACCTCATTTCCAGGGGTAATTATCAATCATGTACTCTTTAGTAGGATAATAACCCTTACTAAATAATTTTTGCTTAATAAAAATTTTGAGCCTTTTGATTGATGAGGCCTGAATTGTGAAGTCCATTCATTTCGTCTATTTCTTTTATTTTATTCATTCTTTTCATTTTATTCTATCGTTCATTACAACTTATGAAATTTCACTGTTAAACATAGGCCTCACCATAAATTGCCTCATATTTGCACTAGCTGTCACGCTTGGCAGGCGGGTTGCCAAACGCAGTTTTTTTTATTTGTTATTAGGAAGATCATGCCATCTGATGTGTACATTGCTAAATATTAGCCTTCCACTAAGGTTGTCTATATTATTATAGGGGGTATTTTGCCATAATTGGTACACTTTACAGCCGAGTATAATAAAAACTCCGGTTGCCACGTAGTTTTTATTATTGTTACAAGCTTGGAGTTTGAGACAATTAAAAACTGCCGAGTGAATTACTAAACTTGACAGTTTAATTACAGAACACTAATTACAACTTATAACCACACTAATAAAAAAACAATTGTACTGCAGATCACTTTAGTTCGCAGTTGTATCTCTTCGAAGTATTCGCTTGTATCGCCAATTCAATACTGACTTGGTCGCGGTCTATACCGGCCTTATATAGCGCCTCATATAGTTTCCGGAACCTTCTACTGTAGAAAAATCTAGAATGTTCGAGTATATACCGTCCCGATTGACTAGGTGTTGATAGAATGTTCTTCCATGAAAATTTAGAAGGATCTTGACTCTCCTAGTTCTGCTACTCGATATTAGAGGGCGCTAGTGGAAACTATTGTTGCCATATACCAGACGCTAATAGTGACGCTCAACATTATTGTCAGTTCTTATCAAGAGGATGCTTATTCAGTTTCGCTCTGTCGCCTCTTACAACTCCCGTGGGACGATATGAAATCGTTAGATTGTTTTACGCCTCCGCCTCTGCCGTTGTAGGGGGGGATATGCCTTAATCATCATGCTTGGCCAATGACAGTGCCAGACATCTTTCAGCTTTGACGCTGCTGCCCGTCACTGGTCTTATTATTTACGCCTGATATGAAGGGGATGGCTATGCCGCCATCTTTCGGAGGTTTAAATTTTCCTCTATTTGCTTTAATCGCCTGTTAGAACTGAATGAAACGGGTTGAAGGATTCCTTGACTGTGGCTTCTCAACCGATTTAAAGGATTTTTTTATTACTATATATCGGAGGAGGTCTCATATACATATGAAGAAAGTTCTTCAGCTGAGGGTGAAAAATTATGGGATGAAGTTTTTAACACATTCCCTGTCCCGTGACCCACAGATTGTTTTTGCAGAGCGGACAACATTATCTTAGGAAGTCGCTTGGTAGTCTTTGTGGATCTGTTTAATACCAGTGTTTCTCGCTTAAAAATATTTTAGCGCGAAAATTCTTTTGTTCTTCTGTTTAATTTTGTTAAGGCCTTAACAGTGGTTGAAATGCCTAAATCTTGGATATTTAAGTAAAAATATCTCAATAACTGTTCATTTAATCCATAAAGAAAAAATACAGGTTAACAGAAGAGGATTTAGTAAATGTTTTTAATTGAAGAAAATTGTATTTTTGTCAACCCCTTATTAGAAAAAAATCCCCAAATAGTACCTATCTTTGTCATATTTTGCAAAATTTCTTCAAAACGGCACAAGCTTTTTAAATAGTTCTTACACTAAAAACAAGGTCTTAAAAATATTAATATTTTTAATTGAGAGTTTTATTTTTATTCCCCGTTTTATAAGAGAATATATCATTTTTGCATGAAATTGAATATATTTACGCGAGCGCGCATGCTCCGTCACCCTGTCAGCCTGTCACAGTCCGTTTTCGGACATCGTTGAGGGTGGACCGCGCATCGGTGTTGGACCGACTTCGTTCAAATATATATTAGTTTTTTAAAAGTTTATACTCAATTATAAATATTTTTATGACTAGAAATACTTAATTTAGTTAATATCTGTACACTGGTAAGTGTAAATGTTATTTTCTAAATAAATTAATTTTTAAAGTGCCCAAAGAAGAAGAAATTTTCGCGGCGACGTTGATTAGTGAAATTGAAAAATGCATTTTTAAATAATTTAGATGTGGAACGACTAACATGCTCTCGTTACTTAGATTTCGATAGTTTTTAATACCTATGTAATTTTATTATTGCATATTTTTATTAATTAGTTGATACTGAATTTTATAATATGTATTACAATAAAACGCTGTTTTTATGAGTATGACTTTATAAAATATTATTGGGGGGGGGGAGGGAAATATAGATACAGATACTTACATTTAGGTACACTGTTATCAAATTAAATCAAACAATTTAAATAAATAAAAAAATGGTGCTTCCCTAAGTATAAATAACTATATAAAGACATTCTTGGGTTTTGTTTTTTTATGTTAGAAATCATCTAGAAAATGTAAAAAATGTAAATTGGAGAGGGGTTTCTTTACGTGATAAAATTATAAATGAAGATATTCGCAATAGAACCAGAGTAACTGCCCAACGGAATATTACAGTGAAATGGCAATGGGCTGGCTATATAACTTGGAAAACAGATAAAAAATAGGAAGAAAGGTTCTCGAGTGGCAACCTCGTACAGGTAAGCAAAGTAGTACTCAACCTTTATTCCTCTTCTCGTATTCTCATACGCTTTGCTTCACACACACACATACACACACACACACACACACACGCACACACGCACACACGCACACACGCACACACGCACACACACACACGCACACACACACACACGCACACACGCACACACGCACACACGCACACACGCACACACGCGCACACGCGCACACGCGCACACGTGCACACGCGCACACGCGCACACGCGCACACGCGCACACGCGCACAAACGCACACACGCACACACGCACACACGCTCACACGCACAAACGCACACACGCACACACGCACACACACACGCTCACACGCACACACACACTCGCACACACACACACACACACACACACACACACACACACACGCACACACACACGCATACACGCACACACGCACACACGCACACACGCACACTCGCACACACCGCACACTCGCACACACCGCACACACGCACATACCGCACACACGCACACACGAACACACGCACATATGCGCACACCCGCACACGCGCACACGCGCACACGCGCACACGCGCACACGCGTACACGCGTACACGCGTAAACGCGCACACGCGCACTCGCGCACACGCGCACACGCGCACACGCGCACACGCGCACACGCACACACACACGCACACACGCACACACGCACACACGCACACACGCACACACGCACACACGCACACACGCGCACACGCGCACAAGCGCACACGCACACACACACACACACACACACACACACACACACACACACACACACACACACACACACACACACACACACACACGCACACATACTTCTACTACAACATAATTCTCAGTGATGCGCAAGCATAACGGGCAGTATGTCACTTTTATAATTGTCATCTCTGCTGTCTATTAATCTTTGCACTTTTATAAGTAATACAGAACGTAGTTGCTAGACGGTGTTGAAGTTGGCTAAAATCTCTGCGATAGCCGTTTCGTCAAGGTCATTCAGAGTAGTTAAAGCCTTAATATATTCTATATTTGTCTTAATCGATGTTTATCTTTTACTGACTAGAATTATTGTTAACTTTCGAATGGCCTTCTAGTTGTTATTCATTTATTTATTGTTAATTTTAGCAGTAAGTTTTTCAAAAAGAATAAGATAAAATAATAAAAATAAATAGAAAAGTTAATTTATACTTTATTTTATTTGTCCAACATTTTGAGTATATTTCATCGTCTATGGTCACAAGAAAACTTGGTTGTGTGTCATGTCGTGGTTCTAATAGAAAGTACTGTGCCCCATGCGGACCTTGTGGACTCTTTTCACCAAATGGTCCCTGCTATACGAACTTGCATCAGATGGTTTCGGAGTAGTGTTAAAAGTGTAATGATTTAAATCAATGTATATCGCGAATTTGTAACCGTATTTATTAATGTATATTCTAAAAGTTTATGTCGGCTGCTAAAATAGTATTTGATTGAAATCTTGACAGATTGTATAACCGTAATACGATATTAACATCTTTGGTTTCCTTATAGCTGAGACATCAAAGCGTCTTAGTAAATAAAAAGGCAAATAAATAAAAATAAACAGTTCCAAGTATTGAATTCATACAGGTAAAAGAGAAAATACGGGAAATAATATATTTTAATAACTACCTATTGTGCATAGATTGTATAGAGGAAATATGAAAAAAAAATTAAACTAAAGTTTTATATGGAATAAAGAACACAAGGAGTTTGCTTTTAATATATTGTGAAGTCAAAACATTATTCTATGTTGAAGGAAAACAATTAAGTAAAACACGTTTTAATACCCTTTATATTCATTGGAATAAGTGATTGAATAAGCTTTAGTTTAGTTCAGGAGCCATGAATTACAATTCCCGTAAGAAAAGTATTTTATACCACCTACTCGCTTTTTTTCAGGTCCAGCAAGACCAGTATCACTGCGAATTATAAGATCTATTGTGATAGCTGCTATGGCTATAAATCACTGCTAATCCCTATGTCTTCAATGAATAGAAGGAGTTACTTAGCTATAAGCAATTTCACTTCATCTGGGCTAAGTACATAGTTTCGTAGATGAGTGTTACGTTTGCACAAGGTCCGAAATCACTTAGGAACCACCTACTGGCGTACAGTTAATTGTTCTAGGTCATTGTCATGGAGTCATTATGTTCGTATAAAATTTTACTATGTAAAACGCCCTCAAGATACAAGGCAATTTTTTTAGCAATAACGTATTTTAGATAGAATATAAAATTAATTTATATTAGGTCCTTACATATTAAATTGGCGTTTTGTACGGGAGGAATATAAAGTCATTTTTTTTGTAAAATATATTTAATTAATCAAAGTATGCACCGTTGTTATCTGTGCACTTTTGCCATCTCATAGGTACTTCATTGATCCCTTTACTAAAAAAACCATGGGGGCGAGTATCAATAAACTCTTCGAAGGCGATTTGGACTGCGCATCGAAAATAATTTTTTTTCTTGCAAGAAGTTGTCTAAATTGTGGAAAAAATGGTAATCTGTTGGAGCAAGGTCCGGGGAATACGGTAGGTGTCGCAGATATTCCAATCATAGCTCATCTAACTTAGTGGTTGTTTTTTGTGCAGTGTGTGATTTTGCGTTGTCGTGAAGCAGCAGTGGCCTAGAGCGATTGACTTATCTCGGTTGCTTAGCAGCTAGTTCTTTCTTCATGGTTTGCAGTTGCTGACAATAGATATCTGCCGCGATCGTTTGGTAAGATTTTAGAAAGCTGTAGTAAACGATACCGGCGCTAGTCCACCAAACACTCACACACTTTATCTGAGTCAATTTTCGTTTAGGGTAGGATTTGGCTGGGTCTCCAGGGTTCAGCCATTGCTACGAGCGCTTCCGATTATCGTACAGTATCCACTTTTCATCACAAGTAATGAACAAAGTAACACAGCAATCGACGCGTGTATTCAAGTTCGATTCACTCAATTCATGAGGTACCCATCGTTCAAGTTTTTTTACTTTCCCGATTTGCTTCAAGTGGATTGGATGACAGTTTTATCACTTACCCCGAAGCCTACAGCTATCTCTGAAGTGTTTTGTGATGGATCCGCTTCGACAATAGCCTTTAGTTCTTCATTTTTCACTTTGGTCTCCGGCCGTCCACAGGGTTGGTTCTGAAGGTCGAAATTTCCAGAACGGAAACGTTGAAACCAAAAACGTACTGTGCTTTCTTTTGCGACACCAGCGCCGTACACATCATTAACCCTTCGAGCTGTTTCTGCAGCACTGGTGCCACGTTAGAACTCGTACTAGTAAATATACCGACACTTCATGTTTTCCATTGTGCGGTAATAAGCGACGCCAAAGAAAAAAATAATAAGGAAAAAACAATTGAATGACTGTTTTTAAAACTCAAATGTACCAGATAAATTAATTTATAAATTTGAATTTGGAATTCTTAACCAAAGAGGAGATATTTCAGATCAAAGTGGTCATTACGACAAAACGCTAATTTCATATGTAAGGACGTAATATAAAATGTGAATCAGTGTTAATAATAAAAAAAAATATAATTCCTGAATTTTACTTGCGAGACGACTTGCTATATAACTCACATAGTTTGCCATGTAGCGGGGGCGTAAGAGAGGACATCACTCTCTTTCGACCTATGGGTGTCGTTAGAGGAGTCTATGATATATAGCCAGAAATATCTTATAGTGAAAGTAATATAAACTTACTTATTCAATATAGTAGATAAACAATACTAATTTCAAATCACTCCAATGCTTAATTGACCACTGTGTCGGAAAATACCTATTCCTTGGGAAGAACCACCAAGAACCACAATGGGACTTTTTTAAAGAAAATAACAGTTTACCAATAATTAAGGTACAATACAATAATTAACTACACAAAACAAATTAGATATAGCATGGTAGCGATCACCTCATTCCCAGGGCATATTATCATCAATGAATTCCTTAATATTATAATAACACTTTTATAGAATTTTGTTTCGTAAAGTTTTTAAACTTGAAGAAGTAGGTAAGTGTTTTCTCGTTGAAATCAGATATAAAAGGCGTGCGGCTTCTGAAATAATCATATACGAGCCACAGCTTGACACACGATTCAAACACACTATTTTATGTTTTTATATTTTCCGCCATATTTTATATTTATTCTCGAAAATATATCCACTGTTCTTCCAGTGTTATAAGGGCTTACAGTAATCGTCACGCGTGACATGCGGGTAGGCAACCGCAGTTTTTTCACTTCGTATCGTATATGTTCAGCAAATAAGTTATTTAATTTATTCATTCTTTCATATTTTCTACTTGTTTTTTATTTTTGTTATTAGAAAGACGCTGCCCATCTTCTGGATTATTTCCCTCTGTCACCTCTTACGATACCCACGGGATGATATGGAGTAGTGGATATTCTAACACCGCCACTACACAGAATACACTGGAATTTTACGCGCCCGTAAAAAAAAAGAAAAAGAACATATTCCAAATAAAAGCATGGCTTACTGACCTGTATAACATTCTCTCTTGTCGGTCCGCTTCTACGTAAATTCTATAATACATGAAGAGCATTATTACTCCTGGTATCCAGAAACTGACACTGCTCGATATTACCGCGTATATTTTATTCACAGTAAAACTGCAAACTTTTGGGTGTCTTTTCCTAAAATCTAAGTGCTCGTGCGTAGTGTACCATCCCGCAAATATTGGAAGGAATGACACCAGTGCTGGACTGCACCATACGACAGCGAGCATGATCCCCAATTTCCCGCTCGTCATGATAAGTGGGTAGTCCAACGGTTGAACGATTGCATAGTATCTGTCAACGCTTATGCAACAAAGATGTAATATAGACGCCGAAGAAAAGTACACGTCTAATGAATTCCAGACGTCGCACATGAAGTATCCAAATAGCCATTCTCCATTAGTAATCTCAACGCTAAAATTGAAACACATCGCCCAGATAGCTACTAACATATCCGCTAATGCGAGGGAGACAACAAAGTAGTTGGTGATGACGCGTAGCTTTCTGTGTCTCATAACAGACACAATGACTAGCAGATTGCCAAATATAGCGGCCAGTATTATAAAGAGCATAATTAGACATTTTAAAATAATTAAAAAGACGATAATTGCATCGTTTTCAAATTGGTTGGTGTATACGAAATCATTCGTCGTCTCGTTAATTTCGAGCGACTTGTTTAAGTAGCTGTCAGTGAGATACATTGAAGTGGAGAGATCTCTAAAGTCTAAAGTAATATTCTCTGGTGTGTCAGTTAAGACAATTTCAACTTTCATATTTCACATTTTGTTGCATATAATGCAGGATTAAGTCATGTTAATTTCTTTCGTCAATGAAAACTTGCTCGTTGTGTGTAAATATTCACTGATTCTGTTTCCCATTCTGATGTGTTTGTGAAATAGTACCTGGAAATAAAAAAAACATATGTTAGATAACACATAACATACAACTTTATAAAAAAACTTTGAACTTCGGAAGTTGTTGTAATGGGTCTGATAATAGAAATTCCAATTTTGAACACAGTTTAAGGATACTTCGAATTCAGTTTTGCTGTTTTCACATGGATGTAAGGAAGATGCGTGCGCTCAAAAACACACCACTGTCGATTACACGACACTTGTTCCTCCTCTAAATGATGCATCTTTAGGAGAAGTAGACTCTGCAATGGCTAACCGCTAATAGATTCTTAGCAGTTTCATCAAACTAGATCATCCTCATCATCATCATCACAAATTGATTCTTTATTTATTCTTACAGCGCTCCACACGTTAACAGCTGAACATAGGCCTCCCCCAAAGAATGCCATATAACACGGCCCTGAGCCACCCGCATCCAAAGGACTCGTGGAGGCTTATATAGAAGGGCCCAATTGAGAACCCTTCGTCCCCAATGGTTATCGATTCATTTTTAATTTCTAAGCTGCTAGTTATCCACTAAGCAATAACCATCGTAGAGTTTATTTTTTCTTTTATTGCCTCGTAAAGAGGCGAAATACGTGCCATATTATCGACGGTGAAGTGTATTTTCTAGTGGTGATGGGATTAGTGATGACGTTGATAGTGAACGCAATTGAGGGGCCCCCTCCCTCTCCCTGCTCTTCAAACTAGGTGTAACATATTATTTCATTTTACACGAATATCAGCTAATATAATATTAGCGGTCAGACACCGCAGAGTCTATTTCACTTGATGATGCCTCGTTTAGAGGCGAAACACGTGTCGTATTATCGCAGGTGGTGTGACTTTCCCAGTGAAGTAATAATGGAAGTTATGGTGTTAGAAAAGGTGATAACAGCGATAGTGCAAGCAATTGAGGGAGGGCGGGAGGTGTTCTTCAAAGTAAGTAAGATACATCATTTTATTTTATTATGCACATCTTCGCTAGTTAATTTTTAACAATTAAAAATTACGTAAAGTAACGCCTGATTCTATTAATTTGTAACAAAACAAATGAACTTATATTTAGCTAATAAATAGTTAACAGTCCAATCTATATAAATAAAATGATAGAAAAATGAAAAATGATTTATTGGTTTACAATGATACAATTTAAAGCAGTCGCAAGGGCCCCTGTAATAGGTTGGTTACCTGTATTACTGGGTACCCCGCTCATCCACCAAGACAATACAATATTAATCAATAAATAACAAAAGGCAAGGCATGCGCTAGCATTAGGGAGTAATATAATTTATAATATAATAAGTTTGTGTGTATGTGTGTGTGTGTGTGTGTGTGTGTGTGTGTGTGTGTGTGTGTGTGTGTGTGTGTGTGTGTGTGTGTTGTGGGTATGTGAGCAGTGCTATAGAGGTTTGCAGTTGTGCGCACATCACGCAAAAACTACTGGATAGATTTCAATTATGTTTTATTTCTATTAAATTAATATATTTTCTTATCTAAAAAAATATTACGATATCTTCATTTAATATAAAGTTATTTAAGTTTTAAGAAACAACGATTTTTATAAGCACTACGTATTAAGTAATGTGTGTTTTCTTACCGCGGAGAAGATCGAAAACTTTGTTAATATATCAAGCAACGCCGACGAAGTCGCGGGTATAAGCCAGTTAAAAAAATATAAATAATAAATTTTAACTATCGTAACAGTAACCAGAGGAGGTATTCGGCTAACAGGGACGTACTAAGTCTATAAATTTAAAATACCTGAGTTCTTAACTTTCTTCTTCAACAACTGCTGATTGGGGGCATTTTCCATAGTACGAGTTTATAATTGCTTGAATCGTCACGCTTGTTAGTTGAATGGACGATCGTAGCACCAAATTTCTAGCATCCTTGACGTTGCTGCTCGTAGCCGATCTTGGCATTTTACCTCTGGGGTTACATAAAAACTAAAGCCGTAAATTATATATAATTATATATAAGTATTACCACATATCTTCCTATCGTTCAAAGCTTAAATGGATACCTATAGGTCAAAGGCGATGCTCCAGCATTTTACTTGTACTTTATTCAATTTTAAACGATCCAAGGTCGTCTTATTATCTTATACAAGTAGAAAGTCCTTTAAATTACTTCTACGACAAGATTACCTAAGGGCACTAACTGACATTTTTTTCTTCAAATATTTATTTATTTATATACTGATACGGATATTTATTTATTAAGTTAATAAGCATGTATACACATTACATATATGTATGTATGTATTATTGTTGTATTGTAATTGTGTAAATATATGTTGTGTATGTATGTACTATGTACATTTTATATTTTAATATTTATGTATTATATTTTGCACCTGCCTACAATTGTCTTTGGCACCCAGGGTTGACTGGCAGAGATTGTCATATGACACTAAGTCCGCCCTATGTACCCTTTACCTTAAGGTGCTACTTTTAAGTTTTTAAATAAAAAAAATAATTGACGGCTCCGTGGCACAGTGGCTTAGCAATGAGTTGTTGGCTGGGGGCCACGGGTTCGAATCCCGCACAGAACAAGTATTTGTACGGCCTACAAATAATTGTTCTGGGTCTGGATGTTTGTACTCGTGCAATTTACGTTTGTAAACTGCCTCCACGTTACAAGAGAAAATCCTAGTACGGGGGTAACGTTTTTATCAGCCACGGGTGAAATGGAGCAATGTATTTTCCTGTGACGTTACCACTCGGCACTTGTTGTTAGTTTTTAATAATAAGAATAAAAAATAATTTCAATAAAGAATTCACTAGGTTCTTTCCCCCACTTTTCACAGTATTTCTGCCACCGTATAGAGTAGTAAAGAGAGCCAGTATAGTTACAGGCTTCAAGGCGTTCCATCTTAGTCCTCTGGGGTGACAAAGAATTTTAGCCTTATTTGTATGAAGTTGGCTGCAGGCTTCTTAGGACTGCAGTTACCACGTTCCATCAGGTAGACTGTAAGTTTGTGTGTGTCACTTCAGGTTTATAAAAAAAAGAAAACTGTACTTATGAGGAACAAGCAGTTGATTTTATCTCCTACAAATATTTTAATTTACGTAATTCCCCACGTTTCATGTTATCTCTTTCGGTCACTGCATTATCTCACTATACAAACTAAAGAATAAATGGTATTAACATTTTATTTATTCTGAGATTGCGGTGATATATTACTATAAATATTTCCACAAGGATTATTTTATCTCAATGTTAAGAGTTACGTTACTTTTAAGTCAAAGGTGTTCAGCGGGGCGTGGTGTAGCTGCGCGCGAGACATATCTATACATTTGTTTGTATATATATTACTTGATATCTTTGTCCATTTCGTAACGATTTTAATGACGCTTCTTTTATGAAATAGAATATACAGTTGTACAAAGGTTGTTCTTGATCTTCAGAGGGGAGGGTCCCATATAAATTTTAAAAATCTCCGGAAGTCACTGAAAAGGATAGGGGATGAAGTTTTAATGTAAATATTTAGACGACGAGCCGTTGATATTTCCGTCTTAATCAAAAAGTTACGTTTTAAATAAAATGTGAAAACCGACTATACAGAACTAAAAATAATAAAATAGATCCCGTATAATAGTTTCAGAAGTCAGGGTTTGAATACTTTTACACACTAAGTCATTTCTTTGAAGTAAGCTTTTACTTTTTAAATTTTATTTTAATTATGATTGTCGAGTATAAATGTATTTTTTTCATCTGGTTGGGCTTAACAAATATATAGAAGAAAATAATAAATATATGTACATTAAATATATGTTATTATTTCAATCATCCACATTATTCTTAGAACTTCAAGTCCACATTATTCTTAGAACTTTAAGACAGTGGTTTCTTTGATCAATCTCGCACATTAACCAGTTCAAATGTACTCGTAGACATATCAAAAAGTTTGTGATCTCTAGCAAAAGCTGATATATTTTTTAAATTTTATTTTATCAAGAAAAAGTGTTTGCGTTACAACTTTTTTAAACAGAAATACACTGTTAAAAATTAAAAAATTAAATTAAAAAATTAAACTCTTTTTTATTTTTTAATAACAAAATTGAAGTAGGTAATTCAATCCTAATGTAATTGTAACAGAAATTTGATGGAAAGAAAAAGATTGTTTAACTAAACTTATACAACAATTTATTAATAGAAGATTTTTATTTAATACAATATAACTCCTCTCCTGACTTGAGCGCAGGCGCATATCCTTCTGGGCATACTGAGGATCAACAGCTGCTTCCCTGATTTCTGGCACTACCTGGGCAGTTGGCTGACGATTCTTAACAGCTCGCTTAAGAGCATCCCACGCGTGCTTTATTGGGCTTATATCAAGCGAGCCGGCAGGAAAATCTAACCTTGTGATGTCGTATTCTCTGAGAGCAGCATTGACTGCTTGAGCTCGATGTGCGGGCGCATTTTCATTGACCAGTACAAATTGGTGCCCACGGTTTACTCGAAATGGTCTGACACTTCCATCAATAGTAACTAATTTGTAGCTTTCTACCGTCATGGATCAAAATTCCGCCCCAAAGGGACACCGATTTCCCGCCTTGCTGAATGGTTCCAGTGGCAGTTATTTTCCTTTCAGAGTGTCCAGGTCTTCTCCAGACATGAGCACGTCGGTTATCTGAATGAGTACTGATTAGCGATTCGTCAACAAAGAGAGTGAGTTTTTCCAAGTGGTTTCCTCCTCATCTTCTTCATTTTGCTGGAGCCTAGCCCACTGTAATCTCTATCGCTGAGGTTGCCGTGATTTCAGAGGTGCTCGCTAAGACCTCTGTCCTCGCAGTCCAGCCTTTTTTTTTTTTTTTTTGCGGATGGAAAATCATCAAATGACGCCTTTCGCTCTGGGTGGAGCGGAAGGGAGTGTCAGACTTTTACTGACTAAAAACCATCCGTGTTCCTTCAGTGCCCTTACGTTCCGGAGCCGCGGTATCTCTTTCGAACAGCCCGCAGCCCCGGCAGGCGTCGGCCCTTGCGGGCCCCTTCACGCTGCTGACAGCTCTTTGAGGCGCGCGTGGAACAAAACGCGCCGTCGACACGGCCTGTCGTCGTTAGACGGACGGACGGCGAGCTACCCATTGCTCGCCGTCCACAGGCCCGCGCCTACGGTGGCCGGGGGCCACGACGTAGCCCCCGACGCCCGGGGCGTCTCCCGCGGCGGCCGGGAAGGAAAGCTGTTGCTCTTTCCTTCTCCCGCTCCGCCACCTCCTTCGCTAGCATCACTGCTTCGCAGAAGGTGGTGACGGCATCCCATTCCGTCTCGCTCCGGACCATGGCTTCGACCAGGGCCGGACGCGAGAGGTCGCCGCCGCCTATCGCCGCTACGAGGACACGGCGGTGCTCCGCCCAAGCAGGGCACACCTCCACGGTGTGCTCCACCGTGTCCTCCGGTCGATCCTCGCAGTGGGAGCACCCGGGCGTTTCCTCCCGCCCGATTCGGTGCAGGAACCTCCCGAACACACCGTGTCCGGTGAGGACCTGCGTCAGGCGGAAGGTGAGGACGCCGTGGCGTCTCTCTAGCCACTCCTCAAAGAGGGGTCTTATCGCCGCTATAGTGGCGTGCCCAGCACGGGGTTGCGACAGTCGCTCTCTCCATGTCGCCATGAGATCACGCCGGAAGTCTGTCCGCTGCGCGACAACTTGCCGCTGCAGCGGGGTTTCCCCCCGGCATAGTGCCTCCGCGCGCCATTCGTGCAGGCGCGCGAGGACTATCGCTTCCAGATCCCATGGCGGCAATCCGGCAAGGAGGCTCGCCGCCTCGCGGGAGATCGTGCGGTAGCCGCGAACCATCTTTACGGCAACCACCCTTTGGGGCGCGTTGAGGTGGTGGACGGCAAGCCGCGCCAAACCATGCGCCCACACTGCGGCCCCGTAAAGGGCCATGGACCTCACGATCCCCGCGTAGAGCCTCCGGCAGGAGGCGTTTGGCCCCCCCAGGTTCGGCAGGAGCCGCCTGAAGGCAGCCCCGGTACGTTCCAGTTTGGGAGCCAAACGTCGGAAGTGCTCAACGAAGTTCCATCGGCCGTCGAGGACGAGTCCTAGGTACTTCAACGTCGACTCGACGCCGATGGATACCCCTCCTACCATCACTGAGGATCCCGGTGGTGGCCTGTTCCGAGGACCATGGAAGTGCATGGCCTCGGACTTGTGCAGAGCCACCTCGAGACCCAGTTGCCGGATCCTCTCAACGACTATCGCAACCCCGCGTGTCATAGTTTCTGCCGCCGCCTCGTACGACCCCCCTTGTGCCAGTACCAGCGTGTCGTCAGCGTAGCAAACTACGCTGACGCCGGTAGGGAGGTCGGCGCGCAGCACCCAGTCGTAACCGATGTTCCACAGGGGCGGCCCCAGAACCGAACCCTGTGGGACACCGCACGACATCTCTCGCCGGTTCCACTCACCGTTGCGACCGGGGTAGATGACGGCCCTGTCCGTCAGATAGTCCCCGACTATACGACGGAGATAGGTCGGCACCCGGTGATACCGGAGTGCCTCCCTAATGCAGCTCCAGGGCATGGAGTTGAAGGCGTTGGCGATGTCGAGAGACACCGCCAAAACAACTCTCCCCCTGGCCACTGCATCCCCCGTCGTGAGGGCTCTCACGCGCATGATGGCGTCCACCGTAGAGCGCCTCTTGCGGAAACCAAACTGGTGTTCCGCAAGATCCGGCCCCGTCCCCGCAAGGTGCTCGGCGAGGCGGTTTGCAATGACTCTTTCAAAGAGCTTGCCCACCTCGTCGAGCAGCACCACGGGCCGGTATGCGGACGGAGAGTCCGCAGGGCGCCCCGGCTTCCAAATGAGGACCAGCTTCCCCGTCTTCCAACGAAGCGGGAATTGGCCTCTCTCCAAGCATGCGCTTAGGAGCCCCTCCAGTCGGGGCCCGAGAGCCTCCGAGGCCAGGACCCAGGCTTTGCCAGGCAAGCCATCGGGTCCTGGGGCGGTATTCTTGGCCTTGAGCCTACGTACCGCCACTCTCAGGTCTACCCCGGTCCCTTCCGGGATGTCGTCGTCGTCGTCCTGGTGGTCCGCTTCCGGCACCGCAGGTGGCGGAGCCATAGGCGGGGGCGGATGTTCCGCTCGCGCAGGGAACAGAGCGCTCACCACGTCCTCCACGAGCTGAGGCCGGAGACTCTGCGTCAGCGGGGGGGCCCAGGTGCGGAGTTTATCCCGCACCATCTTGTAAGGGCGCCCCCACGGATCTCTGTCGAGAGTCTCCAGCATCTCCTCACGGGCCCGATCCCGGGCCCGCATGACAGCCTCCCGGAGGGCGGTCTTCGCCGCTCTGTATCCCTCGTACAGCTCCGCCTCAATGGCTGCCGCATTCGGTGGACGAATGCGGAGCCTGCGATGCCTGGCGTACAGGTGCCCTCGCAGTCCAGCCTGGTGTAAGCAATTCCAAATGGTCTGAGTGCTAGCTTCAAGTCCAGGCTGCCATAAATTTGATTTATCGCTTCTGAGCGGCAGTCTGAACAGTTGGGCAACGACTGCGGGGTTGTTCAGCTAAATTATCCGTGCAGTAGTACTTCTGCAACGTGGCCACGACACAGGATATAGCAAGTCTGCTGCGTGCTAGTTTTCTCGTGGAATATCCTTTTTTACTCAAAGTTACAATTCTTGCTCGTAAAACTTCTGATAATCCTTTTGGCATGTTTTCAAAAACAACTTTCAAAAAAAAATATTTTAAATCCGTTAAAATTGACTAAAACAGATTTTTGAATGAGCGTAAACTTGGATTGATTTCCTTTTTATATGGAAATACAATTGAATTTGTTTGATTGTTTTATTTTTTTATTTATTTTTTATTATACTCTCACAATAACGAGTACACTGTTACATACATATGGAATGATTTTACAACAGTACATAGGTACAATTTAACTGTTATAAATTTTAATTCTAATTAATAATGAAGAAACTTCCATTAGAACATAGCCTTAATCGCCGATAACTACTTTTTTGATGCCAGCCATCGAGATCGAGACTAGATCTATTCTGCTTTGGTATTCTTTATATAATGCAAACATTCTTGTTAAGGAACAATATGATCTTAAATTAGTTCGACCTTGGGGTGCATTAAATAATTTGCTATTACAGGATCTAGGCAACCGATGCGGTACATTGAAATTTATCTTAGTAAGAAGATCGGGACAGTCCAAACATCCAGTCACAATTTTTTTTAAAAACAATAAATCAATGATTTTTCTTCTCGTTTCCAATTATGGGATCTTAAAATGAGACAGTCTTTCCTCATATGACTTGAGCGTCCTTGCCATATTACAGCTACGAGCCAAGTGCCACAGACAGCTTTTTTGTACTTTTTCAATGCGGTCTATATGTACTCTGTAACTGGGTGACTAAACTACACTGCAATACTCCAGGTTACTCCTTACTAATGAGTTGTACAATATTATTTTTGTGGCTGGTTTTCTTAAATTCCCACTCTCCCTTAGCACAAACCCAAGCATCTTTGATGCTTTTAGTACACAGTCATTTATATGTAAATCAAATTTAAGTTTTGGATCCAACTGAATGCCTAGGTCTTTAATTACATTAACTTCTACAAGCAATTCTTTACATATACTATACCTTGAAATGACAATCCCTCTGTTTCTGCAGAATCTGATATGCTTGCATTTTTTTATATTTAAAGACATTTTGCTTCGGTCACACCAATCTGCAAGCCTATCCAGATCACTTTGAAACAGCAAGATGTCCCCCTGATTCCTTATCATTTTAACAGCTTTAAGGTCATCAGCAAATAAGTGCGCTTCAGAGTTTTGGAAACACTGTTCAATATCGTTTATAAATAATGTGAAGAGATAGTTCCCCAAATGGGATCCTTGTGGGATTCCAGACGATGCAGCATAAGGACTTGAGCAAATACCGTGTTTTATATTCCAATTCTATATTTTCAGTATGTTTGAAGAATACCAATGCTTTTAGTAGTCTTAAATATTACTCTTCCTCATTTCATTACAGCTGTTTGTATTTTTACCTAAATCAATAGGTAAACTATGAATTACAAAATTACTCTGCTCTTACTGCTTCTGGTTGACCACTTAAACTTTCTAAAAGCTTTAAGCCTCAATGAAGGATTAACCATTATTGATATTACGGAGTAATTCAGAAAGATATTTTGAATTTAGAATCATGAATTAAACTTCTATTGATATTATATTGATTTTAAATATCTTTTCTTCCAAATGTTAACATCACCTGCTGAGTCACGTACAAGGCTTTGGCTAGTTTTATTAGCGGTAATCTTCCGAAATCACCAAACTGAAGAAATATATATTGTTAGTATGCATTTATATTGGCAACACTGATTATAGAATCCATGATCTGAGTGTCTTTAGCAGATGTAGTTGCGTAGTATATCTTGAAATGTAAAAATGTATGATTTTAGATATATAACGTATTTAACATATATAATGAGGCATTCCATCCTATTCTTCAGGGATGACAACGCATCTGTATTTTGATTCTTAATCGAGGATAGATGTAGGTGTCGACGGGTCACAGTATCCACTTACCATCAGGTGGGCCGTGTGCCCCCTTGTCACCCTTAATCTATAAAAAAAACTGAAATAAATAATGTTAAGTAAATTTCAAAATTTATCAGAATTATGATTTGAAATTCCTCTAGGAAGCTTACTTTAAATTAAATTAATTAAAAATCTGTTAGCCGACGACCACACTTAACTATTTATTGATACCAATAAAATCTAGAAAGATAAAGATATTTGTGTTGTAAAACATGAGTAAAAATATTCTGTTAAAAACATAAACCGAGCTACATGTTTTGCCATTTATTATATTAATTATACAAGATAAAATAACTAACCCTACAGACACAAGTCTAGATCTGCAACAATTTCAATGACATCTAAGATTGCGTTAGAGAAATGTCGTAATTCACTATTTACCTTAAAAAAATCAATCATTCAAGAAATCAGGCAAGCTGTAATAAAATTTGACTATCAGATATTTTTTTAAGATGTAGCTTAAAAAGATATATGAACAAGTATTGTAAATAAGTTGACTCATATGAAGGCACGAAATAATGAGTTCTTACATTATTGTACATCAAGATATAGCACGTGGGCAACACTGAAAGTTTTGCGTATCTCATACAATAAACAATTTATAGATAAACTAATATATTTTCTCTTTTTAAAGTATTCTCAATTACAAATACTCAAATCTACTATCCCTTGGAGCTGTGAAAAAATTAAACTTCTAAGTCAACGCAGTCAAAAGATACAGGCGTTTATGCCGCAAATTTTCGACATTCGCAAGGGAATCAAAACCTACAGGGTACTTCCCGTGAACTCAGAATCTCAAAATTTGGTACGAAGCAACGTATTATAGCACAGATAAAGGAAAAATTGCGAAAAGCATATATTTTTAGTTACATCATATAATAAAAATATTTTTAAAAATTTTAAACTTAAATACCTACGGATTTGTTCAGAACCCTCGGTGCGCGAGTCCGTCTCGCACTTGGCCGGTTTTTTTGCTTATCAGTGCGATCGTTAAGATCCGTTGGGGAGAAAAAATGCAATAATATTTTTGTCCAAGCTTCTTGCCTGCCTCAGTTTTGTTGGTTTGCTGTCGATTTCGATAACCCATACAGGTTTAAACAGTGGTAGAGCCACGCGGCAGCTTTTGCTGTCGCACGGATGGGCCGGCTCGAACCGGGGTGGTACCACGACCTCACAGAAAACCAGCGTGAAGTAGAGGTTTACCTCTGCGTTTCGCTTGGTCAGTGCAGGTGGCCGGAGGCCCTTTTTACTGGAAATGAGGCATTCCATCATAGTCCTCACGGGTGACAACGCATCTACATTTTGATTTGTAATAGAGAATAGATGTTGATGTCTACGGGCCGCAGCAACCACTTACCATCAGGTGGACTGTGTGCTCGTTTGTCACCCATATCCTATAAAAAAAATACAGAAGAATGTTGCTCATTTTCCGGGATGTATCAATATATCCATCTTACATCTTCTTTTACAATAATTTACACAGCATTTGAACATCTATAATCACACTTTAACAAACATTTTTTTACACCAATCAAGTCGAGCCGGTTTTTATGTTCTGGGGTGAGTTCATAAGGATCCAGCGGCAACAAAGTTTTCAAACTTTTAAATGTTGATCTAAAAATTTCGGAATTTAGCAATACCCAAATGTCTTCGAATCTCGTCGTAGTTGATTCTCCGGATTTCTTTATAATTAGTTGCCTGACAGGAACCACATTTTCCTCATTGATCATAGTTGCTTATCAACCTACACGAATCATCATGGAGGGAAACACATGCACAATCATGTTCTGTGTACCATTGCCTTGCGGTGCTTAAATGAGGTGCTTCCCTCTTGCACAGATGGTAAACTTTAAAAAAAAATCATCGCCCTAAAATATTTTCTCGTAAATTCCTCTTTTGCTAGGGATGACGAACTTCAACTTGTCATAAAACATTAGACATGCGACTTACCACTAAACATTGTTTTAATCAACGTATTAGTTCCTCATTTAAAAAAAAAAACATCCAAAATTCAAATATTTATGTGCGGCCAGGAGCGCAAAACTTATTTTACGTTAATTAGTAATAGTTCCTTTGGATAATGAGTATTTTTGTAGTTATATTTGAATGAACTCAAAAAAGAAAATAATTGGAACTCCTACAGTAAACGAAGATAAAAATTTATGCTCAACAAACTGCGTGTTCGTTCAGAATTTTCGCTTTTATAAATTCAACAAAGCGGGAAATTTAGATAAGGATAACTGAAAGTAAAGCACATTATCCAAAGACATAATATATACCTAATATTTCAAAGGGATATTGAACCTATCTAGTCCTCATGTTCCTATTACGATAATAGCAGTTTATTTTTGCAAAATTTATATCGAAAAACACTGCGTGAGATATTTTACGGGCATCAATTTACTCCCCCGCTTACAGGGAATTGGGGTCGAATGAGGCCTTGTACATTTTAAAAATAATCTGCGACCCCCGATTTTTTTAACATTTACGTACCGTATCTCTTTACCGTATTATTATATTGATATTTTCTTCTCATCTCGTTTCCAAAGAAATAAGTAATTTACTAAAAAGTAAACATCGCTTAGTGCTTACATTATCTAAAATAAATTTCAAAAGAATATAAACTGATTATATTACATTATTACGGTCGAATACTGCAAATAATGTTGGTGATTATGTTTCATTTTTGTAGTGAACACAAATAAATTACGGTACAAAATGATGATAATAATTATTAGCGTTAATAAAGTAAGATAGGATCTCTATGTAAAATTCACGACTGAGAACAGGCCACATCGCATGTCTGAAAGCATTTTGGAGCAATAAGAGTCCACAGCGTTGCCGCAATGCGTGATACAGTTAGAGTTACAGCCTTTCATAATCCACTGCTGAACACAGGCCTCCCCCATAGATTACCTCATAGGGGGGATAGTTGCTACGCTTGACAAGCGGGTTAGCAACCACAGATTTAAGTTTTATTAGTTTTATTCGTTACTAGGAAGACACTGCTGCCCATCTCCTGGTTTGTATCCCTCTGTCGCCTCTTACGACACCCACGGGATGATATGGGGTAGTGGATATTCTTACACCGCTAATGCACGGAAGCACGCGACAATATAATAATATACTGAAATTTTTTCGTATCTACTTATTTTTGAAGAGTGCCATGAGAGCTCAGGGAATACCCAGGATCGATCCTCGCCGGCAACTATGATGTTACAATTTTAATAACTGATTTACCTCGTGCTTGGCGATGAAGGAAATCATCAAGAAGATAACGTGAATATCCGAAAAATAAAATATTTTGTGGACATGCGAAATGCGCCAACACGTAATGGAGCAGTGTGCAGACTAATTGTTCTAAAACTCTCAGAAACAAGAGGCGGCCTGTACGCAGCAGTGAGACGTATCTTCCTTTTTTGTTACTTATTATAATCCAGTGCTTGGCCCCTATCCTACCTGGTGGTAAGCGGTGATCATGCTCTAAATGCAATGTCTTTGCGTAAAAAAAGCCTATTCTAACCTTGAAGACACCCAAATTGTATTCGGACGGAAAGAAAAACGCCGGCAAATTATTCCACTAATTTTTCTGTACGCATTACAAAAGACGAAGCAAACCGGTTGCTTCTTTTCTTTTATTTCTTTTTTGAATTGCTTTTGAGACATCCATGTTATAATATACTTTATACTGAAAGTTTAACAGTGGTAGAGCCACGCGGCAGCTTTTGCTGTCGCACGGATAGGCCGGCTCGAACCGGAGTGGTCACAGAATACCAGCGTGAAGTAGAGGTTTACCTCTGCGTTTCGCTTGGTGAGTGCAGGTGGCCGGAGGCCCTTTTTACTGGGAATGAGGCATTCCATCTTAGTCCTCACGGGTGACAACGCTTCTGCATTTTGATTCGCAAACGAGGATAAATATAGATGTCTATAGGCCGCAGCAACCACTTACCATCAGGTGGACTGTGTGCTCGTTTGTCACCCTTATCCTATAAAAAAAAGATAATGATGTCAATTATGTTAGGACCGTCATTTTGGATTTTCTGTTATTAAAAATGTGACCAATGTATTGTCATTACCATGTAGTGTCGATGTAAGAATATCCACTACCCCATATCGTCCTGTGGGTATTGTAAGAGACGACAGAGGGAAACTGAAACAGATGACGAGGAGCAGCATCTTCCTGATAACAACTGAATATAATCAAAAAATTCGGTTTACAACCCGCTCGCCAGACGTGTCAACTATGGCCAAATCCCCTCTAGAACCCAATCTATGGGGAAGGTCTGTGTTCGGCAGTAGACTTTTATAAGCTGTAATGGATGGATGGATGGATGGAATTGTTATTAGAGATATCTCAAGAGCAGGTTAATTTGATCAAATAAAGTTGGCACCGTTTTTTTTTTTTACTTTTTTAAAACAAAATTATCGTGCTGTTACGGCCAGGGCTTCTTTTAAATACAAAAAATTAATAATAGTAACTCCAATACAGGTAACCACAGCATGAACCAAATACAGAGCATAACACACCTAGAGATAACAAAAATAAAGATAATAATATATTAAGGAGATTATTTTAGAGAGGATAGTGGCTAATGGAACGAAAATGGTTCAGTTACGCTCTTTACATGAGCGTTAGTGAATTTCACATATCATTGAAGTATAAATTATAGAGGAAGGCGGTATATACTTTGTGAAAATTTATATATTAAAGTTGACACAAATAGCTAAGACCTTCGTAAAACTGGTGTGTATAAATTACTCAAAATTAAGACCACCGCTTCCAATTGCAAGCACTAGTACTGTCACTAAAGACAAAACCACCCTAAATTCAACACTAGGAAACACCAGCTACGAAAATACGTCACTTTTTTCGGCACTAAACGAGGCACGTCATCAGGAGAAATAGACTTTAGCTAACATATATATTTATATATATAATTTCTCGAGATTTACTAGGGTGAATTGAACCGCGAAATTGAAATGACAATTTCGGGAATACCCAAAGTGAAACTTGGGTTGCTGGCGATACTGTAATTTAAAGCCAACCTTGTCCTTTTACGCCAATTAATACCTCTATGTATAATTGGAAGTCAATATTGATTGTCGAACCTTGAAATACCTATGTCAACAAATATCTTCCAATTATTTTCCTCGAATTCACTTGGACAATGTTCTGTGCGACTGACGTATTAACGTACTCGTAGTTGGGGCAAGAAGGTTGTCAATTAACGTCGAGTGTCATGTCAAACTAGACAAATTAGGTACTCTTCAAATATAGGTTAATTTGAAATTAAAAATAGACTTTCACTGACATGTACGTGTTCTATTTTTGTTTAATTAAGCTGGTTCTATCGAGTTTGGCCGTATTATTAGCCCCTTGTAGTGGCGGCGTAAGAATATCTACTACCCCATATCATCCCATGGGTGTCAGAAGCGGTGACTGTGGATAAAGAAATAGAAGATGGTGCTATCTTCTTGAAAACAACACAGAGTAATAATAAACTGCGGTTGCCCAAACTACTGCCAAGCGGGTAACATTTTATTTTCTTTTACCTATTATAAGCCAGTGTTTCACCACAATCCCACCTGGTGGTTAGTGGTGATGCAGCCCTAGATGGTAAATCGCACTGTCTTAGCATAACAAAAGCCTATTCACTCTTGCCTTGTAGATGCCCAGATTGTATTCGGATGGAAAGAGAGACTAGAGTCGAGTGGCAGTGTAAGAATTACCACTACCTCGTATCTACCCGAGGGTGTCGTAAGAAGCGACAGAGGTAAATGACCAGGAGATGGGCAGCAGCGTCTTTCTGATAATGACTAAAAATTATAAAAAACTGCGGCTGCCAACCGTCTGCGTGGTAAATTTGGCAAAATCCCCACTATGAGGCAATCTATGGGGGAATCCTATGTACAGTAGTGGACTTTTATAGGCTGTGAATGGATGGAACGGATGATTTATATATTTATGTCAAGATTTCTTTAAAGTTACAAACCATAGATCTGAATACTTCACGCAGATAGTGTAAGTAAGTATAAGTAACGAGAAGTAATTATTGTAAATATCGATCTTATTTCTAGAACATCATTAATGCAATATATATATATATATATATATATATATATATATATATATATATATTAAATTCAATAGAACTAGAATTCTAGATGAGATTCTAGAAGAGTTAGGATAGACAGTTACTTTTCTTATAGGTACTGTGTTGATTCCTAATTATTTCTCATACAAATCATATAGCACCTCCAAAATAGTATTATCTGCTTACTTATAGGTTGAAACCCGATAGAAAACGGCTTAAGGTGTTAAGTCCACCTTTGTACATTTATATGCAACAAAGTTTAAATAAATAAATAAAGGAGATGGCTTAGTGATGCTGTACATAATGCATAAAAGTAATTTTGAAAGCAGATTATTTTATCAAATAAGATTGTTTATCAAAAATAACTTTTTCTAACCTAGCCTTGTCTGACGTAAAATAAGTTTTCTATGTAGCGTTAACGACATGATGATAATATTTTTTCTCAAAAATATTAGCTATAGACCAAAATAAAATGGTGCCAAGAAATCGCAACATTACAATTGATAACTGATTAAAGCATAATAACAAAAACGTAGAAACAACGACGAAAAAAACATAATGACGTATAAAGAAGAAAAAAACTAAAATCACTCGCGCAGGTTATCTATAAGAGCAAGAGCTGATAAGTTCTTTATCACTCGTGATGACTTATGATCAGAGGTGTTTAGGGAGTGTTGTAAAGTCACTCAAATTTATTTTCCATCAAAAATTATTATATCAAACTTCTAAATTACAAAAGGTTATGAAGCAATCAAAATTTTAATAACAAACGAAGTTTGTTACTACAGTCCTTATAAATCTTTATCAAGAGTAAAATCCATTGAACTAATGATGTAGCCTAAATTGCTAATATCAGAATATAACAAGAAAAAGACTCGAATATTAAAAGGCTGTTGAAGTATTCAGATGGGCTTTCTCAATTTTTAAAATATATGTACAATAATGTTGTAACGCATTTTTTATATAGAACTAGCAATCCACCCTGGCTTAATTTCTGGATCTCAACAACACCACCTACCAGGTTCAATTGTGAATCGAAATCATCCAGGGAAGCACACAAAAAATGTCATTAAAATCGGTCTAGCCCGGTTTCGGTTCGGTCCGATCGATTATATATATATATATTATATATATATATATATATATATACATGTGTGTGTGTGATAATTTAGCAATGAGTAGTTTGTTTTTATTGTTTGTTGTAGAATATTGACCTCCTCGGTTTATTGGACTGATAATAAAAGAAACAGTTTAAAAGTGATTGTTTCGTCTCAAATTCTTGAAATATCCCCACAACTTTGGGGGCTCGTCCGGTATGGCTAAAAATTTGAGGCGAAACGGAGACTAAAGATTCGAAGATTTATTACAAGTCATTCAACAGAAAGTGCCGCTTTGGAATTTGGATATGAAGATTTATTTTAAATACTGAAGACTTATTGAGTTCAAATAAGTTATTATTTTGCACGACTAGAAAAAGACGTAATACTAGTTTGACAGTTATAATTCCGCCGAAAAAAGAAGTAAGAGAAAATAAAGATGATGAACTTCAGAAATTAATAGAAGAAGAAAGCATACAGAATTTAACGAGAAAAGAGAAGAACTCAAAAAGAAGGTCAAAGAATCTATACAGAAAGTACAAGAAGAGAACATAAAAAGCTATAATAAAAAGCGAAGGGCAGCAATACCCTTTAATATTGGAGATTTGGTAGCCATACAGAAAGTACAAGAAGAGAACATAAAAAGCTATAATAAAAAGCGAAGGGCAGCAATACCCTTTAATATTGGAGATTTGGTAGCCATAAAAAAGACACAGTTCTCACAAAGGAGTAAATTATATCCTAAGTGCTTGGGACCCTATGAAGTTGTTAAATGCAATTCGAACGATTACGTGATGTTGTAAAGAAGATTGGTATCAGCGAAGGGCTGATTAATACAACCACCTCAGCTGACCTCATGAAGCCGTGGATTTCACCGGAAGACGATTCATCTGGGTCAGATGAATGATCAGGACGGCCAGCGATCAGAAATGAGTAGTTGGTTTTTATTGTTTGTTGTAGAATATTGACCTCCTTGGTTTATTGGACTGATAATAAAATAAGCAGTTTAAAAGTGTGTGTTTCGTCTCAAATTCTTGTAATATTCCCCCCCCCCCCACACACACACATATAGATAGATATTCATATAACCGATTTTGATTGTTCCTATTTTATTTACAAGCTTGTGGTGCTCATGTGGTCTCATAAAGCAAGGTATATATATATATATATATATATATATATATATATATATATATATATATATAAGGGTGACAAACGATCATTCAGTCTGTTGGTTAGTGGATGCTGTGGCTTTGATACATTCTCGACACTCACCATACGAAACACTACAGAATTAAGCTGCTATTTCACACTGGTATTACTACTATTTGTTCTACAACCATAACATAGCTGCAGCGTGGCTCCACCTCGTATAAAACGAATGTTTAAACTTTATGTATACATACGAAAACCCTTTTGTAACATTCTTCCTCGGCACGTATAAAGTTGGATATGATTTTTAGAGTTATAATTATAAACTAATAATAATAATTACATTTAAGAGGATTTGTATTAATCACCACGCTTGGCGAGTCACGATCGCACTTCCAGAACGTCTCTAGGCTTTGATGCTGCTTCAAGTATCCGGGCTAGGTATTTTATGTCCGGTGTATTCGGAATAGATTTGCCATCTGTCGGAAGCTGTGAGTTTTTTTTTTTAATTTCTCATAGTCGCTGCTTAATAACACTAGGGAAAAATAGGGTGAGGAATTCATTTTCACTGCCATCACACGATATTTTTTTCATTGCATTGATTATTTTGATATTATAAATAATTATTGTCAAATCAAGTCATTTTTCACTTTTACTACTTTCGATTCGAAAAAAACCTGTGTCCTCCAGAAAAAAAACCCAGCGGGACTTTTTAAAAATAAATTATACAATAAGAAAGGGTGCAAAACCACTTATTAAACTTATTTAGGAAACAGCTTGCAAACGACTACCTCGTTTCCAAGCGTTATTATCAACCATATATTCATTTATATTTATGACATCAACTCAACTCTCATAAAATTGTAATTCACCAGAACAATCTAATAACCTCATGTAACACTGTTATTTTTATTCATCATTTATATTTAATAATAATAATAATGTCCTCCAGATCGAATTTCGGCCACGGCGGCCAGTCTCAACGAAGACTAGCCATCGGCGCAGGACAGGATTATAGTGCCCAAGTGTATGCGCAATCACAGGTGCACTCTCTATTCCCTCACTCTCATAGCCCGATGGGACGGTAAACCGACACGACCGGAGAGAGATCAGGCGCAGGACCAACGGCTTTACGTGCTTTCCGAGGCACGGCGGTGAAACACTGCCAACTTCCCGACTCCGGGCAGCTACTGAGAATTTCTTGATGGAAAAACTCAATAACTGATTTTTTGGCCCGACCCGGGATTCGAACCCGGGACCTCATGATCAGCAGTCGCACTACTACAACCACTAGACCAACGAGGCAGTCAGTATTTATATTTATAATATAAATGAATATATGATAGATTTCAAAAATAATAGAAGATCGCAAAGAAATTCGAATTAAAATTCGCCGTTTAGAATATCTCAAGACCAAGCGCGCAAGATCTATAACATCTTTAAATTTCTTAAAGAGATGCAGAGACTATAATCTCATTCCTACGTGTTTCAAAATATCAACAAAAAAGGGTATTCGAGGACGCGCTAAGATCTTAAATCAGGCAAGTAAAAAGTTGTTATGAACGGTGATTATGCTGCTATTTTACGCTGGTATAGTGTGAGAGCGTGGTTCTTCCACGGTCGAACCGACCCATTCGTACTACAACTATACTACTAATATAGCTGCACCATGTACAAAAGTTGTATAAATCCACTTTGGGTGGAAAAAGTACATAATATAATATCTTTCATGGTGGTCAAACAAATGGTGTAGAAGTTGTCTATTAATCTCAAACAGATTTACAAACGTGTGTCAGGATACATGATCCTAAATAGAAGTCTCAAGTCTCTGCTACTCATATACGTAACAGGCGTGAGTGTTTATGTATTTATATATTCGTACCAACATCCATTTTTTATATTAGATAAATATTGTATCATATCGCGTCACTCATCACCGCCCCGCTTTCATCTTTTTTTGTTTTCACAGGGAGGGAGGGTTTTAAATAATTTATTAGGGTGGAGAGTGACATAGGCTAATTTACATCTCGGAAAAACGCAGGTTTCCCATGGGATTTATCTGGAGCGTAAATATTGTGTTGCCTTTTTAGGCTATTTTAGGTCTAGGAATAAGAATTAGGCTGTGATTCTTCGTAAATGTGTCGTTTTCCGTGCGGGCGAAACCGCGGGTAAAGCAACACGCAACAAGTACAGTAATAATTTGTGCATGGTTGTCAAAGCGCACTTCTTTCCTCATTAAGTAGTCATTTTCTCTAATTACTACCTACTCATTTTTCCTTACGTTTAGGCTTTGACTTCACTTGTTTGATCCTTTCTGCTCTCGTATATGTATGTATATATTTTTGTATTTATTTATTATAGTATATATGAATTTGTTGATTATATAATTATTATATATGTCGTGTGTATTTTCCAACTACCTACGTACACCCTTACCCGCTCCTAAGCGATAAGGCCGCCAATTGTACCTTGTAATGTGTAATTGTTTTTTTTCTCATATGTATTTTTTGGCGTACAATAAAGTATATTTCATGAACTTGCGAATCATTTTATGAACTTTTGATGATAAACATACTGGCCGAGAAGAAAATGCACGCTAAAGGAAGTATGTAAAAAAGGACAAAGAGGAAAAACAGAAAAGAAAGCGACTCGGTTGCGTGCACACTCACATACAATTTTTAATATCGTTAACTTAATTATAAAAAATTCAATAATAAAAGATATCATTTTGTAAACCTCACTAACTATCACTATCCTAACGAGTTGAAGTTTACTGAAGTCCTAACAGTGGCTTGAAACTGCTCAGTCATCATGACTTGTTTTTAAGGTTCCGTAGTAAAACAACAAGGAACCTTTATAGTTTCACCATGTCCGTCCTCGGTTTTACTCAGAGACCCTAGGTGCTAAAAAGCTGTAATTTCCATAGTTATAGATAATCACGTCTTCAAAGTTGTAATAAAATCTTAAAATACATTTTAATTTTGGGTCCCTCCCATACAGATGTTTTTTTTAGCAGTCTATTCCATCATGTGGCGTGTCGTTGGATGTTTTTTAATAATATTAGGGCTATGGAACAATATTTTTTCAATTCAGGGGTCCGTTAGCACAATATTTAGCTTTAAAATTGTATATTTTATTAGAATCGTGTATAATGTGGGCACATTATACACGAGCCCCCGCCACCAGCTAAAACGCAGTTTTGAGAAATATGAAAAATATGCACGATATTAGGCTAACAATGAAATTCAAAGGAAAACGATCGCAACTAAGTAGGCTTAACAAGTTAAAGAGTACTAGTTGACCAACTAATAAATAGCTTCACATTTTACTTTGCCGAGTAGGCAGAGCGAATCGATCGCCAAGAGACCGATCCTGACACTTTAGCTTATTATCGACCGATTTCAAAAAAGGAGAAGGTTCTCAATTCGATTGTATTTTTTTGTGTGTTACCTCAAAACTTTTTTCTAGATGAACCGATTTTGATGATTCTTTTTTTATTAAAAAGACATTAGGTGCTTCTCATGTAGTGCCATATAAATTTGATCGAGATCTAACCCGTAGTTTTTTTAATTATCCTTAATAATGCGTATTTAATTGACTTCAATTACATCACTAATTTTATTTTTTTATTTTATTTTATATTCTTTATTGCACACCATACATAAATTACAGAAATTATATATATAAAAGAAGTATGCAATGGGCGGTCTTATTGCTGATAGCAATTTCTTCCAGACAACCAATGAATGGACAGGATTGCACGAATATGACAAGGGCAGGGCAAATTGGTGTGTTAGAGAAAAAAAGAGATAAAAAAAATAAACAGATATACATACAATATATATATTGTATGTATATCTGTTTATATAATTATAATTAATTAAATGAAATTGATATGATACATATAATATATTATTTAATGGCTAGTGTGGAAGTGAAGTTAGAATTTAAAGTGCGAGGTAGTGATTCTTAACTAGTTTTTTAAATACCGGTAGGGATGGTGCGCGTTTTACTGACAATGGGAGTTCATTCCATAAATGAACGGCCTGTACAGTAAAAGACTTGTTCATACATTTTCTAGTGTATAGTGGCAAATTCAACTTCAAACTCTCTGCTGATCTCAAGTTACGCGAATGGGAATCATGAAGAAACTCAAAACGATTTTTGAGGTAAGAAGGGTAAGAAGGATTAAAGAGAACACTATAAAGAACTAATGTTCACATTTTATTTATATTGAAGTCGGTTCTACAGAATTTTTAATTTTATCACTTTTTTTGTTAGTAGTTATTGTAGGCCTACATTTTCATTCATGGTACTCTTGGTTTGCACGGGTAACCCTCAGGATAGTTTAGGGCAGTAGTGGTTTACGGGAAGGTTCGTTACTTTCATGTATATCCTAGGGTTGTTTTGATAGGAAATAATAGATGAATACGGAAACATGATCATTTTTGTACGGACTAGGGGTATGAATGACTGGAATAGATCGTATTATTTTACCAAAATTTAATTTTTTTATCTTTTTTGATTGCTATTTTCTATAAGACTGCTTGGAAAATAAGTCCTTTAACTGCCATCGTCATAGTATAAAGAATACCACTTCTAAGTTCATTCCCCTTCTAAGTTTGTTTACGTGGTAGAGCCATGCTGCAGCTTTATTAATAGTACAGTTGTAGCACGAATGGGTCGTCTCAATCGGGGAATGACCACGCTCTCACAGAATATCAGCGTAAAATATCAGCTTAACGCTGCTGTGTTTCGTATGGTGAGTGTAGAGAACCGGAGACCCTTTTTAATGGAAACGAGGAGATTCCATCTTAGTCCTCACGGGTGAGAACGTGTCTGTATTTTGATTTGTAATCAAGGATAGATGTAGATGTCTATAGGCCACAGCAACCAATTACCATCAGGTGGACTCTGTGCTCGTTTGTCCCTTATTCTATAAAAAAACGAATTGTGACGGGCAACTAGGGAAACCTACCTCTTCATTGTGCGTGGCCCGACACGCACTTGACCGGTTTTAATGTAAATAACATACTTGATATTAGTGTTTGCACACTGACCACACGGTGAATGCGCTAGAACTAATAGAAACGACGCACACATACACAGCTTTTATAAAATATGCGTTCATTTTATAAAATTGAATGGACTAAAGAACCAACAGTCACAACAGATAAGTGGCTTTTTTATAGAATAAGGATGACAAATGAGCACAGAGTACACCTGAAGTTGAGTGAATGCTGTGGCCCATAGACAACTACATTTTTTCGTCGACTAAGAATCAAAACACAGATGCGTTGTCACCCCTGAGAACTAAGATGGAATGCCTTGTTTTCAGCAAAAAGGATCTCCGGTTCTCTACACACGTCATGCGAAACACAGGAGCATTAAGCGGCTATTTTACGCTGGAAGTACGCAGAGTAGGAACCCTGGTCGAACCGACCCATTCGTGCAACAACGACAATATAGCTGCAGTGTTGCCCTACCAGGCATCCTATAAGGTTAGAGATGTATTGTCACCTCTGAGGACTAAGATGGAATGCCTTACATCATGTAATTATACTAGACTTGGCAGCTGAAATAGTTAAGAGAGTGGTACCTACGCAGACGTACTCATCGGCATTAAAGTAGTCCTACCAAATAGTGAATGCCCTGTCAGCATGACTTGCTTTATAAATATTGTACTAAAGATAAAACATTGGCTTAAGTGTGTGCACACTGACAACAGTGTACCTACGTGCTAGAACTGAAGAATAAGACGCACATACTTTGACATTGGCATTTTAATTATTTCTTTTATTTATTTTATAAATATGTAATTAATTAAATTTGACAACACGTTCTACAGCTTTTTTATAGGATAAGATTGACAAACGAGCACACAGTCCACCTGATGGTAAGTGGTTGCTGTGGCCTATAAACATCTATTACAAATCAAATCCTCCAAATCAAAATACAAACACGTTCTCACTCGTGAGGACTAAGATGGAATGCCTCGTTTCCACTAAAAAGTGTCTCCAGTTCTCTACACTTACCAAACCAAACACAGCAGCGTTAAGCTGCTATTTTACGCTGGTATTCTGTGAGAGCGTAGTCCTTCCCCAGTCGAGCCGACCCATTCGTACTACAACTATACCAGTAATATAGCTGCATTATGGCTCTACCACGTATAAAAGCCTAACGCGCATTTCAGTTTTAGAAGCTTAGCGTAATTATAGACACAGTTTAAAAGGTTCTTTTTGCCGTATTAAATGGAGAAAAAATTCGATTTATGTATTAGTACTTATATAATGTATATATTTTTGGAATTAACTACTCAAGACCTTTCAATACGAACCACGATATTTTAAAAGCACTTAAGGACCACAGTAAGCTAACGTGTTGGATTTTACGTGACGTCATATAACCTATAATCATAGACATATCATAATATACAGTTTATAATAAATCTATGTCTATAAAAAATGAACAAATGAACATTCATTTATACATGCATGCGAAGCCTTCTAAAATAATAACCCTCCTTTTGGCTTATATAATATAATAATTGTCTCTTGTCATCAGGAAATGTATAACTTCAATTATATTATTTCTCCAACTACGGCAAAAGCAAAATGAGGGTCATTATATTTTAGCAGGCTTTGCGTGCATGTATCAATGTATGTTCATCTGCTCTCCTATTATAGGCTATATGACGTCACGTAAAATTCAACATGGCAGCTTACTTTGGTTCATATAAAATAAATGATAATAAAATATCGTGTTTCCTATCTAATGAAAGGTTTTAACTAGTACATTCGGAAAATATACATACAATATAAATACTCTTCTATAAAGAACATGCTTGTTAGGTTGTATAATTTGTTATGAAATCCATTTGATTACATATTTTTAAAAATTTAAATCTAAATAATTTAATAATGAGGTAATAAAATTAAAAAAATAAAACGTTATGTGGGTGCTGTTTAACATCAATTTCAATTGAATCGACGATTGGCTGGATCGAATTCTATGGGACTAACTGTCTGATAGCTAATGTTATAAGAAATAACTTAGGTTACTTTTATTTTAGAAATAGAATGATTAAATAAAAGGATTCTACGCAAATAAAAAAACTTAATACCCATGAAATTCAATCATAATAAATTCCAAACAATAATTAGTTTACTATAATACACTTACATTGTACTTACATAATATATTATTGTGTTTGATATCTAACAAGAGTAAGATATGAACTCACATGTTACTACGTATGTCACAACGAGATTTCGTTATAAACGATTCATAAAATTCATACATTTTACACTACCTAAAATTTCAAAAGAATTATACCTAATTATGGTGAACTTCCTTCTAATATCCCTAATCATATATATTTGGATAAAGAATGTTAAAAAATTAAGTCGTGGTTTTTGTTGTGAGTACTTTAGTTTTTAACTTTATTTTTGTTTGTAAAATCAAAATCAACCTGTTGTGCTTATGAAACATGTAACGCCTAAAAAAAAGCGGCCAAGTGCGAGTCTGACTCAACCTTGAAGGGTTCCGTAGCAGCAAGTAACATAATTTACGATTTATGACGTATTAAAAAAAACTACTTACGAGATCTCGTTCAAACCAATTTTCGGTGAAAGTACATCATATATTTTTTTTACTTTTGTCATTCTCTTATTTAAGAAGTTACATGGGGGGACACACATTTTAACACTTTGGAAATGTCTCTTGCACAAACTATTCAGTTTAGAAAAAAATGATATAAAAAACCTCAACATAATATTTTCGAACACCTATTCATAGAAACCCCACACTTATGGGTTTGATGAAAAAAATTTTTTGAGCATCAGTTCTAAGTATGGGGAACCCTCAAAATTTATTGTTTTTTTTTTCTATTTTTGTGTGAAAATCTTAATGCGGTTCACAGAATACATCTACTTACCAAGTTTCAACAGCATAGTTCTTATAGTTTCGGAGAAAAATGACTGTGACATACGGACGGTCTGTCCGTCAGTATGTCATAGTCATTTTTCTCAGACAGACATGAGGAATCTATAAGGGTTCCGTTTTTTGCCATTTGGCTACGGAACCCTAAAAAGAACCCAGTATTTTTTTCTTCGTTTCAAAAAGTGAAGTTATTGATAACAAGAAACATATCTTAAAAGACATTTGGGGAGATTAAGAAGGTAATTTTCAGTCTGTCTGATATTGAAATAACTGACTTTTTTATATTTAGACTTTGACTGTGTTTTTAGACTATTAGACTGACAAGGCTATTTGCATGCTATTAATTAATTTTAAATTTTTTGTCTGTCTGTCTGTATGAACGAATCTTCAGAATGGCTGAACCGATTGTGAAGAAATTTTACGGATAGTTTAGCAATGCCAGGAGGGATATTTTATCCCACTAACTTGAGGATTTTTTGCAAAAACTAAAAATTTATAAAATAAATGGTCTGAGTTCATCATAAATCTATATAACGCCACTATTATAGATCCTATACAGGCGAAGCCGGGACGGGTGAGTGAATAATAAATATTCCATTCCAAGTGCAGTTCGGCAAAGGAAGATTACTTATCGGTCGTTCTTGTTTGTGATCTCTGCTATTTGGATGTTACGACATTATTATTGATAAGATGTAGGCTCGTAAACTAAATTAATCGGCTAATAATTTCTCATGTTCTTGTTTACACTACACATAGCCGAGTAGGCCTCCCTCAGATTGCCATTGTAGTACAGAGGAAGATATTTGAGCGAACCCCTTTATTCACGTGGGTGTCGTAATAGGTGACAGGGGGTAGCTGAAACAAAAGACGGGCGGCAGCGTCTATCTGATAACTTTTCAAAATAATAAAAAACTACGGTTGCCAACCCGCCTCCCAAGAACGGCAATCTATAGGGAAGGCCTGTGTTTTGCAGTGGACCATAACAAGCAGTGCTGAAGATGATAATGATGAATGCTACACGCTTTTTATTGATTTTCTGCCGACTTCCAAAAAGGAGACGGTACTCAATTCGACTGTTTTTTTTTTTTTAATGTGGGGTTTACCCAGTAAAAATGTTATGAGGTAACACCTCATAAGTTTTTACTGGGTGAACCGATATCGATGATTCTTTTTTTATTTGAAAGCTGGTACTTTTCGTGTGGTCTCATATGAATTTAATCAAGGTCAGACCAATAGTTTTTGAGTTGTTTTTAATAACTTATATTGAAGACGGCTGTACAAAATTTTTAATTTTAAATTATATTTTTTTTTAATTTATTTATTTCCACCAACAATATACATTCAAAAAACAACAAAAAATATGTGCTTACATCTGATACAATACTATTGTTAGGTGAAAAACTGGTGCCTAAACTAGGTAAAACCTGTATCTCAGGTCACCAGGTCCCCACCTGTAGGTATCCGTGGACAAAATAAATAGATGAAGCTACAATAAATGTTTACTTTTACATATATCTTACTTTGAAATCCTAAATAATCCATTGATATTGGATTATTTTATGGATTCTCCCATGAGGAGTATTTACCATAATCGCCAACCTCGGCAAGCAGATCTTTCTGTATTCATACGTTTCATACGTGGTAGAGTTACGCTGCAGCAATGTTACGGTTGTAGCACAAATACAATAACACGGCTTAACCGGGAAAGGTTCACGCTCTCACAGAATACCATCGTGCAATAGCAGCATAATACTGCTGTATTTTGTATGGTGTGTATAAAATATCGCAGACCCTTTTTACTGGATACGAGGCATTTCATCTTAGTCCTAAAAGGTGACAAAAAATCAACATTTTGATTCTTCACGCTGGTACTATGTATATATATATATATATATATATATATATATATATATATATATATATATATATATCTGTGGTTAACCACTCCTAGCGCAAGCATTTAAGCTAAATATAGATGCAGCGTAGCTCTAGCAATTTAATTTATTAATTCGATTTCCAGTTCCCATATAGAGTACTTTCCAGCACTTATGGTCACGGGAGACTGAAATGCTTGACCTATTAATGTCATATTCATTATGAGATTTTAACTAGGCCTTCAGAGTTTAAGTGCGATTTTGAGTGTTGGGTTTTGTATCTGAAAAATCTGATTAATCATGAAACATATATTTCGTGGACATTTGACGATTTGGATATTACTTTAATCAGGACAATTCAATTAATGAAAAACAGAAACAGAAACTTTTTTATTCAATATAAATGATAAATAATACTTATAGTATATAGTCACTCTTTTGTTTAATTTATCATTGGTTCGTAAAAAATCCTCTGTCCTAGGAAGAGCGAAAAAGAAACTCGCCGGGATTCAAGAAAAACAGCTTACAATCATATAAGTTAAATAATTAGCAACACAAAACAAATTGGAAATATCTCGGTAGCAATCACCTTATTCCCAAGGGTATTATTAGTATTTATTAGTATCCATAAAGTCCTTAATATTATAATAACCCTTTTCATAAAAACTTTGTTCATTAAAGTTTTGAACTTTGAGGAGGTCAAATTTTTTTTTTGGGATTTTGTTGTAAAATATATACACAAAGACTTTTATGTATACCTACTATTAGACGGTCACTACGGTACTAATACATAGCGCATCTGTTCTCCGTAACTCTTTAGTCGACTGCGAGCGTGTAAGAAGTTCTTTGTTTTGTAAACTGTTTTATAAACATTCAACAAAATCAATGTTAGATTGTTGAAAATAACGTTTATTTTCAACAATCTAACATTGATTTTGTTTAATGTGACTAATAAAACGCTGTCATTATTTGTGTGCACACTTTGTCAACGTGATTTGAAGAATAAGCATATAACTTTTAATTCGTATTAACCTAAACACAGTAACCGTCATTAGTGAAAATACAACTGCTTGATATATTTACCTTGGCGGCTACCCGATTGCGCCTGCACCCACGCCCGCGCCAACGACAGCTGATTTATGTAGCGGCACGAAAGTCTAGCGGTGATCGTTATTGCGCACAAGTTGCGCTGATTGGCTTATTGCGTATAAGTCACACTGATTGGCTCGTGCGTATTTTACGCACGCGCTGCTTGGCTCTCCAGTCGCATTCGTGCAATTCAATTCTCGTACCTCGTACAATTCGAGCGCATCCCTTCCACGTTTAGTTCAGCGCTAGACTTACGTGCCGCGACTTCTACACAGTTTTTTCTGAATTGCTGGTCGTTAAGTATACAAGTCTTTGATATAATACTAAAACAATTTTTCGACTCTACAAAATCATTATTTCATTCATTGTCAGAGTCTATGTCACGAAAGAAGTCCCTTAGCCACCGCCCCACAGTTTTCGCTAAATTTAACATTCGCTGTCAAATTCCTTCCAAAAGAACTTCCACTTGATGTTAAGTGTCTATCCATGGACACCTCCAGCCAATTTCATACGAAGGAGTCAGATTGTTGCCCTCTCTGGTGACTAAGATGGAATGCTTCACATTCTATTCCGATCAGCACACTGCAGTGTAAGCGTTGCTATTTCGCGGGCAGAAATAGGTGAGAGGGTGGAGGTACCCAGACTTCTAGGCAAAGAAGGAGTCCTTTTTTATATAGAAGAGTGGGCACACGAGCATGCGGCTCACCTGACCTAAGTGACTACCGCCGCCCATGAACAAGCGCAACACCAGGGGAAATGCAGATTCGTTGCCGGCCTTTTAGAAAGGTGTAAGCTCTTTTCTTGAAGATTCCTAAGTCGTATCGGTCCGGAAAAATAGCTTGTGGTAATCGATTCCACAAGGAAGTTGTGCGAGGGAGAAAACTTCTTCTAAATCGCACAGTGGTGGACCGCCAATCATCCAGATGGTATGGATGGTAACGCGAGTTTTGTCGCGATGTGCGATGGTGAAATTAAGCGGCTGGGTTTAGTCCGAACAATGCCTCAGAGCACTCGCCTTGATAGATGCGATAAAATACGCAAAGAGAGGACCACCTAAGGATTGACTGTTTGAACTATAGAATACATTTTTAGTAAGACGGAAAAAGTCATGGGTTCGAATCCGTCGTCCAAATACTGTAGTATACCACTCCTAACACAAACATTTAAGCTTACTTGGAGCGGTTAATGGAATTATTAGTAATCTCAATAGCGTTACTGTTATTCTTTTAAGAAGAGAAAATGTATTTTTTTATATAATTATGGTAGCAATAGAGCACACAGTCCACCTGAAGGTAAGTGGTTGCTGTGGCCCATAGACATCTACATCTATCTTCGTTTGCAAATTAAAATGCAGATGCGTTGCCAGCCATGGGGACTAAGATAGAATGCCTCTTCCAGTAAAATAAGTCTCCAGTTATCTACACTCACCATACGAAACACAGCAGCATTAAGCTGCTATTTTACGCTGGCATTCTGTGAGACCGTGGTCCTTCCCCGGTAGAGCCGATCCATTAATGCTAAACATATACTGCTAATAATATTGCTGCAGCACTTTTTATAGGATAGGGTGACAAACGAGCACACAGTCCACCTGATGGTAAGTGGTTGTTGTGAATCAAAATGCAGATACGTTGTCACCCGTGACCATGACTCTCCACGTACGAAAATAAAGTAAATCTTCTTTAGGTGTGACTTATATCCTTTTAAAAACCTATGGTCCGCTTGGGCTCGTTATATAGACGTAGCGAGCTAGCATTTAACATCCTTACCGTGTGTGGTATATATTGCATTGTCAGGTGTGGCATCTTTTGACAATATCTCCACTGTGATCTATGAGCAATCTGTGAAGAAGGCCTATGTTTAGCAGTTGACTTAAGACTATAATGATGATATTGCTGATGATGATGGTTACATGGACTCATTTTTATTTATTTAAATAGCAGAGCCCACGACTTCGTTAGCGTATAATTATTACTTTTCATATGATAATTGATGATGATTTATTTTTACTTTTAAAAGTCGCAAATTTAGAAAGCCACTAATCTGTCTAAATAGAAACATTCAGTTAGTCAATCGATAAGATTAACTAACGAACGGACAAATAGACGAGCCCACAAACAAACTAATGGACAGACCCACGATCAAACCAAGAAAAGAAATTGGCAAACTATACGCTTGTATTTCATAACATTGTAAATAAACAACAAATTGACCGCAATAACGTAATTCATAATTTGTTACCGAATTTCTCTAGCCAACATTTGGTTTCTATACAACAGATAAAAGATTGCCCGAAATAATCAAGCTCCAACTTCTTATTAGTCTGTGGCAAGCTCTATCACCTATTATCTGTACTATGGTATGATGCACCATATTTGCATACATATTAAAATATTTGAATTGAAAACCACAATCCAATGCCTTTCTAAAGTTTTAAATTACGTATCTATATTATGTCCCATCCTACAAACAAATAAAAAATTAAATTAAATTGAACTGAGGAAAGTTTTTTGACCTTTAAATATATAGGTATGATCAGGTCTAAAATCAGTTGGATTTTCTATCGAGAAATACTCAGTGTTTTTTTTTTAATATGATAAGGGTGACAAATGAGCACACAGTCCACCTGATGGTAAGTGGTTGCTGCGGCCCATAGACATCCACATCTATCCTCTATTACAAATCAAAATGTAGATGCGTTGTCACCCGTGAGGACTAAGATGGAATGCCTCATTTCCTGTAAAAAGGGCCTCCGGCCACCTGCACTCACCAAGCGAAACGCAGAGGTAAACCTTTACTTCACGCTGGTTTCCTGTGAGGTTGAGGTACCACCCCGGTTCGAGCCGGCCCAGCCGTGCGACAGCAAAAGCTGCCGCGTGGCTCTACCACTGTTAAAAGTGTCAGCGCGGAGCAGTGATTTAGCGGTGTTTCATCCATGTGCCGCAGAAAACACTTAACGCCGTTGGTTATGTGACTGATCTTTTTATATTTGTGTCGGATTTCCGTTCCATCAGATTATGAGATTGAGGGAATAGAAATTGCACCTATGTTTGCGCAAACACTCGTTATTCAAATTTAACATCCTTGGTAATTTTTTTAGAAGAGGGGCAAACGAGCATGCAATTCACCTGATGGTAAGTGTCTACCGCCGCCCATGAACAACCGCAAAACCAGGGGAATTACCTGCTTATTATAGAACACTATTAGGTACTCTTTACCGAAAGGTTCGTACATAATATCTCAATGTCCTGCATATATGGCTAGTCTCCGTTGAGACTGGCTGCCATGACCGTAATTCAGCCTCAAGGGTTTGATGGGTATGTTAGCAACAGTAAAAACATTAAAAAAAATTAAAAGTATTAAGTGCTTATACACCTAACACTTAAATATTCTAAAGCAGAAATACTTAAAATATAAATATAACGCATTCAAAAACATAATAAAATTATATATAAAACCTTTTAATATAACCTATAGTGAGAACAAAACCTTTTAATTGTACAAATTTCAATAATACTAACCTATTCACAATGATAAATAGCCAACTTTACTGTTTTGTATAACAATTTTCCACTTCATAAGGGGTAAATAGGCACAGATTTTTGTAAAGTTCTAAAATATGTATTATTCATAAATATCATTATTTCGTTTTAGGAATTTCCCAACTACCATGCAATTAAAAACTATTTTTTTTTCATGCAAACCATGCACTCTCGTCTCATGTCTCTCGTCTTATCACTTTAAGTTAAGATTTCAATTTTTTTTTGATTAATCCAAAAGTATTAGCACTAATTTTCAAGTTACAAAAATCATTTAAAAATTTTTCTCCCTCTAATTTATGAAAAAGTTTCTTAAAATCTGGAACACCATATTTCATCCTTTAAGAGTGTAAATTTTCCAAAATCCTTTCTTAGTGGATGCCTACGTAATAAAAGTAATTTATTGTCCTATTTTCACGATTCTACGTCCAGCAGGTTTAACTATGCGTCTAAGTACAATATAGTTATACAAAATTTGCACATTTGTTTTAAATTAAATTGTTTTAAAGCATTAAACACGTTTTCTGCATACAGAATTGAACAACCTTTGAAATCGCTGTCAATAGCCTCGTAAATTAAAAACTTCATACAAATTATCTACAATACTAAAAACTATAATAATAATAAAAAAAAAACTAAAACTAGAAACTTAAATATCATATAGTCCTACTCCCCGCGGTATCGTGCCAAGAACGCTGGCTGCGTTTCCCCGCTGAATGGCTATACTTAGCCTTTGAGCGAGGAAAGAACCAGCCCTCTTATCACCAGCAGCAACGACCAGCCGCGGATGGAGTTCCTTTAGGAGCTTCATCGCACGTGGACCCCACGGACCGATAGTCTCTACAGCAAATGGCACAAATATGTAGTCATCTCTCAGAGACTCGTACTTGCGCCACTTACTCAGTTCAGCTGCCTCTGATGCCGCCCCGGCTCTAATCTGTACCCCTGAGATGAGAGACCGCCAGAGTGTCTACGCAAGTAGCATCCCACACTAGGGCTTTACCTCTCTCCCAAGGGACCAATGTCATACCGTCGGGTCTCCTGCCATCGTCTCTAAATATTCCACAAGGCTCTAAAACCGAGGGAACATTTATAGAGACAAGAGCTCTTCGGATGACATCGTTCAGAGAACTGTGTCGTGAAAATCTACCAGCGCTTTTCTTACATGAAAGTCCGTGGAGCCCAAACTTGTCGACGCTGCTACCACAGGGACACTGATCATACAAATTGTAACACTCTATTTCACCCTCTTAGGGGTCGAACTTTCCTAAATTCTTTTTCAGTAGACGTCCAAATATTTCGGATTGCTTCGCCAAGTGGTTAAGACTGTGCGTTGGATAGATTCGCCAGTCACTCAGCACATCTTTTATATTAAAAAGAGGATATAGTAGATAAACAATAAACAGTGACACCTGTCGAAAAAATATGTGTAGAGGACAAATGCGTCAGGAAAGCAAGTCAAAGGCATCGCGATGAACTCTTCCCCGCCCCAAGAAAAACCTCTCAGCAATCAACAAGCATGCATATACTCAACCGTGGGCCATATTTGGGCTGTTACTTAACATTTTAATTGAATTCTTTACTCTGTTTGCATTTTTAACAGATAGGTGCTATTAAATAAACTCTATATCAGTATGCATTTACAGTAAATATATCCTAATAAAGTTAACATTGGTATATGAGCTATTTCGCCTAAGAGTAATATAAACATGAGGAGCAAGAAACAACCAGCTACTTATAGCGGCATCTAGGTAAAATTAAAGTAATTAGTTGATTATTACTCTAAAGGCGGCTCTTCACGTTGGCCAACATACTAGCGAATATGTTGGCCAATAACAATGGCCATTGTGAGAGCGGGTGTTTATGCTTATGTTGGTATCTATTAAGGCGGCTCTTCACGTTGGCCAACATACTGGCGAATGTGTTGGCCAATAACGATGGCCATCGTGTAGAGCGGGTGTTTTTGTTTACGTTGGTATGTTTTGGAATGATGGCCCACAAGTTGGCGCGAGATCCGTGTGGTATCGGTTTTTTATAAAAGATCAAAGGGTTGTGGCAGAGTATTGGCCATAGCGTCCACACGTTGGGCGTACGTTCAGTTTGCTACGAGCTCCCAGAGTGATCGCACGCACCTGATTTTAATTTTATATCCACGCATCGTAACTGGTCTCATAATGGCAGAAATAATAACCAATGAAAAAACTTTTCGCTTTATAGAGCCCTACCAAGCCAAAGATTGTTTGTGAAACACAAGTCTTTCAAGTCTTTTTTTACAAAAACGTTACCCCCACACTAGGATTTTCTCCTGTATGAAGACAGTTTACAAACATAAATTGCATAAGGCCAAACATCCAGACACGGAGCAATTATTTACAGGCCATACAAATACTTGTTCCGTGCGGGATTCGAACCCGCGGCCCCCAGCGCAGCAACTCATTGCTAAGCTACTACGCCACGGAGCCGTCAAGAAATAAAATTTCTTTATTTCCATTTCTTTTTGATCACCCTTTTCTTATACACATTCACGTTGTAGTGGCATGCTGTGAATAAATAAACCGCAGCAGCCGTTAGCGCCTCAATAATCATTTGAATAAATACGTCCGCACATTGGCCTGAACCGAAACAAACTGAACGACCTTCCAACGTGTGGACGCAATTACAAATTCTTGGCCAATATCTTTGCCAACACATTCGCCACTATGTTGGCCAACGTGAAGGAACGATGGCCCACAAGTTAGCGCGAGATCCGTGTGGTATCGGTTATTTACAAAAGATCAAAGGGTTGTGGCAGAGTATGGCCGCCGCGTCCATACGTTGGGCGCACGTTCAGTTTGCTACGAGCTTCCAGAGTGATCGCACGCATCTGATTTAAATTTTATATGCACGCTTCGTAACTAGTCTCATAATGGCAGAAATAATAACCAATGAAAAAACTTTTCGCTTTATAGAGCCCTACCAAGCCAAAAATTGTTTGTGAAACACAAGTCTTTCAAGTCTTTTTTTACAAAAACGTTACCCCCACACTAGGATTTTCTCCTGTATCGTGGAGGCAGTTTACAAACATAAATTAATATTAATAGTACTATTATTATTAATAGTAATTAATTATCATTTCTATTTTGTTTTTATTTTATATTGCTACACCTATTTCAAATTCTCACCACTCCGACAGTCCGCCCTTTGTATTCTTTAAGATTGAGGAATGCAATAAAGAATAAAAAAATAAATAAATAAAATAAATTGCATAAGGATAAACATCCAGACCCGGAGCAATTATTTGCAGGCCATACAAATTCTTGTTGCGTGCGGGATTCGAACCCGCAGCCCCCAGCGCAGCAACTCATTGCTAATCCTAGTCTACGCTAGGAGTCTAGGCTAGTCTAGACTACACCACGGAACCGTCAAGAAATAAAATTTATTTTTTTCCATTTCTTTATGATCACCCTTTTTTATACACATTCACGTTGTATGGTATGCTGTAAATAAATAAACCGCAGCGGCCGTTACTGCCTCAATAATCATTTTAATAAATTCGTACAAACATTGGCCTGAACCTAAGAAAACTGAACAACCTTCCAACGTGTGGACGTGATCACAAATTCTTGGCCAATATCTTTGCCAACACATTCGCCACTATGTTGGCCAACGTGAAGAGCCGCCAAAATAAAAGGTACGATATTTGGATAGTAACGTTTGTTTATTATTGTAATATATATATATATATATATATATATATATATATATATATATATATATATATATATATGCTATTTCATTCTCTGTCTAGCGCTTCGTTCCGGGTCATTTAATAAACTAGACGTGTTTTGTGGTGCTCCATTTGTATTATAAATTGTGAAGTTATTACAATAAACTAAGTGTCCAGAACCAGTGTATTTTCAATCAGACAATATTCCCAGTGTATTAAAGCAAGTAGATTCAATATTAAACAACGGTTAGGAATAATATAAAAACAACTTAAAATTGGATAATTTAATTTTTCAATCTCACGACAATGTAAATTTTAAACCATTTTGAAGCTGCAAAAGGGAGATATATGCGTACTGCCCAACTCCTATGATAGATAGCGTGATGAATTCTAATTATTCCAACGGTTTGATCTCTATATAATACGATACTGAAAGTCCCATTCAAATCGGTTCACAGGTTTTTGCGTGACACGTGTTCAGACAGACATACAGACAAAGTTTCCAAAAAAAAATTGTTTTGACATCTGTATTGATCATATATAGTATACCCTAATTCAAATTTCCAAAAAATATTCAATATAAACAAATCGTCTTGTTGGAGTTTTATTATAATAAAACTCCAACAAGACGATTTGTCTCTATACTATAGTATAGATAGAACATAGAAAGATGTAATATAGATAGATAGAAAATAGATAGATAACAGTATCGCTCAGTGACAGTGTCAAATCGGATACAGATTTGGATCAATCACTTGACCGATTTGAATATTACATTAAAGCAAATGGTTTGTAATGGTAAACAAATCCGAAACAACGCGACTGTTCTCATAATAATTTTTAAGTTTAAAAAGAAGTAAGTAGCAATAATGTGATAAAAATACTTTTATATGAAAGGTTACGCCATCTTTTTGTAAATTTGACATTTGCAGATTTCTTTTTACAGCGAATAACTGAACAATTCTGCATTTTAGTAGGACGTTGATTCAGCCTTCCAAATAGATTTAGTCTAGTGAGCATTGCGGCTGCAACTTTTTTTTATAGGATCGAGTTACAAACGAGCAAACAGTCCACCTGATGGTAAGTGGTTGCTGTGACCCATATACATATATCCACATCTATCCTCAATGAAGTATCAAAATGTAGATGCGTTGTCACCTGTGAGGACTAAGATGGAATGCCTCGTTTCCAGTAAAATGGGTATCCGGTTATCTCAATTATTGTTCGCATATGACTACGTGACCGACACTATTCCGAAGATATCTCGGACGTCAGTCTGAGCGAGATTAGAATGACTCTCCAGCATCTTAAAAACGGCAAGACCCAAGGCGAGGATGGAATTACAGCGGAGCTTCTGAAAGCGGGTGGAAAACCAGTACTGGAAGTCCTTCAGAGGCTCTTTAATTCGGTCCTCCATGGTGGCATTACACCGGAGGCGTGGAGCAGAAGTGCGGTGGTCTTGTCCTTCAAGAAAGGTGACAATGCTCTCTTGAAGAACTACAGACCGATTTCCCTTCAGAGCCGCGTCTACGTGCTGTTTTCGAGAGTCATTACGAATCGTCTCGCACGCAGAATTGACGACTTCCAGCCTCCCGAACAAGCCGGTTTCCGAAAGGGCTTTAGCACCATGGACCACATACATACCCTTCGGCAAGTTGTACAGAAGTCCGAGAAGTACAATTTGGCACTATGCCTGGCGTATGTGGACTATGAGAAAGCCTTTGGTTCCGTCGAAATTGGGGCGGTGCTGCAGTACCTTCAGCGGTGCCAAGTTGACTGTCGGTATATCAAAGTGCTGAAGTGCTTGTACAGTAGGGCTACAATGGCTTTCCGAGTACAGAACCAGAGTACGAAACCTATCCAGTTGCAGAGAGGTGTAAGACAGGGTGACGTTATATCCCCGGAACTCTTCACCGCTGCATTGGAAGACGTTTTCAATCTTCTGGACTGGAAAGGATACGGTATTAACATCAATGGCGAGTACATCACTCACCTTCGATTTGCCGACGATATAGTCCTTATGGCAGAATCGCAGGAGGACCTAAGCACTATGCTCAATGACCTCAAAAGTGTCTCTCAACGGAAAGGTCTTAAGATTAACATGGACAAAACAAAGATTATGTTTAATGTCCATGTCACCGGCATAGGTAGTTGTTGGGAGCACTAAGCTCGAAGTTTTTGACGAGTATGTTTACCTGGGACAATTAGTCCGACTAGGTAAGTCCAACTTCGACCGCGAGGTCAATCGACGGATTCAACTCGGCTGGGCAGCATTAGGGAAGCTACGACACATCTTCTCGTCAGACATACCTCAAAACCTTAAAACGAAATTGTACAACCAGTGCGTGTTGCCAGTGATGACTTACGGATCTGAGACGTGGTCCTTCACTGCTGGCCGTATGAGGAAGCTCAAGGTCGCTTAGCGAGCTATGGAGAGGGCTATGCTACTTAGGAATGAGGATATCCGCAGTGGAACCAGAGTAACCGACATAGCCCAACGGATTAGTAAGCTGAAGTGGCAATAGGCCGGCCATATAACTCGAAGAACCGACAATCGATGGGGAAGAAAGGTTCTTGAGTGGCAGCTTCGTACCGGTAGGCGAAGTGTTGGGCGACCCCCCACGAGATGGAGTGACGACCTGGTAAGACATGCAGGAAGTCGATGGATGCAGGTGGCTCAGGACCGTGCTTTGTGGCATTCCTTGGGGGAGGCCTATGTTCAGCAGTGGACTTATGAAAAGCTGTAATGATGATGATGATGATGATGATGACCACGTGGACTTATACTTTGACAGAGGGGCACGCCTGCGTATGGCTACTACCCTCCGATTCGCCGGTAGCCCGTATTGCACAATGGTTGGTCATATAATAATTTGGAAAAAAAATCCATCAATAAGTAAGGCGTAACAGGAAAACTATTTAAACAACATTTTATTGGTTACCTAATAAGTATTATAATCGTAGATTATCGCTTATCTAAATATTAATAAAATAAATTCCTGGCTCTTTCAATTATCTCATAGTGAAAAGAGAGAGAGAGAGAGCAACTTTAAGTATTTCTTTATTTGACGTCGATTTTTTTTAGTAAGCCCGTAGTTATTTTCTTAGTAGTCATAAATCAGCAAATGCTCCCATATTTTTGTTTGTCTTTTATTTGTTTTAATAAACCTCCCACTATGGAGTGACGACCAGCAGACATGCAGTAGATGGATTCAGGTGGTTTTTAGGCATTACACGTGGTAGGTAAGTGTTCACCAGAGTTCTTCTAAAGTGATGTAATGATGATGATGATGATGATATTATAAAATTAATCTATAAATGCTAAGGTTGACTCGAAACAGATATTACATAAAGATTTTCCATACTTAAATAAAGATAAAACTGTTTCATAGCATCGTGATAAGTTAAACAAACTTTAAAAACCTCAGTTAATCTCAAATGTTACTTCCTAACTAAGTGAATAAAATTATTTACCTGATACTAAAGTTCCGACTTAAATCTTTTTTGTGTGCAATGCATTAAAACAATAAACTTATTTCGTCGACATAAGAAATAAAACAGAGTTTGTACGCGATATTACAATACTTATCTGTGCATATTTCTACTTTCTTATCTGTGGTTAATAAAATTATCTAATGTTTAAGGAAGATAAATTATACCATTTTGGAATTTACGTGGGATAGAAAATTTCCTCATGTATATACATGTAGAAATCGTTGTTATAGCGTTGCAGAAGATGTTTATTATTATTTTTAGAGTATTAGGAATAGAAATTGCTATCAAAATGCGGACGCGTTGATACCCGTGAGGACTAAGATGAGCCTCTTTTCCAGTAAAAAGGGTCTTCGGTTCTCTACACTAGCCATACGAAACACAGCAGTTTTAAACTGCTATTTTACGTTGGTATTCTGTGAGAGCGTGGTCCTTCCCCGGTCGAGCCGACCCATTCGTGCCACAACTATACCACTAATATAGCTGCAGGTTTGTATGTGGTAATTATAACAAAAAAGTGTGTGCCATTCGTGCTGCCAAGTCATGAAAGGCGACTAATGGAATATTGTGTTTGTAATTGCGTAGGCGATGCGCTAACCATCAATCATTTCTTTCACAATTTTCCATCTTGATCCATACTTCTTATTTGCTAAATATTATTTGTGTAGCTCATTGCTTTTTGCACTGTGTTTACTTCCTCGGAGATAAGAGGGTTGAAAGAACGAAAGAAAGCAAGCAAGAAATGACGGAAGAAAGAAAGAAAGACTATGTATGTAGATGTATATCACTGCTAAGTATCATTTGCTCAAGTTGACTCAAAATGGCTTTATGCTTATCGAACCTCATGCTGATATCTTCTGTTATGTTTGTAATGGATCTTTAGTTTAGGGTTCCGTAACCAAATAGGAAACAAAGTCCTATTATGACCACCCTGCTCTATGTCTGTCTGTCTGTACATAAGTCCATCGTCCTTTCGTCTATCTCTTCTGTCCATCTGTCCGTCAGTGTGTTATGGATTTTTAGAAATTTGAAATTTAAAAAAAATACTTTTTTGTTATAAGTATCGTATATACTATCATATTCATTTAGTAAAAAGCCGTTATTTGGACATTACAAACAGACACTTCAATTGTATTTATTTGTATATAGATACATATGGCGGACTTAATGTCTTAAGGCGTTATCTCCCTGTCATCCATTAGGCTAAGCGGAGATAAACATTTGCTTAATCTGCTTAGCCTAATGTTAACTAGTAGGTGGCAGAGAATTTTGTTTTCCATCTACAAAAAATTAGATAATTTGGAAAATCCAAAAGTGCACACCTCGAACGCTCATATAATGTTTTTAAATCTAAAGCTAACAAAAACAATCAGTGATATGTTCAGTTCTTCGAAAGATATATCTTGTTCACATTCGTACCGACCAACTGACGTCTGAGTGAAATTATTTTATTTTTTTTTAAATAATAATCGAAATGAATAATCTTATAACTACGTCATACGTATTAATTGAAATCTCCTCTTGCTATTTGTGTACTTTTTTTTATATACGTGCAATATAAAGCTAGTGGAAGTGATTTAAGTTGAATGGATCGCGCTTTTTTGATAGATCACTACATCTTCGCTTCGCGTCCGATGTGTGCAATAGACTGCATTGCATACATTTGTATCATTTCCACCATAAATGTTTCGTAAGCCTCCAATGGTACAAAAAGCGATAGGAATAAAAGTTATATCAAATTAAGCGTGTAAACATTGAAAGGAAACCTCGTATCGCATAGCCTTGTTGGTGTAGGAATTTTCAAAGGTTATGTGTGCGGTCAGTATTAACACACTTCTCCCATATATACTCAACGCACATTAAATAGCTATTTTTAGTATAAGGAAACACGGAACTCTCGAGACCTAGAGTGGGAATTCATTTTCTTTATCGCCTCCACCCTTGGTAGCTTTACGATATACTGGGCGATATAATGTAGGGAAAATTATATTGGTCGGAGCTATGCTGCTGCTATATTATGTTGTAGCAAGAATGGGTCGGCTCGCCTAAGGGAGAACCACGCCCTCGAATACCAACTTGAAATAGCAGCATAATGCTGCTGTATTTCGTATGGTGAGTGTAGAGAACTAGAGACCCTTTTTACTGGAAACGAGGCATTCCATCTTACTTCTTACAAAGGTGACAACGCATATTTTAATTTTCAACTGAGACTGGATTTATATATCCACTTACTGTTGGACTGTGTGCTCATCTGTTACCATTATTCTTTAAAAAAAAACTTTCGGGTGTATATGTCGCAGGAAGATAGTTAAAGCCGTGATATAGTTATATCCCTAGGGATATAGCATTATACTGGTTCATAACTATCATACTGGATATTATGAGTAGAGCCACGTGGCAGCTTTTGCTGTCGCACGGATGGGCCGGCTCGAACCGGGGTGGTACCAAGACCTCACAGAATACCAGCGTGAAGTAGAGGTTTACCTCTGCGTTTCGCTCGGTGAGTGCAGGTGGCCGGAGGCCCTTTTTACTGGAAATGAGGCATTCCATCTTAGTGCTCACGGGTGACAACGCATCTGTATTTTGATTCGCAAGCGAGGATAGATGTAGATGTCTATGGGCCGCAGCAACCACTTACCATCAGGTGGACTGTGTGCTCGTTTGTCACCCTTATCCTATAAAAAAAAATCTAGTGAAAAAATTATAATTGTAAACTGAATGTAAAGGAGGAACTGATTTCGCGACATTGACGTTCCTGTTGTGTTGTTTTTTATGTTCCTTTTTACAGTAACATAAGATGCAGCTGGGATGGCCCTTGGGCCAGCCTAAAAGCGCGTACATTAAACTATATAACACGTAACATTGAAAGAATTTAACTTTTTGATTTCAATAATTCAAAAAGTATAAGACAAAAGTGAACTGCTTTCATACAACTATATTACGGTATATAGCTATATCCATAGAGACATAACTATATTATTACGGCCTTAACTATCTTACTGACATATACAAAGTACTCTTTGATGATAAACGAGAACAAGTCTTATGGAACGCATGGGTAGATTTTAATTAATCAAAGAAGATAATGACAATGACTGACGTACCTGTAAAGCATTTTAAACAAAGATATAGGGTAAGGTGTAATGATAGAAATACTGACCGTACAAAGCGTTCGCTTTGAAAACCATATTGAGAGGTCAGCCACTGCCCTGGGCGACAGATTTTGGGAATCAGAAGACAGCTCTCGCCATAACGATTTCAATGACGCAGATAAACATCTGAATAGTATTTCTTAGTGATTTTTTATCGATCATTATTACAGTTTTTCATGTCTACTATTGAACAGACGCCTCCTCCAAGGAATGCCACAAAGCACGTTCTTGAGCCACCTGCATCCATCTACTTCCTGCATGTCTTACCATGTCGTCACTCCATCTAGTGGGGTTCGCCCTACACTTCGCTTAAATGTACAGGGCCGTCACTCGAGGACCTTCCTCCCCATGGTTTGTTTGTTCTTCGAGCTATATAACTCGAAAACCTGCACCCAACTTTGAACCAATAACGGCAAATACGGCGCCAATAGATGCACTGTTACCTCTGAGGACTAAGGTGGAATGTCTAACAGCCTGAAAATAAACTGGGTTACTTTAGCCTTCAGACCAGCACATATCAGTGCTATTTGGCAGCAGGAATAGGTATGAGGGAGGTTTTTACCCAGACAAACAAGGTAGAAAAGGAGTTCAAGCACCTAGTAAACTGGACATAATAAACGTACGCCACTGCCATAGTATTACGAAATCCACGGGATAATTATTGATTTAAAATGATTTTCCAATACATAATATTGTAATGTACTATAATATTTATTGTTCGAAATAAATGTATTTGATCTTTATGTTAATTAACGCATTTTAATTGTTCTAAATATAGATAAATGGTATTTTTAAATTTCATTATATTGAATTTATTATTATTTAATAATAATAATAATAATTCATCGTCACAATATGTGTATTAATTAGGGTTATTTTTAATCGCCTGAAAACTTCATTGGGGCCCCCGTATATCAAAATTAACATACAAAATTAGATCTACGGCATATGCTGTATAAAAATTGAGAAGTTTCAATAGTGATGAGACTGCTAGATTATTTTATTCTATTATTTCGAAAGCATTATGTTTTATGGGATTTTGGTATAGGGAAACACGATTGATTTAAAAACTATTTTCGTTTTTCAGAAGAGAGCCATAAAAGCCATATAAAATCTAAAATCGTTAGAATCTTTCAAAGAAATACTTTATGGTTTTTTTTATTTCTTAATATTAATCAATATATACAAAAATTAAACGTATATTCAATAAAACAAAAGTAGTTCTAACCGTTTTCACCGTTAAAAATCACAAGCTAGTGATAGCTTCTCGAGAGTTCTCGACTCCACAGGGTCAATCCTAAACAAGTGATAAAACTAAAAAAAATTGTACAACCGACTTTAATATAAATGACAAGACATCATCAATGTAGTCAAAGTCAATTAAATACGCATTAAGGATAACTCAAAAAGTGAATGCACATGAATAGCATCAGTTTTCAAATATAAAAAAGAATCATCAAAATCGGTTGACCTAGAAAAATATTCTGCGGTAACACACATAAAAAAATACATTCGAATTGAGTACCTCCTTCTTTTCTTAAAGTTGGTTAAATAGTCGACGTCTCTCTTATCACAAAGTTTAAAAATTTTATTCAACAAATATAATAAAAAAGGGTTTTATCCTATACTATTATAAGAGCTCTAAATAGAAGTAATTGTTTGTAACAAGTTACCGAAAACGGGTCTAACGATTTCGTAGAAGTTTATAGATGATACTGGAGTTTACGGGGGCGAAAAATCAATTTAGCTGGGTCTAATTTCGGGGAAAATTTGATTTCGCCGTGTGTTCATGCACAAAGCAAGTTTAATTTGTCGCATTATGATTGATAATTTTGCAAAGATCATCTTTCAACAGCTAGAGCGTAAAGCCGCAAAGCTTGATCGTAATATTACGCTAAATGATGAAGATAATTATTCACGTATTGCTAGACATTTTAAATGTCTTAACAATTCAATGAATTTAAAAATGAAAATAAATAAATCAATCAAAAACTTCTGTGATACATAGTACTGTGATTGACATATTTTCCCAGAAGAATACGTATTAAATCATTATAATGGATATGGCTATTTACATGTTTGTCTATTGTGAGACAACAAGGAGTGGCCTATGAACGTTTTCATTACGGTGAAAGCTATCCAATATTAATTGTTTGCCTGTTTTGTACCACAATTATATAATGGTATTTCCTCGATAGAATGTAAAAGAAAGTCGCAAATTTCTTTCAAGCATAAAATGCCATAAAAGTGTTTTAAAACAAACATTTATTAAAATTTATAATATAAGTTTGTTATTCTTGCGAAAAAATAAAAACTCCCTAAGCTTTTAAATGCCGGTATCATACCCAAGAAAATTGTTGTTTTTTTTTCTAATGCTGATATGATACTTATAATAAATGGATAACCCTTAGGAATAAGGTGATCGCTTCCAAGGTGTTTCTTAAATCAGTTTTGTAACTAATTGTACTATTTAGTAATTGTATAATTTTACTTTAAAAAATTACACGCTGGGTTCTTGGTGAATCTTCCCAGGACAGAGTTCGATTCCTGTCCAGTGTCAAAAGTAAAAAAACAACTTTACTTAAGAATTACTGTTAATGTATTATGAATAAAAAAAAATCTATTTTATACAAAGTAGAGCCAGGCTACAGCTATATTGTGGTTGTAGCACGAATGGGTCGGCTCGACCGGGGAAGGACCTCGCTCTCACACAATATCTGCGTAAAATAGCATTCTAATGCTGCTGTAATTCATATATGAGATGATATGTGAGTTTAGAAAACCGGATCCACTTTTTACTAGAAATGAGGCATTTTGTATTAGTCCTCTGGGGTGACATCACATCTGCATTTTGATTCTTAACCGAGGATAGACGTAGATGTCTATCCTCGGTTTAGAATGTATGGTGTGGCCACAGTATCTACTTACCATCAGGTGGCCTGTGTGTTCGCTTGTCACTTCTATAAAAAAATCCATTTTTAAACCTCGATGGTTCATTAAATATAAACAAATCAATCCACAATACAGAAGAGGTTATTTCCCATTGTTAGGAAACGTCATTTACTTTTTTAAGGAAAACTGTCTTTTTGTGAGTGCAAAGTAATGTTTTTACACAACGAATTAAAAACGCTATTAAAGTAGTACTATTATTTATTCTGTGCTATTAACAAATGATAGTCTTGTGTATGGAGCTGCCACGTAGTTGTTAACAGGATGGGTCGATAACACTCACTGATTTATTGATGGTTATGTAATAATGCAAAAAGCAATGCTTAACAGTATTACAAGTTATTTCTATAAACATATAACCTGACTTCGTGTATTTATGAACATAGAGTTTTTTTAAACGACTTCAATGAAAAGAGGAGGTATTCAATTCGACTAAATTTTTTATGTATTCAGAACTTCAGAACTTTTTATACGCGAAGCGAATTTGATGATTCTTTTTTATTTGAAAGCTGGTGCTTTTCATGTGTTCCCATATAAATTGGATCAAGATATAACTCGTAGTTTTTTTCAGGTTTTTGAATTTCATATAAAAAAAATCATCAAAATCGATTCACATAGACAAAAGTTCTGAGATAACACACATAAAAAAATTACAGTCGAATTGAGTATCCCCTCTTGGTTAAAAAATTTATTTTACCACTTGTTTTGAATCGCAATGTGTCATTTGCGTAGATGTAAGTGTTGGAATAAATGGCATACACACTACAAACATATAACACCCCTCTGTTTTCGTCCGGGCTTAAAGTCCTATGTGGTATCCGTTCGGTACAGTCATGTTAAGCTAAGTATTCATTAAAGACTAGGCTTGCATTCATTTATTAGATTCTTATATATAAAGAACAGATACTGATAATATTCAAAATCAGCAGTCTGTAAAATTTGGGTGCAGCATTCTTGAATTGCCATGAGGAACTCCATCATTCCCTTTCATCCCGTGGGTATCGTAACAGGCGACTTGCGTTAGATGGTGGTATACCCAGTTCGCTTACTCTAGGCGTAACACCCAGACCAGCGAGAGTCTACCTCTAGTTAAAAATACGAGAAATCTGGTACTGTGATCGACAATGCGGCTGCCAAGCTAGACGTTTGAGGCCAAGTCTCCTTAAAACGGGAGAGGCCGATTTCCAGCAGTGGACATTAATAGTTTAAAGAAAAAGAAGGTTGAAAAAAAATTAAATAGCAGCTTAATGTTGCAATATTTCGTATGGTGAGCATAGAGAACCGGGGACCCTTTTTCCTAGGAAAAAGGCATTCCATCTTAGTCCTAAGGGGTGACAACAATAGATGTAGATGCCAGGTAGACTGCGTACTCGTTTGTGACGCTTAATCTATAATAAAAAATATTTCTGTGGATTTCATCGCGTTTAGTTTTACTTGTTTTTATTTCCCAAAATTTCGGGTGATGGCAATGGGCTACACCTATGGGGGGACTGAGGTGTTTGATATCCCGATGTTAAAATTAACTCTGATTACCTTCAAATTTTAATTATTAATTTTGTTCCGATCTACGCAGAAATACGAATGAGAAACACTCAAAAGGTCCGAAAATAAAATGTGTAAAATGAAATGTGATAAAATCCATAGAAGTAGTTTTGTCTATGTAGTGTTGGCTTAATCCATCCATCAATTACAGTCTATAAAATTTCACTACTGAACATATGCCACCCCCATAGATTGTCTCATAGGGGGTATTTTGCCATGGTTGCCGCGCTTCGCACGTGGGTTGGTTTTTATTATTAAGTGGCGAAGCTTGCGAAGTCACTTATTGATTTCACGATATCTGTCCGTCTGTTCGTCTGTCCGTCTGTCCGTCCGTGTGTCCGTCTGTCCCACGATTATCTCGAGAACGGTTTCGAATTTTCAAATTCTGTTTTCAGCAATCGATTACTGATCACCCAGGCATCTGAACCTCCTATTTTGAATTTTTTTTTCCGTTAGAAACCGCTACAAAGATGATTGCTTCGCCACTTTGCTATGCTGTTAGCTTGCTAGGTTTATTTAGAGTTGTTATCAAGAAGATGCTGCTGCCCATGTTCTGTTCCAGTTTTCCTCTATCGCCCCTTACGGCACCTTTGGTATCATATGGGGTGGTCGATATTCTTACACGAGGTTTCGCGCAGATATAAGAAATTTTTATGAAGAAGAAGATTCTGAAATCGATTTTTCTTAATCGATAGCCAAACACTAGTCGGTAAATCAACAGGACAAACCTCGTACAGGTGACGTTAGCTTTTAAAGAAAAAAATTGTCAATACATCATGACGTTCTTGTATGAGAGTGGTGGTAGTCATAAGGTCTCGTGTGAGTCGTGAGAAGGACTATGGGATTTTTTAGAAATATCATATCGCTTCTTAAAGAGGCGGGTTAGATCTAATAACCGACGGTTAGGGGAAAAAGGAAAGAAACCGGAACGATATTTTTATTTTTATAAGCTCCTAAAATTTTAGAATGTGCGGCAACAGAGTCATTTCCTTTTTTAATTGCAAATTATCAAAACTGAGTTCACCTGCCAAAGCTATGTAATATTTTTGTAATATAACATAATATTGAAAAAGTATTATTATATCGTGTAGTGACGGTGTAGGAACATCCTTTACCTCATATCGTTCCGTGACTTTTGAAACAGGCAACAGAGAAGATCCAGGGTCTTCCTAATAACAACCAAACAAAAAAAAAACTGCGGTTGCCAACTAGCCTTCCAAGAATGGTTACTATAGCAAGTATTCTCTATAAAAGGCAATCTATAGGGAGACCTATGATCAGTTCGGAAGCAGTTAAGTAAAGAATGAATAAATTACTTATATTGTAGATACAGTATTTTAAAACTTGTAATAATAAACGTTTTAAAACATACATATTTATAAAAAACGTTATCCAATTTGAGTGGCCAACTTAAATTTCGATTTGTTATTTACTTTTTTTGCGATTACAGATTTGTTAAAAACAAATTTATATCACTTTCAAATAAAACTTACCAAATATAATGTTTCTTCAAAATATTTCCAACTTTATAGTAGTAAATTTTTGATGAATTTTCATGAAAATACTTAACACAACATTCCCTGAAATTTCTGTATTAAATATTTAAAAAAAATCTAGCAGTTATAAGTTTAGAAATCTGAAGTAACACATTAAAATATATACACTGTAGCACTTATGCTAGTTCTTAAATAAATTTAAAAAAAAACATATCATAAATATTTTTAAAAAATATTGTCTAGTCACTGTTTATTACAAGGTAACGAACGGACTTACAATACAAATACACAGGTTTTATTTTTAATTTCGAGAAGCGAGTGTTCGGAAACAAATAGACGTGCGTCCAACGAGCACGGGACTCTGAAACTGAAGTCGCGTTGCAGCAAGCGGTACGATTACGTCCCATAGCGCAGGTTCAGATTTCAAATATCTAACGCTACGTGCCAAGTTTATGGTGCAATAAGGTACTAAAGTAACTCATTAGTTAAAAAAATAAAGTTACAGCCTATATACGTCCCACTGCTGAGCACAGACCTCTCCTCATTTCTGAGAGAGTTTTGGGACATTAACTCATTATTTAAATGCAAATATTGCATATTAAGAGCCGTGGGAGCCAAGAGGCTAATCGCTCGCTGTAAATTTCACAGTACACAAGCAACCCGGGTTCGAACCCCGCTGGCACCAATGAAATTGTTAGTTGCAATTTTAAGTACAGATTCTCATATGGTCGGCGGCGAAGGAAAAAATCTTGAGGAATCCTGCATTTCTGAGAAATACGAAAAAAATCGAAGACATAAGAAGTCGCCAACATGCATTGGGGCATATAATAACTAAACCTTATTAATGAGAGGAGGCCTGTGGCCAGAAGAGGGACTTATGTAGACGGTAAACGCAACGTGCCAAGTTTATAGTGCAATAAGATACTAAAGTAACTCATTATTTGAATGTAAATATCGCATATTAGATTCTATTGTTTTTTTTTTCATAGAATAAGGGTCACGAACGATCACAGAGTCCACCTGATGGTAAGTGGTTGCTGTGACCCATAGACATCTACATTTATCCTCAATAAAGAATCAAAATGCAGATGCGTCGTTACCCGTGAGGACTAAGATGGAATGCCTCTTTTCCAGTAAAAAGAATCTCCGGTTCTCTACACTCACCATACTAAACACAGCAGTGTCAAGCTGTAATTTTTCCGCTGATATTCTGTGAGAGCGTGGTCATTCCCCGGTCAAGCCAACCCATTCGTGCTACAACTATACTACTAATATAGCTGCAGCATGGCTCTACCACGTACAAATTCTTCTATTTCTAGTTTCATTCCTTCACTAAATCCTGTCAAACGTGAACTGCTGAACAGAGCCTCCCCCCCCCCCCCCCTTATAGATTGCATCATAAATTGGAGGGCTATTTGCCTTTATTTTTTTATACAGGTTCTTAAATATTTTATTAGCGAATATAAGCCAGTATTAACCAGTGCTTGAATACTATATCATCTGATGGTAAGTGGTGATGTAACTGGAGATGGTAAACACACTGATTTAGCTTAACAAAACTCTATTCTTTATTGCCTTGAAAACGCCTACGTGGTCATCGGAAGAAAAACCAGGTGGTGCTGATATCTTATTCCACTCCTTTACTGTACGCATGACGAAAGACAAAGCAACTTATTACAATCAGGTGAGCCGCATCCTCTTTTGCCTCCTTTTCCATAAAAGAAAGCCATTTGGTTCTTATGAGTGGGGACTGACCGAGCGTCTGGTTGTCTGATGGTGAAAGGATGAGGGATTCCTCCCTCTCAATTAAGTAATGCAATTCCTGCGTTTTTAAGTACGTAGTAAAACCATACCTTAGCTGCGTGCGAACTGTGCCAGCACTACAAATAGTTTTTTTTTTTTAATTTATTATAAACCAGTGCTAGACCACAATCCCACCTGGCGGTAAATATAACAAGAGCCTGTTCACTTTTGTGTTGGAGACTCGGACGAAAAGACAGACGCCGGAAATTTATTTAATTTTTTGCTATACGCACTACAAAAGGCGAAGCAAACCGTTTGGTTCTAATTCGTGGAACGTCACCAACAAATGGCGTTGACGCGCCAACCGCCTGGTAGTCCGATGGTGGAAAGGAGAGGGAGGAATTGAAGCATGTAATTCCAGTCGGCTCGACCAGCTGAAAATCACCACTCGCACAGAACACCGGCGTGCAATAGCAGCATAATGCTGCCCTGTTTCGTATGGTAAGTGACGAGCGCCTGCTCAAAGTTCAAAAACTTTATTAAACTAAGTTTGTATATAAAGGGTTATTATAATATAAAGGAATTTATGGATGATAACCCCTGGGAATGAAGTGATCGCTACCAAGCTATTTGGTGTAACATACATGATTGTAAGCTGTTATTTAAAAAAATCCCGCTGGGGTTCTTGCTGTTTCTTCCCAGGACAGAGGTTTTTTTCGAACCAATGCTAATTAAACAAAAGAGTGACTTTCAATTAGAATTATTTATAATCTATATTGAATAAAAGAGTTTCTGTTTCTGTTTCTGGAGGCCCTTTTTCTAGTAATGAGGCATTCTATCTTAGTCCTCAGGGTTGACAACGCATCAGCATTTTGATTCTTTCGTTATCCGTTACAGCTTATCCAAAGTCCACTGATGATCATAGGCCTCCTCCATAGATCGCCTAATAGTTCATATTTGCCATAGTTGCTACTCTTGGCCGACTGGTTGGCAATCGCAGTTTTTTTATTTTTGGTTGTAATAAGGAAGACTTTGCTGCCTATTACCTGGTTTGATTCCCTCTATCGTAGTACTTGACGATATAGGGTATTGGATATTCTTACACCGGCATTACACTGTCATTTTTTTTATTCTTAATCAAGGACAAATGTATATAATGCTGTTTCTTTTAACACAGTTGTCAAGTACCATGGACAATAGGTCTTGAAGTCACTCAGTGTCTGTAAAAGTACGGCTCCGTGGCACAGTGGCTTAGCAATGAGTTGTTGCGCTGGGGGCCGCGGGTTCGAATCCCGCACGGAACAAGTATTTGTATGGTCTAAAAATAATTGTTCCGGATCTGAATGTTTGTCCTCGTGCAATTTATGTTTGTAAACTGCCTCCACGATACAGCAGAAAATCTTAGTGTGAGGGTAAAGTTTCTAAAAAAAAAAGTGGTTTAAAAAATTAATAAATAAAAACACTAATTAAAAACTGATATATGTATACCAAACTGACCTAGCATCGCACGGGAAATTTCTGGATCTCGACAACAGCGCCACCTACCAGATTCAATCGTAAATCTAGGGTACAATTCAAACACACACAAAATTAATAGAATCAGGCATTACTTTGCGGAAATCCTCGACTTAGCGGTCAGCCACCGCAGAGTCTACATCACCTGAAGATACCTCGTGTAGAGTCGAAATACGTGTCGTATTGTCGTCAGTAGTGTGTATTTCCTAGTATAGTGGTGTTTGGAGTAGTGGTGCTGGGATTAGTGGTGATGGAGATAGTGCACGTAATTGAGGGAGGGCGGGAGGTGCTCTTCAAACTGGGTAAGACAGATCATTTTATTTTATCAAGCGGATATGCGCGAGGTAATTTTTACCAACTTTAACACACAAATTTTTTTATCAAACATCGGTCGAGCCGTTTTTTAGTTTTAGTTAGAGTAACGGACATCAATTGATTTTTCTATAGAGAATAAAAAGAAAGTCCCGTTGACTTTCTTCTTAGCATAGAGGTTTTTTTCGAAACGGTGGTAAAGCTTAAATTACTTTCAATAGTAATTCTTGTAATGTGTGTTGAATAAAATAATTATATTCTAATAGTTTATTTGCCAAATGAGATACATCAAGAAACATAATAAACATGCAAAGAATCATCATCGCTGCGGCATCGGTTCGGCTGTCAAATCGCGTTGCGCTTAATTTATCATACACGTCGTATTGCAGCGACCCATAAATTAGTCGCAATAGATATTAATATGCTGGGAGTAATAACGATGGACGTAAATGAAAAATAAAGTTATACATAATTTTAAACACATGGTACGGCTCCTTTTTTTCCTGGGAGTACAGAATAAATAATAGTACTACGTACTAGAATTCCGCCTGGGTAGGTACAACTCTCTCACCTTTTTCTGCAGCCGTATAGTGAATGAACACAACTGCGCTTACACCACCCACCCAAGGAAAATTAAAACCGGAATTCAAAGAACTAAAATGAATAAAATAATTTCACATTCTAAAGTCGGCGCTATATCAAAGTGTATAAAAGAGTTCTAACTTTAAAATGAGAAATTATTTTAATAATTTAGTTCTATGAAGTCGGCTTTTACTTTTTTGACAAAAGTTTTTTTAACCTTTTGAATGGATTAAGTAATATCACAATTGTAACATCGTCTAAATAGTTATATTAAAAACCTAATCCCCGAATTTGCCGCCCGTAGAGATAGAATTATTTCACCACATTTTGTATAGCGCACACATTACAATAACTATTTAATAAAAAAAGAATCATGAAAAGATATTGCGTAACATAAATACAAAACGAAACATACAGTCGAATTGTAAACCTCCTCCTTTATCTTGGCTAAAAAGTGTTTACAAACCAAACCTAGATATGAATTTGAAAGATTTATGATCTATGCCTGTTTGTCCACAAAAATAATAATATTTTTAAGAAGATTAAAGATACACATAATATAAATACACGTAACAAAAATAAATTATACCTACCACAGTCGCGAACAAAAATCTTAAATGCAAGCCCCTACTATATGGCAATAAAAATATATAATAAATTACCACAGGAAATAAAAAATATATTAGAATTATTCAAATTTAAATCAAGACTCTGTAAATATTTAAAACAAAATCCCTTCTACTCAGTAGAAGAGTATTTAAATATAAAATAACATTATTATATATTTTTATATATTTTTATAGCTTTTAATTATATTTTATGTATGTTAATAGTATATAAGCAGTGCCGTTGTCAATATTGCAGTGCCTGAAAAGGGCGTCTAAGTTGTAAGCACATTTTTAATTTAAGACCAATTATGTACACTTGGATTGCAAATAAATGATTTGATTTGATTTGATTTGATGAATAGGCAAAACATGCACGCAAGTTTGCAACTCAATAATCCATTCAAACAGAAACAGAAACAGAAACTTTTTTATTCAATATAGATTATAAATAATGCTTATTGAAAGTCACTCTTTTGTATAATTACCACTGGTTCGAAAAAAAAAACCTCTGTCCTGGGAAGAACCAGCAAGAAACCCAGCGGGACTTTTTTTTTTAAATAACAGCTTACAATCATGTTTGTTACACAAATTAACAACACAACAAATTAGAAATAGCTTGGTAGCGATCACCTCTTTAAACTGTCCTATCAATTTAAAGTTTCGCAGTTACGGTGGAATTGTTCTAGATGGTTCTAGAGAGTTACATATAAAAGGCCGATGTACCTAATTTGCGTTAGCAATCTTTGCTTGCTCAGTTATAACTTCTCATAAAATACGGTAAAATGGCCAGAACTTATTAAATTATTAAGTTGTTTATATGTGGTAGAACCATGCTGCAGTTATATTAGTAGTATAGTTGTAGCAAGAATGGGTCGGCTCGACCGGGGAAGGACCACGCTCTCACAAAATACCAGCGTAAAATAGAAGCTTAACACTGCTGTGTTTCTTATGGTGAATGTAGAGAACCGGAGACCCATTTTACTTGAAAAGAGGCATTTCATCTTAGTCCTCACGGGTGACAACGCTTCCTTATTTTGAATCTTTATTGAGGACAAATGTAGATGTCTATGGGCCACATCAATCACTTACTATCAGGTGGACCGTGTGCTCGTTTGTCACCCTATCCTATAAAAAAAACTTGTTTTAAGCTTTGTTTAATATGAAAAAGATTTTGTGTAACAAGATTCAATACATCTTTATTAATGAGGGCATTCACGACTTTTTCTGCCACCAAGGCGGCGATTCTTAGGAGTGAGGCGGAATGTTTGACAGATTTCTTAGCAGGGTAAGCTAATTCGTTAAAATTACTCATATTACATTTTCGAGACATTGTTTCAACTTTTCAATGACCATCTGCATAATAAATAAGTTCACCATAGCCCTTAGCCGTGGTAGCTTAGATAGTTAGCGTTTGCTGTAAGTTTCACAGTATGCGAGCAACCCGGTTTCGATCCCCGGAATCACTTATGAAATTGTTAATTGCAATTTTAAGTTCTGATTTACCACATACTCGGCGGCGAAGGAAAACATCGTAAGGAACTGCATGTCTGAGAAATAAGAAAAAATATTTCGAAGACATGTGAAGTTCGCGAACAGGCATTAGGGCAGCACGGCTTACATTTCCTTGCCCTAAAAACCTCTCGGTAATGAGAGGAGGCCTGTGTCAAGCAGTGGGATGTATAAAGGCTGTAAGTTCTAGACCTTAGTACTAACTAGCGACATCTAGGTAGCGTAAAATTATTATCCCTCATTGGTATTAATTATTAAGAATTTACCGTTCAATGTTTATAAATTGCTTGCGTAATATTATAAAGCGTTTCTCAATTGAATTTGAAAGCAGATGTCCTCAGACGTACATATATAGATAACTTTTAGACTCAGACCAACGAAGAAAGAAAGACGGAGCGCTGCCTACTTATCAAGTGATACAAAACGAATCCAAAACATTGTATGAACACGCACTCACGTACACATATGCATCTAAAATTATTTGCAAGAAAACTGCTTGCTCAGAAACAAAAGCAGTATGTATAATACGCGTTGGAACTCTATGGCCAATGTAAACTCTAATTGGAGGGTCGAGCGACTGATCCGAGTTTGTGTCTGATTTGTCGACCGATTTTGTTAGAATGTATCTGTGTGTGAAATTGTTAGTTTATTATATGTGTGAGTTTCGTAGTAACAGACTTTTATTTTAGTTTGCGCAGATTTCGCCCTCAAAAATTACAGACAGTTTTGTATCGGGATAAAATGCTGTGGTTATTCAATAAATTAAGCTAGTTTAACGGATTTTACATTAAAGTTGACATGAAGCAAAAATTTAAATTCAAAAACTAAAGGTAGCCAGGCTAACATCGTGACGTCAAACACCTCGGTCCCCCGTGACCATGGGTGCTGTAAAGCACCACGTCGGGAATTAAAAGTTAAAGTTAAACGATTAAATCCGTAAAATTTGTTTCATTTAATGTGTAGTGTTCGCGTATATATATATATATATATATATATATATATATATATATATATATATATATATGTAATACAAGACACCATTATCTTCGGAATCCTTTAACCGATTGAGATAAAATTTCACAAACAAGTAGAGAGCAACACCAAAAGTGATCTTACCTATATTTTATCCAAAAAATGGATAGTCTCTTTTTTTTTGTAAAATAGAAACATTGATAAATAAATGGTCATTGATGATTATTTAAAAATATAAATGGGGACACATTAATACATTCTAGCCAGGCAAAACCGGGGCGCGTCGCATAAAAAAAGAATGGTGCAACTGATTTATGGCTGCAGCGAGAATTGTTTGCCCCTAGAGGGGAATATATTTACTTACCCCATATCATTCCGTGGGTGTCATAAGAGGCAACAGATGAAAACAAATCAGGAGATGGGCAGCAGCGTCTTTCTGACTAAAAATAAAAAAAAACTGTGGTTGCCAACCCGCTTGCCAAGCATAGTAACTATGGCAAATATCCTCCCTATGAGGCAATGTATAGGGGAGGCATATGTTTAGCAATGGACTTTAACAGGCTGGGGCGTAACGGAGAGGGGAATATCGCAACCAACTGTTGCATAAACGTCTTCATGTTTATGAAGGGGCATGGAGAAGCAGACTTAATAAAATGTTTTCCAAAATGAACTTTTCCTCGCGATGTTTTCCTTCGACGCCGTAAACGTGGTAAATATCATAAAAATGCAATCAAGATTTTCATTTGAGACCCAGACTTGCTAAAGTTCAATTAAGAATGTAAATCAGTCGGATTTGTAGCCTTCCACTGATTACGGCGCGGCAGGTAGCTTCGTGAAATTTTATAAAGTAGCGAAAGTCCTTTTGCAATTTAGCACAGGCTGGAACTCAGATATTCACTATTTTGTTACTCGTGCTGTTTATTAAATATAGATTTTGGTTTTCGGAGAATACTGCTTAATTTTTTCACTATTTAGTACTATAACTACGTTTTAAATTAACCGATAAAACAAGGAGGTTTTAACCGTTGCTGTTACAGTTCTAACAGTTGTCAAAAGTACGCTGCTGAACGTAAGCCTTCCCCACAGATATTTACCATAAATATTGAAAGAAAGAAAGAAATAAACTTTTATTGCAACCACGCAACACGTAAGTTAGACACTTAAATTTAACTATATTTAAATTACGTGAGGGTAATATGGTCATCCGGTTAATATGGTCACTTTCTTATAACTCAAAAACTACATCCTTATTTGCATAGGTGGCTTTGTGATACGGTAGCTCTTCATCAGTCAATCAGATAGTAAAGGGACAAAATGGCGCTGCTTTATCGCTGCCATTTTGACAGTTGATTTTATAATAAATATTTTTGTATCGTGTAGTGTAGTAATTTCGAAGTCTTCCTAATTATTGCCAAAGCTTGGAACGATGTTCCTTATCGTACGGTACGAATTTGACGGATGGGGCCGTCACGACCCCTTTCTATAGTGCGAGCCAGATGGAATTATATCCATCTCCCTCGCACTTTTTCTTATCTTGCCATGAAGGAAATATTATTTTAAATGACGCTTATTTTTTTTTTGTATTTGTGAATCGTTAATTAATAGGGGAGCGGCCAACACTCCGAGTGGTAGTTCGTAGCTATTCTATATACCTAGTCAGGTCACAAATTCTGTCACATGTTTAATATAAAATAATTGAAACAAACTTATTCATTATGTAACCATTTATATACCAAAATGAATTTAACAAAACATAGATTCTTATGACATTAAAGTTTATTTAAAATGACCACTGTGATTTTGAATACAGGCCTTCAATCTGCGCGGCCAGTCGTCTATCGCAGCACGAACGAGGTCCATGTCAATATCGGCGGCTGCCTTAATCAAGGATGTCTTGAGTGACTCCAAATTGGGATGAGGCTTTGAGGACGCCTTTTCTTTCAAGTGTTGCCATATCTCATAACGGATTCAAATCTGGACTGGAGGAGGGCCAGCCTTCGTGCTGGATGAAGTCGATTTCACGCGCCGCCAGCCAGTCTTGTGTGCTCTTCGCTCTATGAGCTGGCGCCGAATCTTATTGGAATACCCAGTGCCTGTTATTGAACATGGTATGAGAAACAGGTTCCACAAGGTTTGTCAGGACTGTATTTTGATACACAACTGCATTCGTTTTTACACATTTCTCACAAAAATGTACCTTTGTTAAGCCCCAATAAGAAACTCCCAACCATACCATGAGCGAGGATGGAAAATGACCTCGTTGGACACGCGGAATACGGTTGCTCGCTTCTTCACTACTGTGTGCGTACACCTTATCATTTTGTTTGTTGTAGCTCTCTTCTACGGTAAAAATTTTTTCATCCGAAAAAAGAATTTCCCGATATTTTTTTCCCGCGTACCGCTTCAACAAAGCGCAGCATCTCTTCAGTCTCAGGTCCATTAGACAAGCGTTCAAACAATGTCCTGTTTTTCTTCGATATGCCCGAAGCCCCTACGTCTTCATTTAACACCCTTTTCACTGTGGTTCTGCTTAACCCTATCTGAAGGGCCAACAGTTTCTGCTTACGTTTGGGATTTCTATGAATTCGCGCCTTCACAACTTTTATCACTGCTGGAGTCCTAACAGACCGAGGGCGACCACTTCTTGACCTGTCATTTACACTAGAGTCTTCATTGTATCGTTTGATTGTACGATAAACGAATCTTTTGGTTACATTAAAATTTTTCAGTATGTCAAAAATTTGAATTGGCGCGTAACCGCAACGATGCAACGCAATAACTGCAACACGGTCTTCTTTAAGCGTCCACTCCATATTTAAAAATGAGTAAAATTCTAAAAAGTATATAGTTTTTTTTCATGAATAATTCGAAATTTGAATTCAATAAATTTTTTTGTGGCCAGCATTCTAAAAAAAATGTTTTTACTGTGTGACAATACTTATGACCTGACTGTGTAGTAAGAGTATTCTTCACTTCTATTATTCTCATTTTCTTGTAATGAGACATAAATTTTATGATATTATTATTGTTTATAAATGAAAGATAATAATATAAATTTTGCATGTTATTTGTAATAGCGAGACATGCACACCTTTTTAACAAGTACCACCTTCATATACCATGTTCGTACGCAAATAATGATTCTGAAAATGATCTTTAATGAAATAAATATTTAGCACTTATTTATTGATGAGTGTTTAAATTACTGCCAAGGCGAAATATCTTAATTAGCATTATCAAGCTAACTGCAGTGCCGTCTCATCCTCTGGGAATCATTACAAAGAACAAAGGATTTTAGAAAATCGGGGAACTAGGAACAAAAACCATTTATATACGACTATAACAATTGACTGTTCAGTAGCGCGTTGTCTAAGCACGTGGTCTTAGCACTGCATGCCGTGGGTTTAAATCTCCAATGGATATGTAAGTGTTTGTATAAAACAAAAATCATTCTTCTTGGTTTGGGTTTGGATATTTGTCCATGTTTAGGCCAAAAAATGGTAATTTGAGACGCCACCCAATCACGTTCGACTTAGTGAATCGCCCGCCCGATGGTACCAGGTGTCACGCGTGTCGCGGGGATGGGGGCAGCGAAATGCAGCTGGCGGGCGAGAGGGAGTAGCTAGACGGCAGCGGTGCGGTTATTTAGCGTATTTCGGTGGCCGCTGCAGATGTTTGGCGAGACCGGTTTTTTGGGTTATTGTCTAGATTTTAAGAATTTGTGCGCCTTACTTCGCTACTGGATTGTGGTTTCGTGAAAACCGCCTCGGTTTAGTTGTCTACATTATAAATTCGTGACAAGAGGCTTGTATTGTGTTTGACTGATTAAAGTAATTTCGTTTGAAAGTAATTGCGCCAATTATCTAGGGATTGCGTGTTGAAGTGTATTTTGGAATATGTAACTTGCTCGTTTGAAGTGGAATATTGCGCGCGCGCCGAGTAGAGATACGGTCTGGAATTTGAACAGCGCATTCCTTTTCGAGGGCGTCGCCCGGTTGATTCTTTTCGAAATCATTGTAATTGTGCTGTCGCGTAAAGTGCCCTTTTTTGTGTGTTGACTGTTTTGTTCGTTTTACGTGTCAACGAGGCGGGTTTTAAATTCTTATCGCGGCGTAGTATTTAATATCTAACGAAGGAATTTAGTTGTCGGTTGTAACGCTGAATTTTGTGACTCGTGAAGAGATCGCATTAGTTCTCTATTTGTAATTTGGTGATAAATTAATCCGGAATATTGAATGTTGAACTTTGAACTACTGTTCGTTACTTGAGTCGGTTATCACGTGTTTGATTTTCCGAGGAACGTTGAATTAGTTGAGTTGAAGTTAGTTAAATGTACAATAAAAGTTGATAGACTGAAATAGTGACATGAAGAAAGAAATGGTCCAGCGGTGAAGCCTGCTGGAGTGATGCAGCATTGTAGGGCAGCATGGAAACCGGCCGCAGCCCGGTCACCTCAGCTAGGCCAGGTCATATACATATACACACCACTTAACCCTACTTTACATGCACCTTACACCTACCTACGGCCTGACCGCACCTTGGGGCGGTCTTAGATTCGGATCCAGGTACGTACTATTTATTTACCTAGCCTCCTCCCTATAGTGTAGTATGATAGGGCATTTCCATAAGGCCAATTGGGCCCGAACCCGCGGCTGCCCGTCGAGGAGACTACTATGGGCCCTAGCCAGGGCGACCTTTGCAGGGGCAGCTGGGGGCCGTAACAGTCCATGTGCAAATTGTCTATAAAATGCCTCCAAGATACAGGAGAAAATTGAAGTGTGTAGCTATCATTTTAAAAAACTAAAATCTATCTTTCAGTTCTAAGAGGGTTATAGGGCAGAGAAATATCCGCCACAATGCATGTTGGCGAACTTCATAATGTCTTCGCAATATTTTTTTCTTATTTCTCAGACATGCAAGTTTACCCACGATGTTTTCCTTCACCGCCGAGTACGTGGTAAATCAACACTTAAAATTGCAATTAAGAATTTCATTGGTGCCGGTGGGGATTGAACCCGGGTTGCTCGCGTACTGTGAAATTTACAGCGGGCTCTTAGCCCCTGAGCTACCACTGCTCTCAGAAATGAGAGGAGTCCTGTGCCCAGCAGTGGTATTTATATAGGTTGTAACTTTTTATCATTCAATTTCCTACTGTCATCGCTTACGACACCCACCGGATGATATGGAGTAGTGGATTATCTTATACAGCCACTACACGGCAGAAAATATTACAATTAGATTATAGTTATAATAGATTATAATTATTAGAAATATGAAAGTGAACGCAAGTAAGACGAAAGTGATGGTTTTTGAAAGAGAAAAAGATAAAACGTTATGTGAGATAAGAATAGAATAGGAGTTGATTGAGCAAGTGAATGAGTTTGTATATTTGGGATGTTTATTTAGCAGGGATGGTAGATATGATAAGGATATATAACGACGAGTGAACGCTGGAAATACAGTGAGTGGGGTTCTACACGCTATTATGAAGAGTCAGAATGTGTGAAATAAGGCTGTGTTAGTCCCTACTGTAATGTATGGTAGTGAAAGTTGGGTCTGGCAGAAGAAGCATGAGAAAAGAATAAATGCTGTAGAAATGCGGTCATTAAGAAATATGCTGAGACAGGGTGAGAAATAGTGTGATAAGAGAAAAGTGTGGTTTGAAAGATGACGTTGTGACCAGAATTAAGAAAGGAATGCTTTGGTGGTTTGGTAATGTAGAAAGAATGAACGAGGAAAGTGTGACAAAGCAAACTTATGTTGCAAAAGTGAACGGTAGAGTCGGGAAGGGACGTCCTAGATGAAGGTTTATCAAACAAATCGGCGATACATTGAAAATGGCCCAGATTAGGAGTACCCTTAACCGACGAGCGTGTAGGCGGGTGAAAAAGAGGCGAGAGAGGTGTGTCAGGACCGCGCCCAATGGAAGTCCGTAGTTTCTGTCTACCCGTCAGGCTGACAGGCGTGAGTGTTTGTGTGTTTTACAAACCCCAAGCATAGCCCTCTCCGTAGCTCCATAGCTCTCTGAGTGACTTGAGCATCCTCATACGGCCAACAGTGAATGACCACGTCACAGATCCATATGTTATCACTGACAATACGCATTTGTTGTAAAATTTAGTTTTTAGTTTTTGAGGTATACCGTAATTCCCTGAACGGTGCCCAGCCGAGTTGAATCCGTCGACTGACCGACTGACTGGTCGAAGAGCGTGGGTACAGCAACTTCTTCAATATCATACCAGGTCGTCACTCCATCGAGAAAGGCCGTTTTACACTCAGTGCCACTCTAGAAGCTTCCTTTTAACCCTTACTTGCATTAACTAATATTTTCTTACGTAGTTTAGAGCCATGCTGCAGCTTTATTATGGTTGAAACACGAATAGGTTGGCTAGACCGGGGAAGGACCACGCTCTCAAATAATACCACCATAAATTAGCAGCTCAATGCTGCTGAGTTTTGTAAGCTGATTGTAGAGAACCGGTGAGACCTTTATAACAAGACTAGGCATTCCATCTTAGTCCTCATGGGTGACAACGCATCAGCATTTTGATTCTTAATCGAGGATAAATGTAGATACCTATAACCAACGGCCTCACCTTGCCATTGGTTGGACTGTGTGCCTGTTTGTTACTTTTATTCTAGAAAAATAAGAGAAATATTTTGACCCAAAGGCACTGTATGCAAATTCATTTAAATATATTGGTAAATCCAATTGGGCATACCTTAAGCGCATTAAAAAAATTACGTTTAACAGTGGTAGAGCTAAGCGGTGGCTTTTGCTGTCGCACGGATGGGCCAGCTCGAACCGGGGTGGTACCACGACCTCACAGAATACCAGCGTGAAGTAGAGGTTTACCTCTGCGTTGCGCTTGGTGAGTGCAGGTGGCCGGAGGCCCGATCCCCCCCCCCATCAACATGGTAGTGGAATTAAATAAAAGACTACCCCAGGAGGGTACCAGCACCCCTGGAGAATCCCTCGCTGAGCATCCACGACCAAACTACTCCACTCCTGGGCGTGGGTGCTCAGGCTGCCCCGCGTATTCTGGGGGGGGCGAAATTCCGCTCAAGACGAAACCTGCTCGGGGCAAGCGGAGCAAGAAGACAAAGGCAACCCCTGCCACGCTTACCGTGGATTTCTGCAATATCAGGGGACTTCATTCAAACCTTAACGCCGTCCACTACCATCTGGAGATAGCTAAGCCGGCCTTGCTCTTTCTTACCGAGACACAGGTGTCCTCTCCGGCTGATACTTCGTATCTCTCCTACCCGGGGTACAAATTAGAACACTCGTTTGTGCCCCGGGCTGGAGTTTGCGTGTATGTTAGAAAGGACATCTGTTTTCGACGCCTCGGCAGCCTTGAAGGTACGGACCTGTCCATCCTATGGCTGCGCGTAGACAGCGACGACCATCCCCGCGTCTACGGGTGCCTCTATAGGTCCCATAGCGGTAATGCCGACACAGACCGACTCATAGACCACGTTCAAATGGCTGCAGACTCCGTGCTACAACAGGTCCCATCCGCAGAGATCGTGATACTCGGTGATTTCAACGCCCACCACGCTGAATGGCTTGGTTCTCGTTTCCCTCCCATTGTGCTGAAGACGTGTGCTCCGGAGTTGGCACCGGTTTTAACGCGTCTTTTCCGGTACTCCTACTCCCAAGGCGTAGTCCCGAACTCATGGAAGACAGCTTTGGTGCACCCGATCCCTAAAAAAGGCGACCGCTCAGACCCGTCCAACTACAGGCCTATCGCCATCACCTCCTTGTTCTCCAAAAGAATGGAAGCCATTATAAACTGCCAGCTCATGAGGTACCTTGAGGATCACCAGCTGATTAGTGACCGCCAGTACGGTTTTCGTCGGGGTCGATCAGCTGGTGATCTTCTAGTCTACTTAACTCATAGATGGGCGGAGGCAGTAGAGTCCAAGGGGGAGGCATTAGCCGTTAGTTTGGACGTAGCGAAGGCCTTTGATCGGGTCTGGCACAAAGCGCTTCTTTCGAAGCTTCCTTCCTATGGGCTTCCCGAAAAATTGTGCAAATGGATCACCAGTTTCCTTGCTGATCGGAGCATCAAGGTCGTAGTAGACGGTGAATGCTCTGATTTCAAGCCTATCAACGCTGGTGTTCCACAAGGCTGCGTGCTATCACCAACGCTGTTTCTCCTGCATATCAATGATATGTTGCTAACTGGCAGCATTCATTGCTATGCGGACGACAGCACTGGTGATGCCTTATATACCGGCCGTGCCAATATTTCTCGGGAAAACGTCGCCGAGTACCGGGACAAACTTGTGTCTGAAGTCGAGTCTTTGCTTAACAAAGTCTCGGATTGGGGGCGACTAAATCTAGTCCAGTTCAATCCCCAGAAGACAAAAGTTTGCGCGTTTACCGCTAAAAAGAACCCCTTTGTCGTATCTCCTCAGTTTCAAGGCACTCCCCTTACTGCCTCAGCCAGTATCGGAATCCTTGGCATCGACATATCGAATAGTGTGCAGTTTCGTGGTCACTTGGAAGGGAAGGCCAAATTGGCCTCTAAAAAGCTTGGCGTCCTTAGCAGAGCGAGACAGTATTTCATGCCGGCACATCGCTTGCAACTTTACAAAGCGCAAGTTCGGCCCCACATGGAATACTGTTCTCATCTCTGGGCCGGGGCACCCCAGTGCCAGCTCCTTCCACTTGACCGCATCCAGCGCAGAGCGGTTCGAATCGTCGACGACCGAGTTATTTCTGATCGGCTCGATACACTGGCACTGCGTAGAGATGTTGCATCTCTTTGCGTATTTTATCGCATTTATCACGGGGAGTGTTCTGAGGAATTGTTCGGACTAATTCCAGCCGCTCAATTTCACCATCGCACAACGCGACAAAACTCGCGTTACCATCCATACCATCTGGATGATTGGCGGTTAACGACTGTGCGATTTAGAAGAAGTTTTCTCCCTCGCACGACCTCCTTGTGGAATCAATTACCACCAGCGAATTTTCCGGACCGATACGACTTAGGAACCTTCAAGAAAAGAGCTTACACCTTTCTAAAAGGTCGGCAACGCATCTGCAATTCCCCTGGTGTTGTGGTTGTTCATGGGCGGTGGTAGTCACTTACCATCAGGTGAGCCGCATGCTCGTTTGCCCCCTATTCTATAAAAAAAACGTATAACATGAATGGAATTTTTAAAGTAGTTTAAACACATTTCGACAGCACTATCGGCTTTTATATATTGTAATAAAAAATCTCTTATTATTATTATAATCAAGTATTTAAGAAATTTGGTTATTCGAATATTGTGTATTTGTACAGCGATCTTTTTGAGCCGCTGCAAGCAACCGAAACAATGTCCACTCACGACGGCGACTGAAGCCGAACTAGGACAGTTACTATACTCTTTGAGCCGAACTAAACTACTCTTTGGCTGTAGCTTCCCATTTACAGAAATAATTTATATACGAGGCTACCAAATCAACGAAAATTTTGTCATTTTGGAGCCGAAAAAAATTAATTATAGCTAAACAAAACAAAATTACACTGCCATTTACATTCAGTGGCTTCCCACATGATAGATGAGGAGATTAAAAAATAGATTGAGTTAAAAAAATTATATTTTCAAAAGTTATCGTGTTTACAAGCCACAGGGACATGATAAATACACACCATAAGCCACTAAAACCCTTTTTTTATTTAAAAATAGCAATTAATCGATTTTAAAAAATTATTAATATAATTAATTGAAATTTTATTTTGATGTATTTCTACTCTTTCTACTTTGCTTCTACTCCACCAGGAGTAGAAATTTATTTCTTGCTTTATTTGTATAAATTCCACTGCCGAAAATAGGCCTTTTTCATTGATTATTACGCCTATAGGGCAATAATTTCCTTGAATTGTCTTACGCCGCTACTAACCGATCAAAAGCCAAATAAGGCCCAATAAGCCATACAAAATACTTATTTCGTGCGGGAATCGAAATGCTTAACTATTTTTATATTTATTGGAGATAATAACCTTGAATTAGGACTGCCTCGTTCTGTTGGTGGTCGTAAACGCGTAAAGTGTTCGCGTGGGTCTAAATGCCGAGTTATTTTTATAGAATATAGATTCTTAAAAACAAATGCTACCTACTGTAAGTCAATTGTAATATGCCTATAACATTCGCGCAAGTGCAAGCAATAAGTTGACAATATTTAGCCCAATCTAATAAACAGTACTGCAGCACATAAAATACTAACGAAGATTGTTGACAAACGAGCACACAGTCCACCTGATGGTACGCGCATGTTGTAGCTTATAGACAAATTTATCGATCCTAGATTAAGAATTAAAATGTAGATGCGTTATCATCCCAGAGAACTAAGATAGAATGCCACGCCATAAGTAAAACGGGTTTTCGGTTCCCTGCACTAGTATTCTGAGTCCAATATTATATAATATTATATATTATATAATACAATAGTATTCTCGGTCCAGGCTACTCATTCGTGCTGCAACATAATATATCTGGCGTGGCTCTAACATGTAAAACACGGGTAAAATTTTGAGTTTTCCTGCCCAGAAATTCTCAGAAGCAGCCCGAAGTTACGGAATGGCAGAGTTTCATCCCCTTTGGAAAGCACATAAAGTTGCACCTCCGCAATGAAACCATGTATAACATAGGTAAAATTTTGAGTTTTCCTGCCAAGAGATTCTCAGAAGCAGCCCGAAGTTACGAAATGGCAGAGTTTCATCCCCTTTGGAAAGCACGTATAATTGCACCAAAACTCAGAAAAGGTCTTTCTCCGATCGTTTCATAATACCACCCCAATGGACTGGGAAATACAGGAAATAGAGCGCTCTTGTGCTTGCGCAGACTTTTGTTCAATTTAACCCTATTCTGCGCATATGGTTAGATTCCAAGATACTGGCCGCCACGTAGTGGCGGGGTAAGAATATTCACTACAACTTATCATCCCGTGGGTGACATAAGAGGCGACTGAAGTTATTCACTTCAGTTTTATATAAAAATAGAAACACTCTTTTTATATAAAACTGAAGTGCAAAACAAATAAAGCCAACTTCCAACAAAAAAGCTACAGATGCGTTGTCACCTTAAATACTAAAATAGAGCACCTCACAGACTATAATTAAACTGGCTCTGTATAGTCCTTGAAATAGAGGCATAATATTGTTGTGCTTAGTTTAGTGTATAAAAAGAATCGGAGATCCTTTTTATTTGTAAAAAGTCAGTCCTTAGGTTTGAAAATATATCTGTATTTCGAGAATAGATGACGGTTTCTATATAGGCTACATAATCCACTTATCAAGTTGGCTGTCTCCACGATTTTCAGCTTACCGCTTAGCTGAATCCAATACTATACAGAAAGATTATTAAATTAGTGCACATGACCAAAGAAAACTCTGTCACACCTTTTTTATTTTTACGTCCTTTAAGCATTAATTAATTCATTACAGTTCATCAAAAGTCCACACTTGAACATAGACCTCCCCCGTAGATTATGCCTCATAGGATAGAAACTTGCTACAGTTGCCACTTATTGTAAGAATATGATAACATGTTGTTATAATATTGTTGCGCGCTACGATTAACACATGGTACTTGGCGATACTAGTTACCACTACCGCCCTCTAGTATCGAGTAGCAGAGCTAGGAGAGTCAAGAACATTCTAGAAATTTCCATGGAAGAACGTTCTGGAACTATCGACACCTAGTCAATCGGGACCGATATGTACTCGAACATTCAATATGTTTCTACAGTAGAAGGTTCTGGAAACTATCTGAGGCCCTATATAAGGCTGGTATAGACCGCGACCAAGGCAGTATTCAATTGGCGATATAAGCGAATAGTTCAAAGCGATACAACTGCGCACTAAAGTGATCAATAACACATTTGTGTTTTAATATTATTGTGGTTTAAGTTGTAATTAGTGTGTCTGTAATTAAAGTGTCAATTTTGGTAATTCACTCGGCAGTTTTTAATTGTCTCGACTCGAACCCCAAGCTCGTTTATCATTATACAAGAGAAGAACCACGCTCTCACATACAAATATTTGAGCTGAGCGGTACCACGTGTAAAAATATACTTGTTTTGTCAAGACGATGGTTCATAGCTTTTTTTTTAAGTAGTATTACTAACGAGCACGCAGTCCACCTGATGGTAAGTGGTTGCTGTGGCCCATAAACATCTACATCTATCTTCGATTACGATTATCAATGCAAGCATCCATTAGGTTGCGCTATAATTAATTCATACGTGGTAGAGCCATGCTGCAGCTATATTAGAAGTATAGTTGTAGCACGAATGGGTCGGCTCGACCGGGGAAAGGACCACGTTATCACAGAATACCAGCATAAAATAGCAGCTTAACGCTGCTGTGTTTCGTATGGTGAGTGTAGAGAACCGGAGACCCTTTTTACTGGCAAAGAGGCATTCCTTCGTAGTCCTCTCGGGTGACGACGTATCTGCATTTTGATTCTTTATTGACTAAGACTATGCTTTACCATCTTGGCTACAGTACCATTTATCTTCAGGTGGAATAGTCGTACAGTACCTGCCTGTAAAAGTTAACAAGTAAACTTTAAAAAAATATGTATTAATTTTATATTTAATATTTTATTTAATATACCTAGGTACCACGTTTTTTCAACTACACCTACGTTACGTTACGTTTTCTAACCTAAAACACACATTTTTTTATTGGATTAGACTGACAAACGAGCACACAATCCACTTGATGGTAAGAGGTTGCTGTGGCCTATAGACATCTATATCTATCTTCGATTACGAATCAATGCTAGAATCCATTAGGTAGCGATATAGTTAAGTTATTAACAAAGTTATAACCGCCTCGCTCGTCTAGTGTCCGTAAACGCGGTTGCTGATCATGGGGTACTGACGACAAAAAAAATATTAAGGAAGATTTTCTGTCAAGAATTTCTTTGTAGCAGCCCGGAGTTGGGAATTTCTCGGTGTTTCATCCCCGTGTCTCGGAAAGGACGTAAAGACGTAATGCTGCGCCTGATCTCCGGCCAGTCATGTCGGATTGCCGTAAGAGTCGACAGAGTGTGCTTATACCAATTGAAAATAAAAAAAAACTACGATCGCCAGCCCGTCTGGCCAGTGTGGCGACTAGAGTGAATTTTGGAAAAGGCCTATATTCAGTATTGGACTTTTAAAAAAATAAATATAATGACAGACTTTTGGTCCATAAAAATTTTAGTGCATAATATAAACTTCCTGATTATGATAGCAATATTTTACTATCATAATTATTATATATAGTTCTATTGAGTAACAACTATACTATGACATAAATTTAAATATTTTTCGGGTCAGTTTGTAGCACTTTGTATACACGCATATGTGTATACCCCTTCCATGTCTGGACAGTCTGTCTTATCACTAATGACCTGAATAGTGTAGAAGCTCCCGTGCACTCCACGCATATGAGACGCGATTCGTTGGCGTATTACAGCGTGAAAGCCGTTAGTATATGCTTGCAAAGCATCCTTAATGCACTGCGAAATTCGCGGGAGTCCCAACATCACTCTCTCTAATTTTAGCTTCTGTGTTACACCGAGCAAATCTGCGGGCCTACATTTTACAGCAAACTGCTATTGCTATCCTTTCTATTTCATTGGCTCTGTTATCCTTTAAGTCCTAGATAACTATGTGGCCAAATTAATTAAAAGACGGCACTCTCGAAACAACTACCCCGATTTAAATTAAATGTAGAATACAAGCCACTTTACATAGCATTCGGAACACCAATAAGCTCGTTCTTCTTTACATTAAAAATAAGACCATGTGATTCCGCAAACTGCTCGACAACAAACTAAGATTTAAAAAAGGCTGTAATGAGTGAAGAATTAGTTTTTTAAACTGAAATTACCAAGGACCTTACAGTCCACCTGATGGTGTGTGGCCACTGTGGCCCATGACCTGCAGCCAACTTTTAACAAAGAAGACTACATATGCGTTGACACCACTGAAGGACTAAAATGTAATGTTTCGTAGCCTGTAATTAAACTGGTCCTCAATATTGAAGGGTATTGAGGACCAGTTTAATTACAGGCTGCGAAACATTACATGCTGTGTTCCGACATGATGTATAACAACCCGTCCAGCCGTTTTAGCGTGTTGTAAGAACAAATCCAGACAAACATACACGTTTATAATATTATTTTAATTTGAATTGAAGTTAGATGTACATATTTCTACGAGAAAAGGAAAAAGAAAGAATCATTTATTGTAACATGATTTATGAACCCTGTATGAAAAAAAATCATATATACGAAATATTTCTTTTTCATTTAGTCACAAAATGTTCCTGATGTTTATTCCATAAGCTGTGTCACCACAGTACAGTTATAGTAGCAGAACAGCTTGTAGAAAACAAAAATATTTTCAGGAATATCTTTTTTTCTACAAATATGGGTCTACGAGTTTCACACTTTCATCTGGAGTATCATCGATGAAGAGTAAAAATGGAAATAGGCTATCAGCCCTGAGGACTAAGATGAAATGCCTCGTTGCCATTTAAAATAAACTGCGGTTCTCTTATATATATATATATATATATATATATATATATATATATATATATGTTAGGTATGTATTAGGTATGTTAGGGATGAATCTGAAGGACAGAGTGAGTGTTGTTTAATAAGAGAAGAGTGTGGTTTGCAAGATGATGTTGTGACCAGGATTAAGAAAGAAATGCTTCGGTGGTTTGGTCATGTAGAAAGAATGAATGAGGAACGAGTGACAAAGCAAATTTATGTTGCAGAAGTGAACGGCAGAGTCGGGAAGGGTCGCCCTAGGCGAAAGTTTATCGACCAAATTGGCGATATATTGAAAATGGGCCAAATCAAGAGTACCTTTAACCGACGAGCGTGTTTGCGTAGGTATATGGATGTGGAGGAAGCGAGAGAGGTCTGTCAGGATCGTGCCAAATGGAAGTCCATAGTCTCTGCCTACCCCTCTGGGTGACAGGCGTGAGTGTTTATGTATTATGTATGTATAATATGATATATATATATATATATATATATATATATATATATATATATATATATATATATATATATAGTCAATATCTGAAGAGGCATTCGCTCTAAACTTCATAGAATATAACATGGATATTATTGCACTGCAAACGCTACTCTGTGGTTATCACAGGTGTGTTTTATAGCCGGTTTGTAAGAAGTCGGTGCGGTTTATCTACGTGGGCATAACTTGCAATACTACTTATATTATAATGTTTAAACTAATTTCGTAGTCCAATTTAACGTAACGGCTTGGTTTTGAACAATTTATCCTATGAAAGGGATTTTATAAGAAATAGGGGCGAATTTTATGTAGCGTAAATTAGTTTTTAGTAAATATTTTTTATGTGTATATGTCGTGACGGTGTAAGAATACCCGAAAGAGGAGATGGGCATCAGCATCTTCCTTATTGCAACTTAATGATAAAAATAAACTCTGGTTGCCCACCTGCCTAACAAGCACGGAAACAATGGCAAATATCTATATCCCTATGTCACGTTACTTGTAACGTTACTTATTGTATATTAAAAATACCACTATAACATGAAAAAAATAAAAAGTGTGACTTATTTTAATGAACAAAGAACAATGGTAGGGCAACGTGGCAGCTTTTGCTATTGCACGGATGGGCCTGCTCGAACCGGGGAGGTACCACGACCTCGCAGAATACCAGCGTAAATTAGAAGCTTTGCTGCCTTTGATTTGCTAGTAAGTGCAGGAGGCCGGAGGCCCAATCCTATCCATCAAGAAAGTAGCGGAATTCAATGTGATACTACCCCAGGAGGTAGGCGCAGTACATATCATTGCCAGGGGTGCTGGTAGCACCCCTGTTAATGAAAAATACTTCGCTGACTATCCACAACCAAGCTACTGGCGATTTTAACGTCCACCACGTCGAATGGTTTAGTTCACGTTTAACCGATCATGTGTGGAGATCTGTTTATGACTTTGCTTTGGCATATGGTATGACACAACTGGTTACTTCGCCTACAAGGATTCCAGATGTGAAAAATCATGCACCCTTCCTGTTAGTCCTTCTGCTTACCTCTCATCCGGATGGATACAAGATCTCCGTCGACGCCCCTCTTGGCTCCTCATATCACTGTCTAGTCGAAAGTGTGGTACCACTCACACCAACACCGCGGTTGCATTCGGCAGGCTGCCGCTCTAATTGGCTCTATAGGTCAGCCGATTGGGATAGGATGTAGTCCTTTTTTGCATTCTACCCTTGAAGGCGGCTTTGCTTCTCGCCAGACTATCCCGGCGTTGTTGCTGATTCCGTTACTGATGTGGTACTTCACCGTATCGACTTTTTTTTTCCATCATATGTGACTCTCATCGGGGGTATAGCCATAGTTTGGTCGTTGTAAAATAGCATCACGCTAAAAGCAGGAGAGCTACCGCGCCTGGGCTGACTTCTGTCAGCCATTTCTCCGATCTAATAGCCTCTAGATAAAAATGTGTCTTTTTTTTAGAAAAGAAAGAAAACCAGAAAATAATCTTATTTCCATTTATCAAAATAGAAATATAAAACTAAATGTCTTCATGTTTTAGATGTATATAATTAAAATTAAAATTTCGTTTTATATGAAAATTTAACCACAACACTTTTAAAATGAAGTTCCTCTCCCCGGAAAAGAAGTGGCGAAAGAAATTTCGCATTGTATTGTTGTATTATTTTTAATATTTTAGGTTTTATTAAAAACTCAAGTTGAAATGTTGAAATATTCCTTTTAAAGTATGGGTGACGAAACAAAAAGTCCATCTGATGGTAAGTGGATGCTGCAGCATATAGACATACATCTATCCTTGATAAAGAATAATAATACAATTGTTTTTTTTAACTATGGAAGAAACCGGAAAATTTATATTCAAATGAAATAAATATACAAGAACATCGGATAATAAAAAACTGGCCTCACCAAGCATTGAAAGCCTGGAATATTTATGTTCTACAAAGAGATCAAAAGTACAGTTTAATGTTAGTCAAACTATTTTAAGAGGTTTTCAATAACGCGTTCTCTCAATAATATAGATATTCTCTGTTGGTATAAATTTTGCAATCGATTTTTAAATTGAAATTTCAATAAACGAATAGGCCGGAACTGAACGACAATGCAATATTAACTCACTTTCTTGTCTATGTGTTTGTTTGTTTGTCTGTTCAGAGATGTAAGTATGTTTAATGTATATATCCTCCACTACCTCATATCGTCCCGTGGTTATCGTAAAGGTGAAAGACAGAAACAAACCAGAAGATTTATCAGAAGTATTATCATTACAACAGCTAAAAAATAAAAAAAATGCGGTTGCCAACCCGTCTGCCAAGCGTGGCAACTATAACAAATATTACCTTTATGAGGCATTCTATGGGAAGACCTTTGTTCAGTAGTGGATTTTAAATGCTGTAATGAATGAATTTCAACGAATCTTTGCAAGGCAATCAAAACGCAAAAAAGTTCGTCTCATTTGCAATGTAAATAATGCAGATCTTACTGTCTTGTCCCCAATATTAACTTTTATTGCCTTGTATTTAATGACACGAATGTTGAAGAGGGTTAGGTAATTTTCCATCAAAAATTGGCATCTAAGTAAAATCGATCATCATCGTCATCATTACAGCCTGTCTAAAGTCCACTGCTGAACATAAGTACCCTACAGTTTGCCTAATAGGTGAAATAGCGCCATAGTTGTCACGTTTAGGAGGAGAGTCGGTTACCGCAGTTTAAAAGTTATTATTTTGAGTTATTATCAGAAAGATGTTGCTGACCATAACTTTTAATTCATTTTAAATTTTAAATTTTTATTACTTTTAATTTTTCTATCAACATTATTATAGATTACTTAGTAGAGAGATATTTTCAATAAATAATAATAAAAAGAAAAAATTTTCACGTGGCAGAGCAATGCTGCAGCTATATTAGTAGTATAGTTGTAGCTCGGATGGGTTGACTCGACAGGGGAAGGACTACGCTCTCACAGAATACCAGGGTAAAAAAGCATCTCAATGCTGTTGTGTTTCGTATGGTGAGTGTAGAAAATTGGATACCCACCCTATTTACTGTAAACGAGGCATTTCATCTTAGTCCTCACGGGTGATAACGCATCTGCATTTTGATTCGTAGTTAAGGATAGATGTAGATTTCTATGAGCCACAGCAACCACTTACCATCAGGTGTACTGTGTGCTCGTTTGTTACCCTTATCCAATAAAAAAAGCTTAAAATTGTGCACTTAATAAACTAAATACAAAAATACGAGAGAAACGTAACACAGTATTTTACACAAAACCTTTTAATAAACTGTACCAAGTCTTTGTTTTCAGAAACAATAAGGAATGACTTCTTTGAGGCTAAAAATATACCGAATCGTAAGATCACTATCAGACCATTGTCTGATATTATATCTTTTATTGTCCTAAAGTTTAAGCGACAAAATAACTTACAGATTACCTTACAGACCAGTAGTCAACATTAAAAAAAAAAGTTTTTTTTACATGGCAAATTCCTAATAGATATCCAGCCCTAATTGGAATCCTTACAAAACGCGACCGCGCTCCCTCCACAACTTAGATGTTAATTCAGCGCGTACCAGGGGTCCTTCCGAATCTCCATTTTTAATAAACTAAAATGCATGGACACTTGCTTACCTACTTCAAATAAAGAAAGCTACAGATGCATTGTCACACCTGAGAACTAATGGAATGCCTCCTATCCTGTAATTATACTGGGTCTGTACAACAGTCTGTACCCTGCAAACCGGATTAAAGCACTGCAATTTGGTGGTAGAGAGTAATAAGAGAGTGTTGTTGAGACGAACTCCAATGCAAGATAGGAGTAGGTATAATTGATAGAATCAGGCGTTACTTTGCGGAAATCCATTATAATGGGGTTGTTATAAATTAATTTGCTTGATTCCGCGTAAAGAAAGAAAATGATGTGTCCTGCCCAGCTTTAAGGGGGACCTCCCACCCTCCCTCAATCGCGCGCACTATACCCGTCGCCGTCAATCCCAGCACTACCATCCTCAGCACCACCACACTAGGCAGGACACTGCGGAGGCTGGCCGCTTTACTTAGCGGCATAATACATAACAAAATTATATATAACTTACTCGAAGATTGGCGGTGTCGTGTAGAATACATCACTCCATATCGTCCTGAAGTTATCGCAACAATGACTGGGAAATACCAAACTGACCTTATGACCAACGAAAAATGGCGTTATGAATAATAATATGTATAAGCAAATGAGCAGTGCCAAAGTGGTTACGTCAATTATGAACTTGACGTAACCTGTCCTGCTGAGGAAAGATTTACGGGTTGATAGGGAGAAAAATACTAAGAATCATAATGTGTGTAATAATCGCAATCTTTTTTATGACTAGTGACTCACCCCGGCTTCGCTTGAATAGGATAGGATGCTAAGATTTAAGATAATTACAGAATTCACGGAGGTTTTACCTACTATTTACTTCCTTAATGACACGCTCGCTTATAACTTGATAACTATACGACGCGAATTATAATTCCAATTTTCCCTTCATACTTTAAACATGCTTAGGACTGTCACAATAAATTAAAAAAAAACTACTAAGGCAGTGCGTATAATGCCGAGCATTGCCAACCTCAACTCAACTGTCACTCGAACATCGTGTCGGCGCGTACGCCACACGATGTCGGCGCGTACGCCGTTCAATAAACATATTATTCAAAATTGATTTGAGTTCGCGGTCCGCATCCTGTCATTAAGCTACTGTCGCTTCCAAACTAATATACTCGTAAGCATGGACGTATAAATAAGGCGGACAGAATTTTGTTAAGAAAGGACTGATGCACTGTAATGGCGGCGGTGCAAGCATGTTTGCGTGTTATTATGGAGTGTAGAAAACAAGGAGAACCATCTTATAAGGGGCGAAAGTTGAAAAAGTGTCCTACTATTTATTGAAAATAGTGGTTCCAAAACCTACCACAATAGCGCTGGCGTCTGAAAAACTACGATATGAAGATAACTGTTATGAGCGGAGTGAAGTCAGCTAAATTCAAATATTTAAAAAATTTCATGACTAGAGTAGTTAGTAAAATGCCAGTATACAAAATCTCAACTATTTACGTAGTACCAAGCGGATTGGTCCGTCCCTGTTTATTTCTCCATCTTATTCTAATTACTTTTGGCGCTTTTTTTTATTTATCCTATGCTACTGCAGCGCCACCCTTATTGGACACGTTTTTAGGGACACTTTTCATATATAGAGATGGTCCTCCTTCTCTCTACACTCCATACGTGTTATATAGGTTTGTCATGTAAAACAAAATTTCCCCATTTTTTTATAAAACAATCTGTCAAAATATAACACAACTTTGATGTAATACTAATTTATTATTACGTAACTAATAAAAATAATACATTTGACTATTAAAAAATATCTAAGAATTTAATATTTAGATTTTGATTGAAATCGAATTATTCTATGTCAATCAATTTCCATTTAAATTAATTTTATTGCAAACATTATATTATACAAAAATTGTGTTATATTATTGGAACGAAATATATTATAAATATTTTTCACAAAATATATAACAAATAAACATATTATAGATAACCAAAAAATTTAATATAAAATTAATTTAAAATATATTAATTTTGAATTAGTATGAAAACATTTAGATACAGCATGGTAGCGATCACCTCATTCTCAGGGGTTACTATCAGTCATGTACTCTTTAGTAGTATACCCTAATAATCCTTACTAAACAATTTTTGCTTGCTAAAAATTTTAAACTTTGATAGATAAGGGATATTTTCTGGGACTTTGTTATGAAAGCGTATACATGAAGGAATTACTGATTCTTTTGAGTCGATTAACTGGTATAACTAACTTGTGCTTGTTCCTATTATTTCCAGAATATATACAGTCAGGTCATAAGTATTGTCACACTGTAAAAACTTTTCTCTTAGAATGCTGGTCACAAAAAAGTTTATTGAATTCGAATTTCGAATTGATCATGAAAATAAAACTGTATACTTTTTAGAATTTTACTCATTTTTAAATATGGAGTGGACGCTTAAAGAAGAATTGTTGCAGTTATTGCGTTGCATCGTTGCAGTTACGCGCCAATTCAAATTTTTGACATACTGAAGAATTTGAATATAGCCAAAAGATTCGTTTATCGTACCATCAAACGATACAATGAAGACTCTAGTGTAGATGACAGGTCAAGAAGTGGTCGCCCTCGGTCTGTTAGGAATCCAGCAGTGATAAAAGCTGTGAAGGCGCGAATTCAAAGAAATCCCAAACGTAAGCAGAAACTGTTGGCCCTTCAGATGGGGTTAAGCAGAACCACGGTGAAAAGGGTGTAAAAGTAGTGGTGCTGGGATTAGTGGTGACGGGGATAGTGCACGTAATTGAGAGAGGGCGGGAGGTGCTCTTCAAACTAGGTAAAACACATCATTTTATTTTATCAAGCTAATGTACGCGAGGTAATTTTTTACCAACTTTGTTATTATTTATGACAATAAGTCATAAATAATTACCATAATTTATCATATTTCTGACAAACAACAAGGTTAAAAACCTTTTGTTTGAATATTTTTTCTAAAAAATGTCTTTTACTTTCGAAGGTTCTAGAAATCCCATCTGATTTAGAAATATGGTGAAATCAAATCGCCAAATATTTTTCTGCTTTATATTTAATAACTCTTAACTTGTGCTCTATCCCTGCAAATATTTGGGGGATGAAGCTGCTCGCGTCCGTAGGAATTACTTGAACCCTGATTCCCTACACGTATCCCCTGGGTAGTGCCAAACTAGCAGTACTACATACTGGTGGTAGGTTAGTCCTCTACTAGTGAGAGGCCCGGCCGAGGGTTAGTTACCACCCACCTGGCAAAGACATACCGCCAAATGATGCAAATCATGTTCCGGTATGATGTTAGGTGAAACCCATATCTTAGGGAGAATGGGTCTGGACAGTTGCGTTACGCATACGGACCGGTTGCGACGCGGCCGTTTCTTAGTGTCAGGTGCCTGGTTATGGAGGTTAGCGGGATCCGAAGCACGGTTGCACCGCTGGCCGACCGTAGATAGTTGGGGGCCCAATTAATGAGCCAGCCACTCATGAAAAGCTGCCCCGCCATCTTACGAAAAATCCTGGGATGGCTCCACCATGCCGGTTGGCGACCGGAGGAGAGGGCCTGGTGGCAATTTCCAGGGGGGGTCGGGCGTCCCCGCGATCTCCATGCTAGGTACCATCGATGCTATGACTCTGTTTGCGTCCCTAGGTTATATGTGTGACGCCTCGTCCAACTGCCATTCTCTCAACCTATTCACTCCCACCATATATGAAAAAAAGGAAAAAGAAGAGTAAGTTTGTACAGCGGTTGCACTCCCTCTCCATTAAAGTGCACCTCACAAACATCCGAGGCCTGCACTGTAATCTCAATGTAGTCCATTACCACCTTGAGACTGACAAGCCGCACTTACTCTTCTTGACTGAGACGCAGATCAGATGTCCTCTAGATGCGGCTTACCTTGGCTACCCTGGGTACACATTGGAGCATAATTTCCATCAGCGCGCCGGAGTCTGTGTTTCCGTCCGCAACGACATCTGCTGTAAGCGTCTCCGTCACCTTGAAGACCCCACTTTCTCTATGATCTGGATATTGATAGACACTGGAATGGATAAAATTATTTATTCTTGTGTCTATCGATCGCACAGCGGCGACCAGGAGACAACTAGGCTGTTTGAACACCTCAGTGAAGCCTCTGATGTGGCTCTAAATCGGTACCCTAATGCACAGTTGGTTTTTCTGGGGAACTTTAATGCCTGTCATCAGGACTGGCTGTGCTCATACCAGAAGACCGACCACGCTAGGAGAGAGGCATGGAATTTTGTCGCTGGGGCTCTCCCAGCTGGTGCAACAAGCGACTAGGGTACCTGATGTGGATGGGCACACAGCCAATTGCCTCGACCTTCTGCTGACGACCGATCCAGACAGGTACGATGTTCAGGTTACCTCACCCTTGGGAACTTCGGACCACTGTCTGGTGAAATCTGTATCGCTATATTCCCCACCTAACTACGATTTCCACGGAGTGCGACGAATGTGGCGATACAAGTCAGCAGATTGGGATGAAATGCGGCATTTCTTTGCATCTTATCCTTGGCGGCAGGTCTGCTTCTCCTTTAGAGACCCATCGAGCTGCGCGGATGCCATAATCAATGTGATACGTCAAGCGATGGAGTATTTCATCCCCTTTGCTGACGTTCTCATTGGTGGTAAAGCTCGCCCTTGGTTTAACGCCGAGTGCGCTCGTGCTGAAAAGCATAAGCATATGGCGTACTTATCCTGGGTCGATGCTCGAGACCGTAAAGCTCCGGATGTTAGCCTTAAGAAGAGAGCCTTTAACCAAGCCGCCAAGTCGTGCAAAAAGGCATTACGCCAAGCCAGTTTCGACCGCATTAAACGCATCGGCACAAAGCTCTCTTTCAAACCATCTGGCAGTAGAGCTTTTTGGTCTCTCGTCAAAGCGGTCGAGACAAACTTCTGTCGGTCTACACTGCCTCCGCTGGTAAAACCAGATGGCTCACTGGCGCATGCACCTAAGGAGAAAGCGGACTTATTTGCTTCTCTTTTTTCTTGCAATTCGCGTCTGGACAGTAGCAACAGCGTACCATCACAATTAACTCACTGCGATACCTCTATGACTGAGGTCCGTATCACCAACAAGGAGGTTCTTAAAACCTTGCGAAGTCTAGACGTGAATAAAGCTAGTGGACCTGATGGTATACCAGCTATAGTTCTAAAGGTCTGTGCACCTGAGTTGTCTCCTGTGTTGACACGCTTGTTCCGCCTCTTATTCAGGACTGGAATAGTGCCTAAATCTTGGAAGCTGGCCAATGTGCAGCCTGTGCCTAAAAAAGGTAGCCGTACCGACCCTGCCAACTATCGGCCAATTTCAATTACCTCCATACTCTGCAAGATTATGGAGCGTATATTGAACGCCCACCTTATGGCATACCTAGAGCAAAATGATCTCCTCAGTGATTGCCAGTACGGGTTTCGCCGAAATCGATCAACTGGGGACCTTCTAGCGTATGCCACTCACATATGGGGCGAAGCCCTCGAGAACAGTGGTGAAGCACTTGCTGTTTCCCTCTATGTTTCGAAGGCTTTTGACAGGGTTTGGCACGCTAGTCTATTAGGCAAGCTTTCAGCGTACGGCTTATCCCCTGGCCTAATTATCTGGGTGAAGGACTTTCTGAGTGAACGGTCTCTCCGGGTCGTCGTTGATGGCTGCTCATCCAATACTGTGGCGAATAACGCCGGTGTTCCTCAGGGGTCCGTTCTCTCCGCAACTCTCTTCCTTCTGCATATAAATGATCTGCTCATTCCCGGTGTCTATGGGTATGCAGACGACAGCACAATTGTGGAGAGATACCAACCAAGCGCCCGGGCCAGTCGGGATCAAATCCAGTCAGAAAGAGAGGCTATGGTTGAGCGTGTGAGTCTCACACTACAGGCAGTCTCCGAATGGGGCGATGCCAGTCTCGTGAGATTTAACGCCTCCAAAACACAAGCGTGTCTTTTTACCGCTAAAAGGAGCCCGCTCACCTTGGCTCCTACTTTCCGGAATGTATCCTTGGAGTACACTGACCGCCTTCAATTGTTGGGGATTGAATTTTCTCCGAACCTAAACTTTGGGCGGTTCATCGAGTCCACAGCCAAAGCAGCCGCAAAGAAACTTGGTGTCCTTGCAAGGGTGCGGCGGTACTTCACGCCGGGGCAGCTTCTTACCTTATATAAAGCCCAAGTCCGGTCGTGCATGGAGTACCGCTGTCACATATGGGCTGGTGCTGCAAAATGCCACCTGGCAGCATTGGACTCAGTGGAGAGACGTGCTAAGAGGCTCATTGGTGACCTTGATTTGGTTGAAACCAATCTTGTCAGCCTTGAGCACAGGCGCAGAGTAGCCAGTCTCTCGGTATTCTATAGGATGCATTCCGGTGAGTGTGCGCAGGAATTACACGCCTTAATTCCTCCTTCTCCTTTCCACCATCGGACAACCAGACGGTCGGCGGGTCTTCATCCCTTTGTTGTCGATATTCCACGCATTAGAACCAAACGGTTTGCTTCGTCTTTTGTAATGCGTACAGCAAAGGAGTGGAATAATTTGCCGGCGTCTATCTTTCCGTCCGAATACAATCTAGGCGTCTTCAAGGCAAGAGTGAATAGGCTTTTGTTACGATAAGACAGTGCGATTTACCATCTAAGACTGCATCACCACTTACCACCAGGTGGGATTGTGGTCAAGCACTGGCTTATAATAAGTAAAAAAAAATATGTGCTCAAATTCCAAGCTTACAAAAACCCTGTAATTTTTTTATTTTTTTTTAAACGTTACCCCTGATTTTCTCCTGTATCGTGGAGGCAGTTTACAAACATATGTTGCACAAGGACAAACATCCAGACCCGGAACAATTACTTGTAGGCCATAAAAATACTTGTCCCGTGCGGGATTTGAACCCACGGCCCCAAGCGTAGCAACTCATTGCTAAGCCACGGAGTCGTCTATTGGCAATAAACTTTTCTAATATTTTTGTAAGTATATATTTTTGTTGTCTTCCATTGTACATTGTAATGTTTTCCTTAATAATCTTTCGTACAACCATTTCGCAAGTACAACAAATATTAAATAAATCGTTAGATGGAAAACGTAAACCTCCTAAAGTTTTCAAATTTATTAATTTATGAAAGAAATGCGGTGCATTTTTGGCATTTAGTTTTTCTTTTGTTGCATAATGACCAATGCTACCCGGCAGATATCCTATTATTAACTTACTACAAAATGCATATACCTGCATTATAATCGATCGGGTAATTTTTCAGAAAAATTATAACAAAAAAGTACACATAAAACAACTTTAAGAAGTTTTTGGGCACACATATATACCGTATCCATGCCGATGTGGGTAAAAATAGCAATTTCCCAAATTTCGGGTAATTTTCCCTATAAATATAATTAACAACACTGATCACGTGACTCATGTTTTGTGTTCCAAAAATAGCATTTTAATTTAAGACATAAAATTCTCTAATAAGTGATTATAATTACTGAGTCACCTATGAAAGGTGATTCCTTGATGTTTTTGATAAAACCACTATGAGTTTTACAAAATTTAACGACGCAAGACGGCATATTGATTTTTGTTTTTACTTACGCCAACTACTTCTCTCGGACGACGTTTATTGCATAATGGCGGGCGCTAGACTTATTATTAGTGTGAATGTGTGCGTGACCCCTTGTACGTACACATGAGCTGACTTATTATGGGTGCCTCGCTGAGTTGTATAGCGAGATTCAGTCCGCCTTATTTATACGTCCATGCTCGTAAGTCTAAGTATAAGTAAAGTTTACTTTTGACGGTCCCGTAGCGCAGTGACAATGCGGTTGATCACATTTTCTGTTACGTACATTTCTGTTACCTGAGATTAGAACCCGCGACGAGCTTGAATCTCGGTACAACCTAAAAATGGTATGGTTTGGGTAATAGATATGGCCACAACAATACAGGAAAAAATTACGGTGTGTTTACGATTTAAAAAACAAACTTAATAAAATCAATTAAATAATTTCAAGCTTTTGGTTAGTTACTAAAACTAATAAAAGATAAAGAAGGAAAAAAGGGTTCCCTACGAACCGTAATTTGTTTAATAAATATTTGTAATATGTATTTTTATTAAAAATAATTTCCACGTTCGCTACTTTACGTATATCGCTTCTCCAAGCTTTAAGAGGAAATGAAAGACAGGAGTTTCCGTGCGCAGTGAAATTATCGTCGCGAACAAATTACTGTCCCAGTTTTTAGTTCCGGCCTTTTAACAAATATTACATTCATAGAAAACCTACAGTAAAATAATTAAAAATTTTTGTTTTTTATATAGAATAAGGGTGGCAATCGAGCACACAGTCCACCTGATGGTAAGTAGATGCTGTGGCTCATAGCCATCTACATCTATCCTCGGTTAAGAATCAAACTGCAGATGCGTAGTCACAACTGAGGACTAAGATGGAATGCCTCCTTTCCAGTAAAAAAGGTCTCAGGTTTTCTACATACGAAACACAGTAGCTTTAAGCTACAATTTTACGGGGGTATTCTGTGAAAACGTGATCCTTTCCCGGTCAAGCCGATCTATTCGTGCTACAAACATAATATAGATGCAGCATGGCCCTACCACGTGTAAAACTAATATTAATAATAATAATAACTATTTTATTATTGAAAACGCTTATAGGAAAATAATCTCCTAAATAGTCATCATCTTCTCTTTTTTTTAAAAGTTACCTTCACTCTAGGATTTTTTCCTGTATCGTGGGGGCAGTTAACCCACATAAATTTCACAAGGTCAAACATCCAGACCCGGAACAATTACTTGCAGGTAATACAAATATTTGTTCCGTGCGGGAATGGAACCCGCGGCCCTTGGTGCTATAACTTATTGCTAAGTCACTGCGCCACGGAGCCGTCAAAATCATTATCACCATCATTAACCGTTTTAAGTCGGCTGTGGCTGTGTGTATTCTTATCAAGAATCCGCCACTTGGCATCCGTTATTTGAATGGTTAGTCCTTAATTACCAAATAAAGAAGGCTGGTTGGCGCAGAGTGGAGACCTCGTCGAGATTTTTAGATCGGTTTTTGGGCATTATCACCATACATCGATCATCATAGCCTGATTCTTCTATCATCAGGGCAATGCGTACAAGTGAGGTTAGGATTCGGCGAAAATTTATTATTCCCTTGTAATGCACAGTGATGTTTTAAGCTAGTAAAAAGTTGCAGCCTTTATATTATGTCACGGCTGGGCATAGGCCTCATCTTATTCTTGACAGGGTTGTAGAGCAATCAGTCTACGCTACTCCAGTGCCTGTTAGTTGAGTTCACACGCTCTCAAAATATTTTGTTCCTCCGATATGCAAGTCTCTTCACGATGTTATCCTTCAACGCCGAAAACGTGGTAAATGTGCTGGCGGGAATTGAACTCAAGTTGCTCATCAAGAGATTCACGTCGAGCCCTTAGACTTTGAGTAACAGTGACTTTGAGTTTCATTTGTTACGGCAGCGTAACTTTTAAAATAAATAACAATAATTATCAAGTTGATATGAAGTCGCTTTACACTTTGCAAGGGTGACGTTTGAATTATATTAATATTATGTGTCTCATTATATCCGATTGCTTATTTTTATACTTTACATCATACGAGTAGTAATTATTAAATAAAATATTTATTGAATAAATTGAACTATTGAGATGATAATACGCGGATTGCGAACCTCCATACATTCCCGTCGACTTTCACATACCATCTCATTACAGCCTATGAACATTCCACTGCTGAACTTCCCTATAGATTGCCGCATAATATGAGAAATTTTGTAATAGTTGCCACGTTCAGCAACTGTAGTTTTTTATTCAGGTATTATGTATTGACTAAACATATTTATTACAATAAATGAACTTAAAACTGAAATTATCATACAGCCAGTAGTTATCGTGGTGAGTAGGAATCCTACATAAGTATAGTATCATTATAGCTGTTCAAGTTTCCTCGCTGAGAGGCTATACTTAGCCCTCGAGCGAGACAAAAACCAGCACTCTTGTCACCAGCGAAGATAATCAATACCTGATACAGTTACTTAAGATACTTTACCGCGCGTCGACGCTATTGTCTTAAGAACATCAGAATGCGCATATTATAATAAAATATAGAGTTGTCACCAGCTCATACAGTTCATATTTGGATGTTTATTTCACCCTGTAATGAGCTTGTAATCTGAACATAGAAAGAGCCTTCCAAACTTTATAACAGATTAAACTTTGTAAATATAGTTTGAATACGGTAGACATGTTTGGTAATTTTAAATTTTTAACGCGCTTCTTGTAACAGATGCGATATGAGAATAGAATTTTAAGAACATTATAGTTTTAATTATAGCTAAAAGGCTACTGCTAATTGAATTAATTTATTCGTTATTCCTTACAGCCTGTCAGAAGTCGACTGCTGAATGTTTATATATTTGCTATAGCTTTTTTTTATAGAATAAGGGTGACCTCATGGTAAGTGGGTTCTGTGGCCCATAGCTACCTACATTTATCCTCGATAATTAAAATGCAGATGCGTTGAAAAAAAAACTAAATAATTCGAAGAACGTGGAAAACATTTGTTGAAGAATTACATCACACATGAGGCAGCATGGCTCATGTTTTTAATAATTTTTTTTTTAATTTGCATAATCTGTTTTAAAAAACTAAACGTGCCCCGAGGGTGCCGTATAAACTTAATTCAGTATATAGATAAATTATCCACCCCGTAAATTATATGTTAGGTAAACACCGAACATTCTCTAAGATTATTCGAATTGAAGGACAAACCTTTGCATTGTACAAAATGTTCGCACATATATCGGTCTACATCAAGGTCTCTTAAGGCTCAACTGGATTTAATATAAGTTTGTAATCGCAATGCTATTAAAGTTAGTAAAAATTGCTTTGCTATATCCGCTTAATGCCTAACTTTAATGCCTACTTTAATAACAAAGTAACTCCTGATTTTATTAACTATAGTAAAACTATTTTTATGTGACTAAACTACTTTTCGACGTGGTAGAGCCATGCTGCAGCTATATTACTGGTAAAGTTGTAGCACGAATGGGTCGGGTCGATCGGGGAAAGACCACGTTCTCACAGATACCAGCGTGAAATAGCAGCTTAACACTGCTGTTTTTCGTGTGGTGAGTGTAGAAAACCGGAGACCCTTTTTACTGGAAAAGAGGCATTCCATCTTAGTACTCACGGGTGCATCGCATCTGCATTTTGATTCGCAAATGAAGAAAGATGTAGATGTCTATGGGCCACAACTCGTGCTCGTTTGTCACCCTATCCTATAAAAAAAAAAACTACAAGTTCACAATATTCGGAAAGAAATAATCGTATTAAATTAGAAATAAACGTTCACTTTTTCTGTAAAACCTTGCTTCTTAGCAAATTTTATGATTCTAGCTCAACGGAAAGTACTTTACATGTTTTAATGACTAAGTTTGTGAGTCGTATCAAAATATGTGACAAATATGGTCGTAATTTTTGATTGCGTCGACTTAGAAACTTTAATTTTTTATAACTCCAAGAGATCGTAGACGTTATTACTTGATATTATTTTTGTCTTAATACTCGCTACCCATTCCTGAGAAAACATGTACTCACAGACCGTCGGAAACACAAACGGATAGAAAGTGATCTTATAAGAATTCCTTTTTCCTTTTGAGCTGCAAACCCCTAAAAACGGCCTTTTGTTTCATGCATATTATTTGCGTTCTAATCTTTTATTTAAATGAGAAAATAATCTCACATTTCCCTTTGTGCTAGAATATTGTACGTAGACGTTGTATAAACAACATCAGTATACTTGGCAAACTACTGAGTAGCTAAAATACTCTCTGCAATATATTACGATTAGTTGCTCCGTGATATGTTGTTTCGAAGTAGGTTGAGACTATGGAGTGTAGAGAGAAGGAGGACTATCTCTATATATGAAAGGTATCCAATAAGGGTGGCGCTGCAGCAGCATAGGATAAATTTAAAAAAAAGCGCCAAAAGTAATTAGAATAAGATGGAGAAATAAACAATGACCGACCAATCCGCTTGGTTTTGTACTACGTAAATAGTTGAGATTTTGTATACTGGCATTTTACTAACTACACTAATCATGAATTTTTTCAAATATTTTAATTCAACTGACTTCACTCCGTTCACAACAGCTATCTTCATATCGTAGTTTTTCAGACGCCAGCGTTATTGTGGTAGGTTTTGGAACCTCTATTTTCAGTAAATAGTAGGACACTTTTTCAACTTTCGCCCCTTATAAGATGGTTCTCCTTGTATTCTACACTCCATAGTTGAGACGAAAGAAAATGTCACATTTCTAACCTTAGACAAATTAGAAATTTGATTTGCTTCGTCGGTATTTGCCAGTTCTCTCGCATTGCTATCAATTATACTTTGCATAGGAGTCTATCTGGGTCCACCCACTCACCTGTTTTTGTCGCCTGCACTGCTGTGTCCGGTCTGAAGAGTATAGAGAACCAGTATTACAGGCTGTGAAGCTTTCAATCTTAATCCTTAGAGGTGACAACGCACCACCATTCTTTGTTTGAAGATGGCTGCAGATGTCCACGGACTGCATTAAATACCCCTGGGAATGAGGTAACCGCAGCCATGTTGTTCTTATGTTCTCATATTTAATTTTACAACATACAGGGCTATTTTGCATAACCTGCCAAATTTAGGCAAATGGTGGAAAAAAATTAATTAAAATAATCTCAAACATTCTCTCCTTTTTATCTTCTAAATTCTAAATGCGTGGTAACGCATTATTTTAACCGATTGTAATTCATAAATAACTAACGCCTACTATTTTACTACGCACACACACATATTCATAAGGGTCGATCGGTTGGCAAAAACGTTGTGAATTGAATCGCACACAGAGAAGCGCGCGTACGCATAGTTGTTGTCAGTACAATATTGTAAATTATTGTTTAAAAACATATTCCCGCTGTGTTTCCTCCTGGTTTTCCTGGAACAGAGTTTTTTTCGAACCAACGGTAAAAGCATAAATGACTATCATTTTGGTATTGTTGTAATCTATATTAAATAAAAGATATTCTATTATATTTTATTCCACTTTTTATCACAGAAATTTAGTGAATGTGAGTTCGTTTATGACTTTAGTTTTATGAAAAAAATTATATTTATATTTCGATAATTTCACAAACCATATCATTGTAATATATACAAAATCATGATCATTATAAATATATAATCTTAGTGCCATGAAATGGCAGCTTAAGAAAATTTTCTACTAAATATTATCCCATGGGCGACCATAGGATATTCAAGAAATATGTGACCTCCAATATATGATAACCACGTCTTCTCGCTACCCAGAGCAGTGACAAACAGCAGCGTTAACGATGCGACACGTCTGGCATTATCTTCCACCCGCCTGCCAAGGTGTAGTGAATCACGGCAGGCGGGTCGGTCTGGAGAGGCCCATGACACCAAGAAGTAATGAAAAATACATTTAAAAATACTAGTTTTTTTTAAACGATTTATTCTGATTTTCGGAATGTGTGTTTAATTACATTATGTGCATTTGTTGTGATATTAACTTCGGTGCTTCGGGCCACAAATAAATCCATGAAGCATTATAGATTCGAGACGGCGACAGACATTCTAATCTGTCAATGTGTCAGGCTCTTGGTTCGAGAATAGACAACAGCTAAGAAGCATTGAGTTATATGTTCTACGTACCATATAACTCAATGCTAAGAAGCGACCTTATTTGAAAATAGAAATGCATAAATATGTATTTAATACGTGAAGGGAAAACTTTCTGTTGTAGGTAGTCTCTGACAAGTATATTATTGTTTTTTTTTTTCTTAATTTAAGTTATTGTCAAAGTAAAGAGAGAGTATTCTTGTTCATATAATATCATGTATGATGTCAACAAAAGCAAAAAGCAGTCTTAGCTGACGCGAAGTTGTATTTAAACTATATACCATTATTTTAGTACCCCGTTTCAAGCATATTGTGTGCACGAAAGAGTGTAAGATTTGGCATAGTTAAAGTTAATATGGAGAAAGAGTGCAAAAGTTATAATTTGTATATAGTGTATGATACAAATACATGAAATAAAATAAAATAAAAAATTCATTGTGTACGTTCCATACAAGCGATGTCTTTTGTCAAACACATTATAGTCTATGGTCGAACAGTCGCACAGAGTAGTAATTGTCACCAAAAAATTTAAAATGTTGCTAAACAATAATAACAATAAATACAATAAGATACCTATAAAAATAATAATGTATCTTTTTACATACAAGTGGGTTGGGACCAGGTGACAGATTCAGACTTTGTACTGTGCTTGATGATATGACTTTGATGAGCCTTATGTTCAGCAGTAGACTTGTTAAGGGCTAATATTGATGGTGATGATGATAACTGTCCACTTTACCGTACCTCATACCACTGATTTCTAGAGAATGCTTTCGTTTTTAAGGCCTTCCCCATAGGTTGCCTCATAGGAGGATATTTGCCATAGATGCCCACGTTTGTAAAGCAGGTGGGCAACCATAGTTTTATATTATTAAATTTTTTGGAGTTTACTGGAGTTTACTCCAATAAACTCCAACAATAGTATATAAAATATTACTTAAAAATAGTATATATGGCGTACTTAATGCCTTAAGGCATTCTCTCCCAATCAACCACTATGCTAAGCAAAGTAAAACATTTGCGATGTATTGAATATAGTACTTCTCCTCGTATTAGAAAATCAGTTGAAAATAAAATAATAAAAATATTTTCATATACAAGATAATACTATCTTCGCTTCTACTTGTAAAATTCGTAAAAGTTGTGCTTCTATAAGACGCTAAGATAATTCAACTCGATTATGTATCTTTTCGACAATTAAACAGCAGAGGCGGGTACATTCTCCCCAAAGAGAACCTAAAAGTTTCTTCTTGACCCCGAAGCTGTAATAACAACCCAAAATTAATTTTGGCACCCCCCTCCACAGAGGGGCCATTTTTACCACCAACATACACACAAATTCACTACATCAACAGTCAACAGGGCGCGCCGCGTCCGCCGGCAAACGCGAGGTTTTATATTAAAGAGGGGACAGAGGTTACTATTTGGACTAGACCGTGTAGTGGTATAAGAATATCCACTACTCCATGTCATCCCGTGGGTATCGTAAGAGGCGACAGAGGGATACAAATCAGGAGATGGGCAGCAGCGTCTTTCTAATAACGACTTAAAATAAAAAACGGCAATTGCCTGCCCTCGTGGCGTCTATGGCAAACATCCACATATAAGTATGAGGGAAGCCTACATCACAGATTACTAAATAGTTTACCCTACATTCAGCAGTGGACTTACACATGATACTGTGCGATTCTAGTTTCTGGTATCGCTCTCCATTTTCAAATAGTGTAATTCGAGGTTCGTATCTTCTTCTGGAGCACTTGGATTGCATTGGCCCCCCACTCTAGTTATCAAATCCAGCGCACAATTTGATCATGGGTACAATAAGTCTTAAGTCCTCACTTGTGAGTCTAATCTGGTTTACTTGTAATTACCGCAGCCGCAGGGCTAACATCATACAATTTCAGATAAAAAAGACACCAGTTAATAGTTAAGTAATACGTCTCATTTCAAATTAGAGTCAAGTGATACGTCTCATAAAACTTGAGACCTATTACTTAACTATTATTATATTATTTCTCTTTGATTGGCTTATCTAAAAAAAATTGTGGAGGCCCCTTACCTGGGCTGTAGCACTGGCCGTAAATACGGCCCTACTCGTTTTTACTGCATGTGAATTATTGTCATAACTAATTTTGAAAATAAAAAGGTAGAGTTTATTTTGTTTATATATATTAATTTGACATTCTTTATTTGTTTTTCTTTTAACCCAAAATGACTTTTTAGGTTCCTTTACAACACTCTTGTCAATATTAAATACGGCGAAAACTTGCGGATAGTTATTTACACTGTTTTTTTTATAAAACTAAAGAAACAAATAAAGTTACAGACTATTTATTGATGACTGGCTACTGTAATCCATGGACACCTGCACACATCATTACAGCCCTTTACAAGTCCACTGCTGGACAAAGGCCTTCCCCAAGGAATGCCCCGAAGCACGGTCATGAGCCATCTGCATTTATCAACTTTCTGCATGTCTTACAAAGTCGTCACTCAATCTAGTGGATGGCCACCTAGACTTCGCCTACTGGTACGAGGCTGTCACTCGAGAACCTTTCTTAATAACTTAATGTGTTTATTTTTAGACCCTTCTCTTGATATGATGGAAGTGCCTCGTCGAATGATGTCATCAAAGACTACGTGTGTTTTAGTAATTTTTTTACAATTTTCTATAAGTTTGAATACGTTAGAATTTATTCAACGACTATTTAACTAGTCTGCTACTCTCGACAGTACTTGCTAGACGTATCTTGACCTAGTTAGTTTAGAACGTGACTGACGTTTATAAATCGGAATTAATAGTAGAGAGGAGATGTTGAAATATACTCTGTTCTAATGTTTTTATATTTATACTTCGCTCTGTTTGAACAACACTGTCTGAAACAGAAAGGCATTTGTGGTCATTTTATAATGATATTTAAAAAAAAGTGAAAAACGAATTTACAGTCTACCAAGAAAGTAGCTACTGTCCCCCGTTTGCAGATGCAAATAATTATGAGTAAGGCTAGGAACAGATGTGTTGTCTGTCACCTCGGAGGACTAAGATGGAATGCTGATTTTCTGAATACAGAAGTGCACGCACTTCTCTTTGGTGGTGGTGGTAGGAATATTACCTACCCAGATGAAGTCCCAGACAGGAAGGTACTACCTTCCACATAGATTCCATTTTTTTAATATAAAATAAGGGTGACAAACGAGCACACAATCCACCTGATGATAAATGGTTGCTGTGGCCCATAGACATCTACATCTATCTTCGTTTGCGAAAATTAAAATGGAGATGAGGCGTGAGGACAAAGATAGAATGCCTCTATTCCCGTAAAATGGGTCTCCTGTTCTTTACACTCACCATACGAGGCACAGCAGCATTAAGCTGCTATTTTATGCTGGTATAGCGTGGTCCTTCCCCGGTCGAGCCGACCCATTCGTGCTACAACTATACTATTAATATAGCTGCAGCATGGCTCTACCAGGTGCAAAATTTTTTCGTCATATAAGTTTAATCCCATAATCTTGGACATTATTATATATTATCACATTCATCTATTACAGTCTATAAAAGTCCACTACTGAACATAGGCCTCCCTGATAGATTGCCTTATTGATTTTGCCATAGTTGCAGCGCTTGGCAAGCGGGTTGGCAACCGTAGTTTTTTTATTATTTTAAGTTGTTCTCGGGTAGACGCTGCTGCCCATCTCCTGTTTCAATTACCCTCTGTCGTCTCTTACGACACCCAAGGGACGATATGTGGTAGTGGATATTCTTACACCGTCACCACACGATTATTTCAGGTACATTTTTTTTTAAATACTGTAGTGTTATGCTACTTACATTTCGTTGTACACTAATTCTCCATTCTGTTTTGATATTCTGCATTCATGTTTTGCATCACTTTATACTATTTTTTTCATTCTGTTTTTGATTTTCTGCATTTATATTTTGCATCACCTTTATTTCTATAGGATCCTGTAACGTTTTTACACAATAACATATCATTTTACTTCGTATTTTCACACTATTTAGCACTTTTAAAATAGCTGTCAATGAAGTCTTACCTTTTTCGGTCTTTTATTGAATTCTCTGTAACTCTACAATTTCAGGCTTCGCGCACGCTGCCGTGCATTAGTTTTTCCTATATGAATAATATCTCATTTCTTACTTAAATGTAATAGTTTCTTAATAACAGTCCTAAAACTAAAAATTGCTCAATTTAACAACCATTGTTTATGTGGTTGTTATGGTAAATTTTATTCAAATTCGTCTCTGGTATGATGTTCTTCCTACATAAATACTCTTTGGCTGTAGGTCATTTACAATAAATTTCGTTTTAATTTAAATAATTTCTCGTTCTCTCTAAAAAGGTATAAAAGCCGAGCAATTGGAGAATACACGATAGTCTCGCTTCAGTTCTCAAACGAGAAACATCTACTAAAGGCCTTATCCCGGGGCCGCTTTGCCCCGGGATCCTGCAAGCCTCCATCTACACGTGAAGTCGTCGGCAGTCTGCTTCAAGCGCGGGGCCACGCTACCTTCGGGCACGCTACGACTGCTTGCTCTAGGCGCTGAGTGCACCTACTGCCCGCGCTACCTTCGGGCACGCTACGACTGCTTGCTCCAGGCGCCGAGTGCACCTATTGCCCGCGCTACCTCTGGGCGCGGCGACTACTTCTCCAAGTACTGAGCGCACCTACCCCAGGCGCTACGTGCGCCGGCTCCGGACGCTGCGTGTGCCCAGTCCAGGCGCTGCGTGCCGTCGCCGCTGAGAAACCTCAAGCTCTGCGTGTGCCTATTTCTACAAAAGCAGCGAGGCTCCAGGCTCCACTATAAAACTATATTGTCCTATTCTCCTACCTTGATTTTTTTTAAAACCTAATTGTAATCTCATTTCATCCATCATCTTCATATTTCATTTTTTTTTTATAAAATTGTAAATACTTTTCTGAAACTTTAAATATATTATTTTCTTGGTCTATTTTTGTTGTTTTGCTGTTCTTAGGTTAGGTTCTTTCTCTTTTAATTGTCGCTTCACGACAATACATAACCCTTTTACACGGACTTTTTCCTGTCTGTAAATACTTACATCAATTGAACAAGGATAAAAATCCAGACACAGAAAAAATATTTGTTAGCCATAAAAATATTTGATGCCGGATTTGTACCCACGGCCCTCTAATATCAACTCATTGTTAAGCCTCGGCACCACAAAGTCATCACATTCAACTATATGGCGGCGCTGGAAGAGCTTTTATAAAGTATTCTTCTTTTTTTTTTCAGCCAGTAGAAATCCACTGCAGGATAGCCTCTCCTGTTGTAGGGAGAATTTTCTTTAATCGTCACGCTGCTGTCTGTCACCGGTATGGGTATTTTTCGTCTGGTATTGACGGAATGGTTATAGCGCCATCTATCGGAATCCATAAGTATTTTCTATAATTTCTCTTAGTCGCCTCTTACAACAACCGTGGGATAAAACGGAGTTTTGGACCACACAGCACAAACAGAGTTCTTGATAATTTAATCGAATAATTTAAAATGAAAAATTTTGTACAGCTGACTTCAATATAAGTTCTTAAGAATAACTCAAAAATTATTGGTCTGACGTTGAACCACACGAGAAGTACCAGCTTTCAAATAAATAAAGTATCATCGAAATCTGTTCACCCAGTAAAAAGTTATGAGGTAACATACATAAAAAAACATACAGTCGAATTGAGTACCGTCTCCTTTTTGGATGTCGGCAGAAAATGGGGCCAACATAATATACAATACATATATAATAAATACATATATAAATATATCCAGTACTTACTGCTGAATAACCACTATAGATTGTCTCATAGGGGGAATATTTACCACAGTGGCCAGGCTTCGTAGACGGCTAGGCAAACGCAGTTTTTTTTCTACCGACTTCAAAAAGGAGACGGTACTCAATTCGATTGTATGTTTTTTAATGTGTTACCTCATAACTTTTTACTAGGTGAACCGATTTCAATGATTCTTATTTTAGTTGAAAGCTTGTGCTTCAGATGTGGTCCCATATAAATTTGATCAAGGTCTGACCTGAAGGTTATGGAGTTATTCTTAATAATTTATATTGAAGTCGGTTCTTTAAAAATTTTAATATTAATTTTTTTTGTTTTTTTTTTAAATACTAGTAATGCTATTAAACATTACTAATATTCCCTTTAACCACTTCTGGTAAGCTTAAAATGCTTGTGTTAGAAGTGGTTCACGACAGTAGTCCAATGGCGGATTCGAACCCACGACATTTCGAGTTCGCGGTCCGCGCCCGGCCATTAGGTTACTGACGCTTTATTATTTATTTTGAGATATTAGATGCTGCTAAGCAGCTGTGTGATCTAATACCCCCATATCCTATTTCTTTTCCCACTACCAGTTCTCACGAAACCCACGGATATGGAGTAGTGGATTTTTTACGCCATCGCTACCCGGCAGTGCTATTTATACTTGTACCTTACTTCTAAAATAATATTAAAACATGAGATAAAAGCTTGTATTTAGGCGCGGATTTTATCATAATGAATCTGTCCTCTGAGAGTGCGGCCGGGGACCTGTATTTAACAACACATTAAAACTTTTTATAAAATTATTCAAATGAATCACGCAGGTGTATTGCCCTTCTGGCTGGTTTAAATTTGAGTTATAATTCACGAGAGAGTTCCGCCTGGCTCAGTTATCAGAAGACCTGAATACTATGCTAGGAGTCTTGGTTTTGTATACTAGGAAAATATAACAGTGATGTAAAAGTAAATAATCTCCCTTGAGAGAGAGGTAAAACTAGTGTGGGATGCTACTTGCGTAGACACTCTGGCGGCCTTTTATCTCAGGGGTACCTCGTTTAGAGCAGGGGCGGCATCAGAGGCTGCTGAACCGAGTAAGTTGGGCAAGTATGAGTCTCTGAGAGATGATTACATATTTGTGCCATTAGCTGTAGAGACTATCGGTCCGTGGGGTCCACGTGCGGTGGAGTTCTTAAAGAAAACCCATCCGCGGCTGGTCGTTGCTGCTGGTGATAAGAGGGCTGGTTCTTTTCTCGCTCAAAGGCTAAGTATAGACATTCAGTGTGGAAACGCAGCGAGTGTTTTTGGCACGATACCGCGGGGAGTAGGACTATATGATAATTGTCAGTTTAGTGTACAAAGTAAACATACATCATGTCTTAGTAATATTCATTTATTATATGTAAATCTTGAGATGTACTATTTATTAATAAGATTAAATTTACAATATATAATATTTGTTAAAATTAGGAAAACCGTATTTGGTATTTTATACTCATTATTACTTCATTACTATCTGTTAAAAGTGGATAAATCTTATTATTCGGCCAACGTGAGCGGTATTTCAGTTAGCAATGATTAAGTTTAAAGAATTAAAAGTTGGTTTCTTTAATGCGGGTTCATTGGGTACGAAACACGAGGAATTCCTCGTAGCCATGAGTCGACATGATGTTGATCTCATGGCGATAAATGAGACCTGGCTACGGGAAGGCGAAGATGGGCGCGCTCCGATCGTACCTGGTTACCGCCTACGTCACGTGCCGAGACCACACTCTGTGCGCGGTGGCCGTGGAGGGGGTGTAGGCTTCTACGTCAAAAAGGGAATCAACTCCCGAACATTATCTACTCCTCACCACAACTGTGTAGAAGAGATGTGGCTAGCCCTGCATATCAACTCAAAAAAAATTGTGATAGGCACGGCTTACCGCCCACCATGGCTTAGCGTTGAATTATTTCTTGATGCTATTACTGACAGCCTTAGCACATTTTCTCACGATTATGTACTGATTTTGGGAGATTTTAATATTAATGTAATTGACACAGAAGATGTGAATACCAAGCGTTTTATGGAATTTATAAATTATGTTAATATTAAACAATTAATAGATAAACCAACACACTTTACCGAAACTAGCCAAACTCTAATTGATGTTATCTGTACTGATGCGCCAACACGAAATGTCACAAACGATCATATAGCTGACTTAGGTAATCATGCCTTTCTTACATGCGAGTTACATTTTAAAATAGACAAAATACTACCTCGGACGTTAGTATATCGCCCCCTAAATGATATCTTACTTGATTATTTTGAACGAGACCTCCAGATAATTCCATGGGATATGATCAGTTGTACCGATAATGTCAATGAAATGGTGCACTTATTTAATCGCTACATCCTAAATTTATTTGACTTGCATTCACCTATTAAAACAGTTATACTTAAGGATCGCCCTTGCCCCTGGATAACCAAAACCATAAAATTAATGATGAGTTTACGCGATGAAGCACGCAACAAATATCGATGTTCACAGTCGCCCAGTCATAAAAATTATTACAAACAATTAAAACATCAAGTAAATGTCGCACTATACCATGAGAAAAAAGCATATTACAAAGTGTTCATTAATAATAATATCAGCAATCCAAAGAAGCTATGGTCAAATTTGAAGGCGTACTCGTTACCACCGAAAAACGAATACGACCTACCGCCACATTTATCGGATCCTGATATTATTAATTCACATTTCTCAAACATACCAGGTTCCTATAACGTAACTATATCAGATCTTACATATTTTGAATTTAATACATTTACTTCTAAAACTTTTTTGCTGAAACCGGTATCTCAAGATATAATTTTGAATATAATTAAAAAACTAAAATCTAATGCACTGGGAGTTGATGGTATTAACTTAGATATGTTATTAATGACCCTTCCACAAAGTCTGGAAACTATCACCGCGTTGATTAACCTATCGATATCTACAAGTACATTCCCTGACATCTGGAAACTAGCCTTAATACGTCCTCTTGCAAAAAATGCCAATCCTGCTACCGTGACAGACTTACGGCCCATAAGTTTGCTACCCTGTATATCTAAAATATTAGAAAAAGTTGTGTATCAACAATTAATTTCATATCTAGAAAATAATGCTATACTGCCCGATCTTCAATCGGGTTTCAGAAAGGGACGAAGTTCTGCTACTGCCCTATCTGATGTAGTAGGTAATATATTGGAGGCCCAAGATACAGGTCAGGGGACTATACTCGTTCTATTAGATTATTCTAGGGCTTTTGACACCATAAATACGCCTTTACTTTTGTCCAAAATGTCGTTTTACGGATTTGACCCCAGGACTATAAAATGGTTTCACAGTTACCTTAGTGGACGTTCACAGCAAATTACAATTCAATCAAATGGTCAAAACTGTGTGTCTTCTCCGCAGCGGATCACGCGTGGTGTTCCTCAAGGATCGATTTTGGGTCCCGTACTTTTCGCGTTATATACATCAGACATTAGTAACTGTTTCCAATATTGTAAATATCACTTATTTGCAGATGACACACAGATTTATAAGTCTTTTAAGCCTAGTCATACTGTAGAAGCTGTTAATCAACTCAACGAGGATTTGGATAAAGTAGTAAAGTGGTCAGAGAGAAACTGTTTAGTGTTGAATCCATCAAAGACAAAGTTTTTAATTTGTGGAACGAAACAACAGATTCAAAAAATAAATAAATTTGTCTCAACACTGCACATAAAAGGCACGGTATTAGAAAGAGTCGATAAAGCACGTAATTTAGGAATCATAATTAGCCCTGATCTCAGATTTCAAGATTATATCAATAACATTGTTAAGAACTGTTTTTATAGGTTAAAAATCCTGAACAGAATGCGTGAACACTTAAGTATAGAATTACGAAAAAGACTATCGGACACCCTAGTACTATCAAAATTTAATTATGCTGATACGGTTTATGGGCCTTGTTTACTGTCACGTACCGCACACCTTATTCAACGGGTCCAAAATGCTTGTGTGAGGTTTTGCTTCGATGTACCGCCAAGAGGTCACGTAAGCCCATTTCTTGACGACAATAATATTCTTAAAATGGCTGCCAGACGCAAACTTCATTTAGCTTGTGTACTTTTTGGCGTCATAAAGACAAAAAATCCAAAGTATCTTTTTAGTAAGTTAGACTGGTCTCGCGAGCATAGCAAGTATCTCACCCGCGCTTCATCTTATAATAGGCTCAGTATTCCGCGACATTCTTCTTCAGCCTTTCGAGGTTGTTATAAGTATGCAGCCTCCCATTGCTGGAATAATTTACCTCCTCCACTACGTGACCTAAACACAGTAGGCACGTTTAGAAAACACTTAAAATATCTCCTAATAAACGAACAGAAGGGTATAGTTAATAAATAGGAGTATTGTTAAGAGGTTAGACGTTAGCTGATTTTCCGTTTACATAATATTTATTATGCTATTACATATTATTATTTATTACAAAAAGCCTATTAAACGTATGTATCTATGTATATATATATATATATATATATATATATATATATATTATATGTGTGTGTTTATATGTATGTATGTGTATTTGTATGTATATGTATATGTGTGTATGTATGTGTGTGTATATATATAACAAATCATACATTACATTATATTTATATATAAAAATTACGTGTCACGTTGTTTGCCAGCGATGAACTTCGAAACCACTCGCCCCAAATTTGTACACTCTGTGCAGTTTGGTCCAGCTTGAGAGATAGGATAGTTTTTATCCCGATAAGTGAACCTCAATTTTTTTTTATTGCAAATTTAAGGATTTTTATAGTACAAATGTTCGCCGCTAAGGGCAGAACAACGTCTGCCTGGCCAGCTAGTGATTTTACCCCGTCACATCTAACGTAGCGTTCAGTAACTTGCATTCAGCACAATTATACAAAACGCATTTTCCATTTTGTTATTGTCATTCATCAGTTGTTATTGTCATATGTATCTACTACTCGCTTAATGTCGACACTTATGGCACGGTCTCCGTGGGACCGTATGGGGCCGACTGAAAATCAGCGTCGCTATCCCGCGGCTTATGCTGAGGCGGTCCCTTCCGCCACTTCATCTGTTTCGATTATTAAGTCATGAATTGTTGTTATATCCTCTATTTTTTTTTGTTTATTCATTTTCTTGTGTTTTTTTTATTTTTTTTTATTATTATTTTATTCTTATTCGTATTAATTTTGTTTATTAATTTGTCATTGTAATATGAAGTGTCGGAATAAATGTCTTTATGTCTTTATGTCTTTATAATTAAGTTTCTAGTTTTAGTTTTTTTTATTATTAAATTAAATTAAAGTGAAATCCTATATACACGCTGAGCACAGGCTTCCTCTCATTTTTAAAAGGGTTTTTCGCGATCACGAGTTGACAAACGAGCACACACTCCACCTGATGATAAGTGCACCCATGGTTACGTACATTATATCTTGGATTCAGATTAAAAATACCGATGCTTTGTCGCCCCTGAAGACTAAGATAGAATACCTCGTTACCAGTGAAAACGGTCGTCCAGTGAATAATAAACTTGATTTATAGTTATCCTGTGTTGCGTATGATTTTTTTTGGATTATTAAAGGACTGGAATATATAAAACCAATTATTCAAAAGTCGTGAACGGTTTATTGTATTAAACTAGTATTCTATGAAATTTTTGGCCTGTAAATGACTGGAATATTCCCAATAATTATCTCGACAGAATAACTACCTTCTAAATCGATTTATAATTCACCTTTCTTGCATTTTCGACCACACTACTGTGGAGTAAGCTGTTTTTAATTAGACATCAGACTTCTGTGAGAGTTCGTACAATATCCAGTAATTTTAAAAGATAATTACTGTAATAAAATGGCGGACTTAAGACAATTGGATACTTTAATATTTATACTTTAAAAATGACACAATCTACTAGAAAATCCTGAAAATAATAAAATAATTTACACATCATTTTATAGCTTTTACAGTCGACGCGAAGTCAAAGAAGTGTATTCTAGAATAAAAGCTTCAAAATTAAGTTGAAATTATTTTAATCTTTTTAGTTTTTTGAAGTCGGTTTTTACATAGGCTAGTTTTCTTCAGCGTTGTAAAGATGGCGGTAATTAGGCCAAAACACCAGAATCCACAGCTCAAAGAAAACTAAATCTATGGCAGTTTTGGTTTATGGTATGGTTGTCGTTGACAGGTAGATAATATATTCTAGTCCCACCAACTTATCTGTGAACTGACAGCTGCGGCAAAATTGTGAACTACAGCCGCCATTTAATCAAATGTCACTCGATACGTCATTGTTTTGAAAGTTTATAGAAAAATAAAAAATGCCGAAAACCATTAAAAGTGATGTTTGAAACATTATTTTAAAAGTATTAAACTTTTGTGAGCAAGAAGCTCGAGGGCAAGCACCGATAATGCCTTTCAATCAGGTCTATAAATGAGTAGCAGCTGCTACAGGTCAGTATTGGTTTGTTTTGTTCCATCCTTTCGTATATTCGATAAATGGATTGGTTAATGCAATCATTTCTTTTTCAGATGTTAGTCAAGGATTCATTTCCAAAATAGTTAAAGAACCGGAAACCGCATAAACCACAGGAACGTAAATGAAAGAAACGCAAAAAAAAAAACAACGCCCGGTAAAAAAGGCATAAAGGCATATTATTTAATTAAAGTTTAATTTGTTCAATTACTATATTTTTGTTTCTTCTTGTTCTTGGACATATATCTGTTAAATCTGTGTTCTAGTCTTTTTATTCCGTGACTAATTTATTACCCTAGTATGTGAACTCTATGTAGGAATATTAGGCCCTTAGATGGGAATATTCCCGAACTGGCAACACTTCAGCGCAGAAGCGCCGAGCTGTCAGTTCACAGATAAGTTGGTGGCACTATACTTTGTTTACAGTTCTTTCAAATAAATTCCGTTATCGTGCTATCTTGCATGCCAAGTTACGTTATTGTGTTATTTGAAAATTCTGGACCTCGTTTGCGCTTGTTTCTTGTTTTTCTTGTATCTTCCTCGAATGTTTGACCTGATTTATCCCCTGTGCCCGTGTTAACTGCTTTTGACGATTGACTGGTATATAGTGTATTATCTATGGTAACGCCATTTTAAAATGTTAGCATTGCATAATATTGCTAGTATTTAAATTTAAGAACAGCCTAAAATATTTTTGCACTTGGCAACTTACAAACCATAAACAATATCTTACATTTTTAGTTTTTGCCGCGAAGCTGATAAACTGGACAAATTTTTCATCCCTTTAATTAAATTTTGTTAATATTTCGGGATGAAACCATTAAAATAACTGTAGAACTCGGAAATATGCAAGAATGTATTTTGATTAACAATGGAAAAATTACACAGTACAGTACAATACATGAAGTAAGAGTTATCTATGCGAATAAGAATAGAGAAAAAAGATGTTGCCAACATAATGTATTTAAATTAGCAGTGAATGCAACAAAAAAATATAAATGGTTGCGTTCTCATTTGCTAACACTCCCTCTAAAACGCAATCCCATCTTACTAATACAGTATAAATGCTTGGCAAGTGTTACACCCTTTGTTAAATTGTCAGCTACCATGTTACAACCATTTACAAATAAAAATTTAACTTTACAATTAACAATGTTTTCCTTGAGAAAATGCAACCTTATATCTATATGTTTAGTCTTAGCTTTATAACAGTCAGTTGATGCCAACCTTATCGCACTTTGATTATCACTATAGATAAGTAATGCATTGTCCAGACCTTGCCCGAGCTCAGCTTGTAGTTGCCGAAGCCACAACGCCTCCTGGGTCGCCAAAGCCATCGCCATATATTCAGCCTCTGCTGTCGAGAGTGCCATAGTCTGTTGTCTACAAGAATTCCAAGATATGGAAGCATTTTGAAAAATAAAAGTGTAACCGGTGCATGATCTTCTATCCTCTGGATCAGTAGCCCAATCTGCGTCACAATACCCAGTTATTTCCTTGGAGTCATCTTTGAGATAACATAACTTTAGTTTCTTGGTTCCTTGAAGGTATCTCATAACCCTTTTTACTCCAAGCCAGTGTTGAAAACCTGGGTCATTACAGTACTGACTCAACTTTTTCACCGCATATGTGATGTCAGGTCGTGTAAAATGTGCCAAATATATTAGACACCCCACCGCTTCTCTGTATGGGAAATTGCTATCTTCATTTTGAGGTTTCTTATCAAATTTCATATTTACCTCTATCGGAGTGTGAACTGGTTTGCAAGCAGACATACCAAAGCGTTCTAACACTTGGTTTATGTACTTCTCTTGGTCCAACATGATTCCACCTGCCTTATGATCTCTATTTATATTTATGCCAATACACTGCTTTATAAGTTTTACTTTGATACCTGTTGCCGTTTTCTTGCCATTTGTAAATATAATGAAGTCATCTACCCAATCGACGGATTCAACTCGGCTGGGCAGCGTTCGGGAATCTACGACACATCTTCTCGTCAGACATACCTCAAAACCTTAAAACGAAATTGTACAACCAGTGCGTGTTGCCAGTGATGACTTACGGAACTGAGACGTGGTCCTTCACTGCTGGCCGTATGAGGAAGCTCAAGGTCGCTCAGCGAGCTATGGAGAGGGTTATGCTCGGAGTTTCTCTGCGTGATAAACTCAGAAATGAGGATATCCGCAGTAGAACCAGAGTGACCGACATAGCCCAACGGATTAGTAAGCTGAAGTGGCAATGGGCCGGCCATATAGCTCGAAGAACCGACAACCGATGGGGAAGAAAGGTTCTCGAGTGGCAGCCTCGTACCGGCAAGCGAAGTGTAGGGCGTCCCCCCACTAGATGGAGTGACGACCTGGTAAGATATGCAGGAAGTCGATGGATGCAGGTGGCTCAGGACCGTGCTTTGTGGCATTCTTTGGGGGAGGCCTATGTTCAGCAGTGGACTTGTGAAGGGCTGTAATGATGATGATGATGATGATGATCTACCCATACTCCAATAAAAGTCATTTTTGATTTATTTACAGAATAATAAATGCATGGATCTATTTTTGATCTTTTCAATCCGATTTTTAGTAGAGCATTGTTTTATTTAAGATTCCACTGACGACTAGCCTGCTTGAGCCTGTAGATTGATTTATGTAGGTGACATACCTGATCACTCTCTTTATAGCATTCTGGTTGTGACATATATATTTCAGTGTCTATGTCACCCTGAAGAAATGCGCTTATAGCATCCATCTGAATCATTTCTAGGTCGTATTTAGCAGCTAGAGCAAACAAGAATCGAACTGAGGTGTATCTTACCACTGGAGCATAGACTTCATCGTAGTCAGTTCCTTTTCGTTGAGCACACCCCTTAATAACTAATTTTGCTTTAAAACAAACAATCTCACCTTTCTCATCTGTCTTACTTTTAAACACCCATTTGCATGGCAAGACTCTCTTACCTGATGGCAAATCTACCAGTGACCATGTTTTATTCTTAACCAAGGAATCATATTCTTCCTTCATGGCCTTCTTCCACTGATCAGAGTGTGGAGATGAAAAAGCTTAATCAACAGTAAGAAAATCGCATAAATTAAGAATTGGACAAAAGTAACTTACATCGTGGACATCCTTTTCTGCATACTGGGCAGCTCTGCGTGGACGTAAGTTTATATTACATGCTGGTATCGAAAGGTCAAATGATTCTTCTGGTAAGTAAGATGAATCAAAATTGTCGTCTGACAGGTACTCATCACTCGCAGACTGTTCTAAGCTGATTGGTGATTCTTCTTTGCAGGGCTCTTCAGTTAACTGTATTTCAGGATCACTGTTGGTTAAGCAAGGTAAGTACACATTTTGCTCAAGTCTTTGATTATTTTCTAAAAATACTACATCTGTACTTTTGATAATTTTATTAGTGTCGGGATCAAGCAGCCGATATCCCTTACTAGAATCACAATAACCTACAAATAATTTTTTTTTAGATTTCGAACCCCATTTTTTGCGTTTTTCTTTAGGTACTCGAGCCATCACTTCAGAGCCAAAAAATTTTATATTTGATAAGTTGGGTTTCTTGCCTGACCACATCTCTATAGGAGTTTTGCCATTGAGGGATCTAGTGGGTGATCTATTAACTATATTGGCCGCTGTTGCTAACACCTCTGCCCAAAAATGCTTCGTCAAATAAGCATCATACAGCATACACTTGGCTCCCTCTACTAACGTCCTATTCATCCTTTCTGCTAGGCCATTCTGTTGGGGTGAGTACGGGGTACTTGTTTGATGTTCAATTCCATGCCTACTCAAAAAACTATCAAATTCTTTGTTACAGTACTCCTTGACGTTATCTGACCGAACAATTTTTATTTGATTTTCAAGTTCATTTTCTAATTTACTTTTATAATCTTTGAACACTCCTAATACACTTATTTGTCTTTTAAAAAATAAACATGAACTTTTCGAGTAAATCATCTATAAAGGTAATGAAATACTTCATACCTCCCAGTGATGTTTGCTCCATCGGTCCACACAAATCAGTATGGATAAGCTGCAGTGGTCTTCAAGCTCTGGAGCCAATGTTGTTGAAAGGCAATCTGCTTTGTTTACCTTTTAGGCAGGTGGTACACGTGAATGGACCTTTACTTTGGTCAGGGAATGGATCGACTCCCTCTGCACACTCCGGTAACTAGTTAACATCTGAAAAGTTCAGGTGTCCCATGCGTCTATGCCACAGGACAACATCATTTAAGTTATTTGAGTATGTTAGGTTAGAGAAGACTTCTCTGTGAGTGTTTAACTGATACAAGTTGTTTACTAATGTGGCTTAACAGAAGAATTTATTACTTTGATCATAAATATCACAACGTTTATCTCTAAAATTTACCTTACAGCCACTTTTTACCATAGCGCTTACTGATAAGAGATTGGCAGCAAGTTTAGGTATGTATAAAACTTCTATTACCTGAATTTTACTTTGTTCATTACCATTTATCAATAAATTAACCTTTGCCATATTTTCCACAGGTAGTGGTGTCCTACTGGCAACAGTTATGGTGGGTATCGGTGGACTTGTTACATCATACATCCAGTCAGATCTATTTGTCATGTGCATGGAGGCACCTGAGTCCACATACCAAAGGTCCGGATTCATTGTTCGTGAACATGCTGAAAATGCTGCAACAAAACTTTTATTTTCTTCTACTTTTTCAATATTCTTCTTCTTCGGAACACGACAGTTCTTTGCAAAGTGTCCGTGCTTGTTACAATTATAACACCGAAGCCCTTTCTGAATACAGGCCTTTCCTGTACTATGATTTTTGTAAACGGCTGTCTTCCTACTGAAGAATGCTGTGCTTTCTGAGCATTGAACTTCCTGCAGCAGTTTAGTTTTGATGGAGTCTGCACAGATCTTGATCCCTGAGCTCTACATTCCCATTATCATTGCTTTATATACCTCGGGTAAACCAGCCAACATCAGTGTTCCAAGTCATTCATCATCAATATCAAATTTGATATTCCTAAGCTTATGAGCTGTTGACATTCTCTATTCACATAATCATCTACATTTTGAGAACTGTCCAATGTAGTTGTGATGAGGTCTCTCAACAGGGCAACTTTTCTGTATAACCCGCTGTCATCAAAAGCTTGCTGTAAGTTGTCCCAGACATCTTTGCATGTAGTTGCGCTCTGTACATGCACGTTATTAATCGGATGAAGCAGTAAAATAAGCTTAGATTTTGCCTTTATTTCTTTCCTGGGATCAGTATTAGTTCCTTCGACACAACTCCACAAATCTTCAAGCATGAAATACGCTTCCACTGCGAATTTCCAACTCGCATAATTGTTTTTTTTTTTTTGTTTTTTTTATAGGAGAGGGGGGCAAACGAGCATGCGGCTCACCTGATGGTAAGTGACTACCGCCGCCCTTTAACAACTGTAACACCAGGGAGGGAATCTCAGATGCGTTGCCGGCCTTTTAAAAAGGAGTACGCTCTTTTCTTGAAGGTCCCTAAGTCGTATCGGTCCGGAAAAATCGCTGATGGTAATCGATTCCAGAAGGAAGTCGTGCGAGGAAGAAAACATCTTCTAAATCGCACAGTGGTGGACCGCCAATCATCCAGATGGTGTGGATGGTATCGGGAGTTATGCCGCGATGTGCGTTCGTGAAAGTTGGCGGCTGGGATTAATCCGAACAATTCCTCAGAGCACTCCCCATGGTAGATGCGAAAGAAAATGCAAAGAGATGCAACATCTCTTCGCAGCGCCAATGAGTCGAGCCGATCGGAAAGAACTCGGTCGTCGACGATTCGAGCCGCTCTGCGCTGGATGCGGTCAAGTGGAAGGAGCTGGCACTGGGGAGCCCCTGCCCAGAGATAGGAACAGTATTCCATGTGAGGCCGAACCTGCGCCTTGTAAAGTTGCAGGCGGTGTGCCGGCATGAAATACTGTCCCGCTCTGCTGAGCACGCCAAGCTTTTAGAGGCCAATTTGGCCTTCTCTTCCAAATGACCACGAAACTGCACGTCATTCGATATGTCGACGCCGAGGATTCCGATACTGGCTGAGGCAACCAGGGGAGTGCCTTGAAACTGAGGAGATACGACAAAGGGGTTCTTTTTAGCGGTAAACGCGCAAACTTGTGTCTTCTGAGGATTAAACTGGACTAGATTTAGTCGCCCCCAGTTCGAGACTTTATCCAGCAAAGACTCGACTTCAGACACAAGTTTGTTCCGGTACTCGGAGACGTTTTCCCGAGAAATATTAGCACGGCCGGTGTATAGAGCATCACCAGTGCTGTCATCCGCATAGCAATGAATGTTACTAGTTAGCAACATATCATTGATATGCAGAAGAAACAGCGTTGGTGATAGCACACAGCCTTGTGGAACACAAGCGTTAATAGGCTTGTAGTCAGAACATGCACCGTCTACAACAACCTTGATGCTCCGATCTGCAAGGAAGCTGGTGATCCAATTGCACAATTTCTCGGGAAGCCGACGTCTGTTCCGACGAGTCTGTCAATGTGAAAAGGATTGTGGCTTGTACTGGACATCTTCTACATGTAATAACAATTTTTCAACAATGTGATGACTGAGCGAGCACGCCGCTCCAGGTTAGGTTATGCGGTAACCTCAAAAAGTATGACGATGACGTGACGGCACAAATACACCGCTACCGGATTTTGTTCTGCGTTCTTTTTCTTTTTTTTTTTTTTTACTGTCAATGATTTTCATCAATCACGTTCTGCTACCATGTTGATATTTTGGGATGAAACCATTAAAATAACTGTAGAACTCGGATATATGCAAGAATGTATTTTGATTAACAATGGAAAAATTACACAGTACAGTACAATTATGGAGTGAAGAGTAGAAGGAGGACCATCTCTGTATATGAAAAGTGTCCCTATAAACGCGTCCAATAAGGGTGGCGCTGCAGTAGCATAGGATAAATTTAGAGAAAAAGCGCCAAAATTAATTAAAATAAGATGGAGAAATAAACAAGGACCGACCAACCCCCTTGGTTTTGTACTACGTAAATAGTTGATGTTTTGTATACTGGCATTTTACTAACTACTCTAGTCATGAAATTTTTAAAATATTTGAATTTAGCTGACTTCACTCCGTCTACAACAGCTATATTCATAACGTAGTTTTTCAGACGCCAGCGCTATTGTGGTAAGTTTTGGAACCTCTATTTTCAGTATATAGTGGGACACTTTTTCAACTTTCGCACCTTATAAGATGGTTCTCCTTCTACTCTACACTCCATAAGTACAATACATGAAGTAAGAGTTATCTATGCGAATAAGAATAGAGAAAAAAGATGTTGCCAACATAATGTATTTAAATTAGCAGTGAATGCAACAAAAAAATATAAATGGTTGCGTTCTCATTTACTAACAAATTTATTCAACGGATAAAATACAAGGTAAACAAATTATAAAATTCAACCGTTTTTTATAAAACTATAACTTATTTGACAGATAATTTTTATCTGACTTACTCAAATAAGGACTGATTTTAGAATTATCAGTTTTTATTGAATTATTTTATTCATACAACTGTACTTTTTAATTCTTTATATTGTTTTCTAATCACATTAATAAATTTTACCTATTTTCTAACCTTAGTGGTTGAATTTCCTTGAAATTATAATGCATGTAATGTACTTACAAAATATTTTCTATTAGTGATTTTAAACTGTTATATGTACCTTTAAATAAATAAAAAATAAATACATCCATTAGTAAATCGAATAACTACAAAATGTTTGTGATCCAACTGTCACATTGAAGTTAGTGGACCGAATAGCAACTTAAGACTAAGTCGCGCTTATCGAAGTTTCTAAACAACTCTGCATACATATATTTTAAAAGCTCCGTACTACCTACAACACAGAGAGCAAATAAACTTGGGGAAGAATGTCAATAAAGAGCAAAGCGTTCTCATCAATCAATCATCTGAAACTGTTTCGTGATATAATAACGTCTAGCTGAAATTTCTAAACTTTAACCTTAATAATAGTCCCACACCTCTAACTTTCCAATGCTATGTCATAGCTTCGAAAGGTGCTGTTGAGTAACTCTTTTTTTTTAATAAAGCCTAAGTGACAAACGAACTTGCAGTCAATCTGTTAATAAGTGGATATTAGAACACAGCAGTGCCTATATTGAGCCAGAATCATGAGCCCAGGTTTCGAATCTCGCTTCGGGCCACCATCAGTTTTTGGGTTTTGCTGACAAGAAACTCTCAGTAGCAGCTCGAAGTTATAAATATGGTGTTTCCCTTGCCTCAGAAGACACGAGAAGATATACTCAGAAGATACGGTGTTAATGGGAGACTTCAACGCAAAACTAGGCACAAGAGAGAACGGTGAGCTGAAAGTAGGGAAATTTGGAATAGGGCATCTGAACCCAAGGGGCCAGCAGCTGGCCGACTTCATGGAGAAAGAGGGACTCTTTATGATGAACTCTTTCTTCCAGAAACGGCCCTAGAGGAAGTGGACCTGGTCGAGCCCAGACGATTTGACAAAAAATGAGATTGACTTCATTATGACGACCAGATGACAACTGTTCAGTGATGTCTCAGTGATCGCGAGGGTGAAAACAGAAGCGAAGCACACTGAACCTAAACGTTAAGCTGGAGAGGTCACGTCTAATGAAGTCAACGCCCCGTCCCCCTCGTGCTCTAATCCAAAGTCCCGAAACCTTTCAGCTTGATCTACGAAACCGTTTTCAGTGCCTAGAAGATTGTAATGCAGTGGACGATATGAATGACAAGCTCGTAGAAATTGTCCATGCGGTCGGAGCTAAGTTTTGCAAGACCCGTCGCAGAAGAACACAAAACTCTTCGATCACACTCTGAATCTCATGGCTATTAGGCGGGATATGAAGCTGCAGTCTTCAGTACATTTGACATCATACAGGCAACTGAACAGACAGAGCTATAAATGCATGTGGCGGCATTTACCCAACTTTAATACTGCTCGTATTACAGAAGCAGTCAAGCGGAACCAGGGCTCTAAAGTCTTTGCTAGAGATCTGTCTGCCAGGAAGAGCCAACTGTCAAATCTAAAGACCGAGTTTGGCGGCGTCATTTCCGGGACACCTGAGATTTTGAGTGAGATTGAGAGGTTCTATGGACAGCTGTACACATCATCGTTGGAGCCACACGCAAGTGTGAGTAACGATCCAAGAGTGAGTCTTATCCGACACTGTTCCGATGATTTTCTGGACGTCAGTCTGAGCGAGATTAAAATGGCTCCCCAGCACCTTAAAAACGGCAAAGCCCCAGGCGAGGATGGAATTACAGCGGAGCTTCTGAAAGCGGGTAGAAAACTGTACTTGATGTCATTCAGAAGCTCTTTAATTCCATCCTCCATGGTGGCATTACACCGGAGGCGTGGAGCAGAAGTGCGGTGATCTTTGTTCAAAAAAGGCGACAACGCTTTCTTGAAGAACGAGAGACCGATTTCCCTTCTGAGCCGCGTCTACGTGCTGTTTTCGAGAGTCATTACGAATCGTCTCGCGCGCAGACTTGACGACTTCCAGCTTTCCGAACAAGCCGGTTTCCGAAAAGGCTTTAGCACCATAGACCACATACATACCCTTTGGCAAATTGTATAGAAGTCCGAAGAGTACAATTTGTCACTATGTCTGGCGTATGTGCACTATGAGAAAGCCTTTGAATCCGTCGAAATTTGGGCGGTGCTGCAGTCCCTTCAGCGGTGCCAAGTTGACTGTCGGTATATCGAAGTTTTTAAGTGCTTGTACAGTAGGGCAACGATGGCTATCCGAGTACAGAACCAGAGTACGAAACCTATCCAATTGCAGAGAGGTATAAGACAGGGTGACGTCATATCCCCGAAACTCTTCACCGTTGCATTGGAAGACGTTTTCAAGCTTCTGGACTGGAAAGGATACGATATCAACATCAATGGCGAGTACATCACTTACCTTCGATTTTTCGACGATATAGTCATTATGGCAGGATATCGCTGGAGGACCTAAGCACTATGCTCAATGACCTCAATAGTGTTTCCCAACAGATAAGTCTTAAGATGAACATGGAAAAAACAAAGATCATGTTAAATGTCCATGTCACACCTATGCCGTTAGTTGTTGGGAGCACTAAGCTCGACGTTGTTGACAAGTATATTTACCTGGGACTAATAGTCCAACTAGGTCCAGCTTCGACCGTAACGACGTACGAGAGAGAGACGAGACGTAAATCGACGGATTCAACCCGGTTGAGCAGCGTTCGCGAAATTACGGCACATCTTCTCGTCAGGTGTACCCTAAAACTTGAAAACGAGACTGTACAACCAGTGCGTGTTTCCAGTGATGACATACGGAACTGAGACGTGGTCCTACACTGCTGGCCGGATGAGGAAGCTCAAGGTCGCTCAGCGAGCTATGGAGAGGGCTATGCTTGGAGTTCCTCTGCGTGATAAACTCAGAAATGAGGATATCCGCAGTAGAGCCAGAGTGACCGACATAGCCCAACGGATTAGTAAGCTGAAGTGGCAATGGGTCGGCCATATAGCTCGAAGAAACGACAACCGATGAGGAAAAAAGGTTCTCAAGTGGCAGCCTCGTACCGGCAGGCGAAGTGTAGTGCGTCCCCCCACTAGGTGGAGTGACGACCTTGTAAGATATGCAGGAAGTCGATGGATGCAGGTTGCTCAGTACCGTGCTTTGTGGCATTCCTTGGGGTAGGCCTATGTTCAGCAGTGGACTTGTGATGGGCTGTAATGATGATGATGATGATGATGAGTAATATTCAAAATACTCAGTCCCCCGTGACGCTTATGTTTATTTTATTACACGGATGTAAACAAATTATTTTTAAGACCTTTAATATAATGGTCTTATTAAGGTTAAAGGCGTGGTACAATTATGTAACAGTGATGGCACGCGTATTGAATTGACAAATTTATTAAGAAAGTGTAATAACATTCAACTTCAATGAATTTAATATTATTCCTAATTAAACAGTACCTACACTCCTCCAAATTAAAAATGATATTTACACAATTATTTCTTTTGCGGCTGCAATGTGGCGGGTACTGGCAAGTCTTCCTATCTAATATATAAATTTAATTTTATAACATTTTATAATAACAATTTATAAAAATTAAATTAGTTTGTATTTATGCGCTGTCATACCGTTTATCAGATTGCGGTAAAACTTTGTCAACTTATTGCTTGCAGTAAGACTGTGTTGCCCGTGATGATTTATGGATCTGAGACATAGTCCCGAAGCTCAAGATCACTCAGCATGCTATGGAGAGGGCTATGCTTTTGTTCCTCTGCGTGATCGACTTAAAAATGAGAATATATGCAGTAGGACCAGAGTAACCGACATAGCCCAAAGAATTAGTAAGCTGAAGAGGCAGTGGGCCGGCCATATAGCTCGAAGAACCGACAACCGATGGGGAAGAAAGGTTATCGAGGTGCAGCTTCATACTGGTAGGTGAAGTGTAGGGTGACTTCCCACTGGATGGACTGACGACTGATAAGACATGCAGGAAGTTTATGGATGCAGGTGGCTCAGGATCGTCATTTGTGGCATTCCTTAGGGAAGGTCTATGTTTTGTAGTGGAATTACGAAGGGCTGTAATGAATTATCAAAACCATCAAATCAGCTATATCTATAGGATAGATTTAATCTTGATATGACTGATTCGCTGAATTTCGTCGGGAATTGGCAAATCCATTTTCACTACCTTCATCTACACGCTATCTGCAAGTTATTTTTGAAGAAGTGCGTTTTTCTACTTCTTACGTACTTTACATCTCTGTCGTACTCCTCAAGTAAATCAAGGACGTGAAATAAGTTTGTGTTAGTAGGCTACATTATCCTAGCCAAAATGATAAAACGCAAAAAATTCATCTTAAAAAATAACTGCTTTTTCTGAGTCAAGAGATTCTAAAATTATATACAATGATTCATAAATAAAGAAGAGTGTTAAAATAATATGGTTATGATAGTTATAAGGGTACTTTAATTGTTTGAAAACAGTTCTGACTTCTGACTAATGAGGCGAATTTACAATTCCTTTGAAATGAATGATATCAATGATATCATTATTTTGAAACGTGGGTTTGTATAATACGAACCTTCAGTTGGGTCTACCTGGTAGGTGGCCCCATGGGACAATTTTTTGCAGAATTAATCGGCTAGACCGGGAAAGGACCGCGCTCTCACAGAACACAGAATATAGTAAGTGTAAGCTGTGGTAGCTTAGTGTCTAAGCACTCGCCATTAACAGCGCGAGCAAAACGGGTTCGATCCCCGCCAGCACTGCATTTTTTCGTAAAATAAGGGTGACAAACAAGCACACAGTCCACCTGATGGTAAGTGGGAGCGTGGACTATAGACATCTACATTTATCCTCAATTAATAATCAAAATTGAGATGCGTTGTCACCCCTGAGGATTGAAATGGAATGCCTAGTTTCCAGTAAAAAGGGTCTCCCGTTCTCTACACTCACTATATGACATACAGCAGCATTAAGCTGCTATTTAACGCTGGTATTCTATGAGAGCACTGACTTACCCTGGTCGGTCGCACTGACCCATTTATGCTGCAACCATAATATAGCTGCAGCGCGGCTCTACCACGTATATACAAATGTAATTACATTCAAAATAAGAAATAAACCGAAACAAGTCACTCCAAACCACTCAATATTTTTGTGGTTCAGACCCTTTATACGCAACATCTACTTATGTCTCATAAATGTTAAAAAGAACATTAATAAGATTTTCATAATATAGCAGTGCTCTTATTTCTACTTAATACCTCTAACACAATCGTCTTAGTAATATTTAAAGGATGCTTTCTACTGATTGGGAATTGTCAAAAAGGAATATAAAATAAAATACTAAAATAATACGATAGTGGTATTAAGGTTACTAAAATAAAATAAGTCGTTTTATACTAGTTATTTGACGTGGCAAGTCCCCAACCTTTATGAGCTTACTCGAAGTCAAAGCCAAAATATTTTTTAATTTTTTGAAAACTGGATATAACCTTAGAATAATCACAAATCAAATCACATATGAGTCGCTCGCGTCCGTAGGCTTCGACCACCTAATCCTAGACCCACCCTACACGTATCCCCCGGGTGGTGCTAAACGAGCGACAAAGCCGATAGAATAGACGGCTCCTCGCCGTATGGTAGAGGCGTGAAATCTACCACCCCTTAGATCGCACCATGAGCCAAGAAGTAAAAGAAATGGCCCCGAGTTCCCGGCGTCCCTTTAATGGGGCAGGGGTGCGAAGATTCTCCGGGAGAAAAACCGGCGACGAGGTTCGCCACCAGTCACGTCCTGTCTCCCGGAGGGGCGAAAAGTGGATTGCGAAAGCCCGTCTGGCTACGCTGAATGTATGTGGAGCAATGAATGATAAGATGGATGAAGTATGCGAAATGATGAATGATAGAGGAATAGATGTGTTATGTGTAAACAAGACGAAACAAAAGGGAAGGGATGTCACTGCACATGGCAAGTATACCGCTTACTGGTCTGGAGTAGACGAGACCGAGCGGGCATGCCAGGGTGTCGGTGTCATCCTTTCAGAAAGAATGGGTCAATATATGAAAGAGTATGAATGTGTAAGCCCAAGGCTGCTGTGGATACGAATGAAAGTGGGCTTAAAGAAGTTGTTTGTGCTAGGCGTGTACGCCCCAGATATGTCTAAGCCCACCTATATCCGAGAGCAGTTTTGGGACATGGTAAGGTTGGTGTTAATGAAATGCAAGAAAAATGAAAATATTATTATGTTAGGAGATTTTAATGGAAGGGTTGGGGTGAGGAGGTCTGGTTATGAAAGGATATAAGGAACGTTTGGTGATGAAATTATAAATGAGAATGGTGAAGACCTCCTCACCGTATGTGCGGAAAATAATCTTTTTGTGACGAACACTTTCTTTCGTCATAAGAGGATTCACATGTATACATGGGAAAGAGGAGATGATAGGAGCATGATAGATTTCATAATTGTAGATGAAAGAATGAGGAGCGCAGTGTTAGATACAAGGGTTTACCGGGGGTCCAACGTAGGAACGGATCATTACTTGGTCGTATGCCGAATTAATGGTCTATTCAGGCGTTGGCGGCATCGGACATCTGTGTCTACTACTGCGTTAGAGCGTATAAGAATAGAGAGGCTACAAGATGAAGGTGTGAAAGAGAAGTATAAATGTAGACTGAGGGAAAATATAAGTGGTGTGAATGAATTATGTATGAGTGATTTAGACGTGAAGACTGTATGGAATAATGTTAAGAAAGTTTTGGTGGATGCAGCCACCGAAGTTTGTGGTGTAAGTAAGAGAAAGAATGAAACGAAAAGTAATACGTTGTGGTGGGATGATGAGGTACGGATAGAAGTTGAAGCAAAGAAGAGAGCATGGCTAGATTTACTAGCAACCAAAGCTGGTAATTCTAGCGGTATGAATGATGAGATTCAAAGAAAAAAAGGCAGATTTTAGACGTATAAATAAAAGAGTAAAAGAAGTTGTTGAAAGGAAAAAGCAAGAAAGGATGGATAAGAATGATAGAAGGATATCTGATAATTTCCAGGCAAATATTTAAATGTTCTGGAAACTCGTAAGAACTGCCAGGGGAAATTCAAAACAGCCTAGAATGAATGCTATACGAGACGAGAATGGCTGCATGCTGAATGATGAAGTTTCGAATCTAAAGAGATGGAAGGAATACTTTGAAAGCGTGTTTAAGAATGCAGAGTCGTCTGTAGTAAGTGTAATAGAAATTCCGGAAGAAGTGAAGAGAGGTAGGGAGATAAGTGTAGATGAAATAATGAAAGCAATGAAAAGTATGAAAGCAGGTAAGGCAGCCGGATATGATAGAATATCACTCGAGATGCTAAGGGCTGGAGAGGGTGTGGTTACAGGCCTGCTGTGCACCTTATTTAATTTATGTTGGGAACTGAAGCGAGTACCGGAAGACTGGTGTAAAGCCGTTATAGTCCCAATATATAAGGGAAGGGGCTCACAGCAGGACTGTAAAAACTACCGTGGTATCAGCGTGCTTAGCATTGTGGGTAAACTGTATGCTAAGGTGTTAATTGAAAGAGTTATGGAAAAAACTGATGGAAAAATTTGGGATGTGCAAGCTGGATTTAGAAAGGGGATGGGGTGTACGGACCAAGTCTTTTCCATGCGCATGATTGCGGAGAAGTTTTTGGCCAAAAACCAGAAAGGTTTTTGTGCGATCATGGACTTGGAAAAGGCTTATGACAGAGTGGACAGGAATGTGTTATGGCGAACACTGAACTCATTTGGGTTGAGCGCTGGTTTGATACAGGCATTGAGGTCCTTTATAGGGACTCTAGTGCTTGTATCAGGATCAACGGGGTCTACTCGGACTGGTTTAGCATACATAAAGGTGTCAGACAGGGATGTGTAGCTTCCCCGTGGCTGTTTAACCTATATATGGACAGTTGTTTGCAAACTTTGAAAGTTGAAGAATGTGGGTTGTGAATGGGTGAGTTAACCGTCAAATGCCTTTTGTACGCCGATGATCAAGTCATATTTGCATCGTCGGCGGTCGAATTGCAAATGATGGTTACTCTAATGAACTTGTCATTGAAAGAAAGGGGTATGAAAGTGAACGCATGTAAGACAAAAGTGATGGTTTTTGAAAGAGAAGAGAGTAAAACGTTAAGCGAAATAAGAATAGAAGGGGAGTTGATTGAGCAAGTGGATGAGTTTGTATATTTGGGATGTTTGTTTAGCAGGGATGGTAGATATGATAAGGATATAGAACGACGAGTGAATGCAGGAAATAGAGTGAATGGGGCTTGACACGCTATTATGAGGAGTCAGAATGTGTCAAATAAGGCACGTATGGCAATTCATAGTGCTGTGTTAGTCCCTACTCTAATGTATGGTAGTGAAAGTTGGGTCTGGCAGAAGAAGCATGAGAGTAGAATAAATGCTGTAGAAATGCGGTCCTTAAGGAGTATGCTAGGGCTGAATCTAGATGACAGGGTGAGAAATAGTGTGATAAGAGAAAAGTGTGGTTTGCAAGATGATGTTGTGACCAGGATTAAAAAAGGAATGCTTCGGTGGTTTGGTCATGTAGAAAGAATGAAAGAGGAAAGAGTGACAAAGCAAATTTATGTTGCAGAAGTGAACGGCAGGGTCGGGAAGGGACGCCCTAGACGAAAGTTTATCGACCAAATCGGCGATACATTAAAAATGGGCCAGATTAGGAGTACCCTTAACCGACGAGCGTGTATGCGTAGGTATATGGATGTGGAGGAAGCGAGAGAGGTGTGTCAGGATCGTGCCAAATGGAAGTCTGTAGTCTCTGCCTACCCCTCTGGGTGACAGGCGTGAGTGTTTATGTATGTATTATTATGTATGGGATTAATAACATTACCTGAAGATGCCTCGCTTAGAGACGAAACACGTGTCGTATTGTCGTCAGGTGTTGGGAGTAGTGGTGCTGGGATTAGTGGTGACGGGGACAGTGCACGCAATTGATGGAGGGCGGAAGATGCTCTTCAAACTAGTAAGACACATCATTTTATTTTACCAAGCGGATATGCGCGAGATAATTTTTACGAACTTCGACACACAAATTTTTTTATCAAACATCGGTCGAGCCGTTTTTTAGTTTTAGTTAGAGTAACGGACATCAATTGATTTTTCTATAGAGAATAAAAAGAAAGTCCCGCTGACTTTCTTCTTAGCATAGAGGTCTTTTACGAACCGGTGGTAAAGCTTTAATTGCTTTCAATAGTAATTCTTGTAATCTGTGTTGAATAAAATGATTATATTCTAATAGTTTATTTGCCAAATGAGATACAGCAAGAAACATAATAAACATGCAAAGAATCATCATCGCTGCGGCATCGGTTCGGCTGTCAAATCGCGTTGTGCTTAATTTAACATACACGTCGTATTGCAGCGACCCATAAATTAGTCGCAATAGATATTAATATGCTGGAAGTAATAACGATGGACGTAAATAAAAAATAAAGTTATACATAATTTTACATACATGGTACGGCTCCTTTTTTTCCTGGGAGTACAGAATAAATAATAGTACTACGTACTATAATTCCGCCTGGGTAGGTACAACTCTCTCACCTTTTTCTGCAGCCGTATAGTGAATGAACACAACTGCGCTTACACCACCCACCCAAGGAAAATTAAAACCGGAATTCAAAGAACTAAAATGAATAAAATAATTTCACATTCTAAAGTCGGCGCTATATCAAAGTGTATAAAAGAGTTCTAACTTTAAAATGAGAAATTATTTTAAAAATTTAGTTCTATGAAGTCGGCTTTTACTTTTTTGACAAAAGTTTTTTTTTTAACCTTTTGAATGGATTAAGTAATATCACAATCGTAACATCGTTTAAGTAGTTATATTAAAAACCTAATCCCCGAATTTGCCGCCCGTAGAGATGGAATTATTTCACCACATTTTGTATGGCAATGTAATACAAATGCTATTTCATAAAAAAAGAATGATGAAAAGTTATTGCGTAACATAAATACAAAACGAATCATACAGTCTAATTGTAAACCTCCTCCTTTTTTATCTTGGCAAAAAAGGGTTTACAAACCAAACCTAGATATGAATTTGAAAGATTTATGATCTATGCCTGTTTGTCCACAAAAATAATAATATTTTTAAGAAGATTAAAGATACACATAATATAAATACACGTAACAAAAATAAATTATACCTACCACAGTCGCGAACAAAAATATTAAATGCAAGCCCCTACTATATGGCAATAAAAATATATAATAAATTACCACAGGAAATAAAAAATATATCAGAATTATCCAAATTTAAATCAAGACTCTGTAAATATTTAAAACAAAAGCCCTTCTACTCAGTAGAAGAGTATTTAAATATAAAATAACATTATTATATATTTTTATATATTTTTATAGCTTTTAATTATATTTTATGTATGTTAATAGTATATAAGCAGTGCCCTTGTCAATATTGCAGTGTCTGAAAAGGGCGTCTAAGTTGTAAGCACATTTTTAATTTAAGACCAATTACGTACACTTGGATTGCAAATGAATGATTTGATTTGATTTCATTTGATGAATAGGCAAAACATGCACGCAAGTTTGCAACTCAATAATTCACTCAAATTAAACTGTCCTATCAATTTCAAGTTTCGCAGTTACGGTGGAATTGTTCTAGATGGTTCTAGAGAGTTATATATAAAAGGCCGATGTACCTAATTTGCGTTAGCAATCTTTGCTTGCTCAGTTATAACTTTTCATAAAATACGGTAAAATGTCCAGAACTTATAAAATTATTAAGTTGTTTATATGTGGTAGAACCATGCTGCAGTTATATTAGTAGTATAGTTGTAGCGAGAATGGGTCGACTCGACGGGGGAAGGACCACGCTCTCACAGAATACCAGCGTAAAATAGAAACTTAACACTGCTGTGTTTCTTAGTGTAGAGAACCGGAGACCCATTTTACTTGAAAAGAGGCATTCAGGCATTTTTAACAGTGGTAGAGCCACGCGGCAGTTTTGCTGTCTCACGAATGGGCCGGCTCGAACCGGGGTGGTACCACGACCTCACAGAAAACCAGCGTGAAGTAGAGGTTTACCTCTGCGTTTCGCTTGGTGAGTGCAGGTGGCCGGAGGCCCTTTTTACTGGAAATGAGGCATTCCATCTTAGTCCTCACGGGTGACAACGCATCTACATTTCGACTTGTAATTGAGGATAGATGTAGATTTCTATGGGCCGCAGCAACCATTTACCATCAGGTGGACTGTGTGCTCGTTTGTCACCCTTATCCTATAAAAAAAAATTCCATCTTAGTCCTCACGGGTGACAACACTTCCTTATTTTGAATCTTTATTGAGGACAAATGTAGATGTCTATGGGTCACAGCAATCACTTACTATCAGGTGGACCGTGTGCTCGTTTGTAACCCTATCCTATAAAAAAAACTTGTTTTAAACTTTGTTTAATATGAAAAAGATTTTGTGTAACAAGATTCAATACATCTTTATTAATGAGGGCATCCACGACTTTTTCTGCCACCAGGGCGGCGATTCTTAGGAGTGAGGTGGAATGTTTGACAGATTTCTTAGCAGGGTAAGCTAATTCGTTAGAAAAAGTAAAGAAATTAATTACCAACCGGTTTCGATCCCCGGAATCACTTATGAAATTGTTAATTGCAATTTTAAGTTCTGATTTAGCACATGCTCGGCGATGAAGGAAAACATCGTGAGGAACTGCATGTCTGAGAAATAAGAAAAAATATTTCGAAGGCATGTGAAGTTCGCGAACAGGCATTGAGGCAGCACGGCTTACATTTCCTTGCTTTAAAATCCTCTCGGTAATGAGAGGAGGCCTGTGTCCAGCAGTGGGATGTATAAAGGCTGTAAGTTCTAGACCTTAGTACTAACTAGCGATATCTAGGGAGCGTAAAATTATTATCCCTCATTGGTATTAATTATTAAGAATTTACCGTTCAATGTTTATAAATTGCTTGCGTAATATTATAAAGCGTTTCTTAATTTAATTTGAACGCAGATGTCCTCAGACGTACATATATAGATAACTTTTAGACTCAGACCAACGAAGAAAGAAAGACGGAGCGCTGCCTACTTATCAAGTGATACAAAACGAATCCAAAACATTGTAAGAACACGCACTCACGTACACATATGCATCTAAAATTATTTGCAAGAAAACTGCTTGCTCAGAAACAAAAGCAATATGTATAATACGCGTTGCAACTCTTTGGCCAATATAAACTCTAATTGGAGGGTCGAGCAACTGATCCGAGTTTGTATCTGATTTGTGGACCCATTCTGTTATAATGTATCTGTATGTGAAATTGTTAGTTTATTATATGTGTGAGTTTCGTAGTAACAGACTTTTGTTTTAGTTTGCGCAGATTTCGCCCTCAAAAATTACAGACAGTTTTGTATCGGGATAAAATGCTGTGGTTATTCATTAAATTAAGCTAGTTTAACGGATTTTACATTAAAGTTGACATGAAGCAAAAATTAATATTCAAAAACTAAAGGTAGCTAGGCTAACATCGTGACGTCAAACACCTCGGTCCCCCGTGACCATGGGTGCTGTAAAGCACCACGTCGGGAATTAAAAGTTAAAGTTAAACGATTAAATCCGTAAAATTAGTTTCATTAAGGCCGCTTTCTGACATGTCGGTGCGGGAGCGGTGCGGGATCTATAAGCTATGTACCGAAACGATACCGCGTTGCCTTCAGCTACTCACCTATCGGTATAAAATCCTGCAGTACCGAAGATGTCGTCTTCGAGTGATGACGATATTTTGGCGTGTTATTATGTTTATCGTCTACGTAAAAGAAGAAAATGTTGTTGGCGTCATCCATATATCGAAAATAATATTAATTGCCGACTTTTTGTGGCTGCTAAAGAACTTTCTCAAGATGACGAAAAATTTTTATTGATGTATAGAATTAGATATCTCACTCCAAATCCTCTCTGTGACATCTTTTCTTGAATATTCAGCCAGTTTATAATTATACAATGCGGGATACTTTTCAATTTCTAGTACTAAAACGACATGAATATCTCGCTCCGCCATCTTGTTTGCACGACTGTGCGCAGTAAATGTCGAGCGGCGCCTGGACACGCATCCCGATTCCCGAGACGCGGTAAAATGAAACGATCCCTCCCCGCTCCCGCACATACCGCGCCAATTAGAAGACGCACATGCGGCTCGAAATATCGCCTTTATTACCCAGGGGCGGGCGGTTTAAAGAACTAACTCCGATAGGCGTCGGACGCATCTCATATTTAAACACTTTGACACCGATCGGCGTTTCCCGCACATGAAAATGAAAATGGGATTGCAAACCTTTTTTCTGATTTTTTAAAGTTAAAAATACTTTTAAGAACAGTATTTAGTCTACTATTTTAAATGTATTAAGTATAATAAGTAGTGTTTTTAATTTGTAGTTGAAAGGAAGAGAGGGGTTTTCAGTTACATACTATTTCTAGTGCATCGTAATTTGTTGCACTTAATAATTAATAATGACTTTCTCTTGAAGGTGAGGCTCGACCATCGTCACCGAGTTTATTGAGTGACGGTGTGAGACAATTTGGTTCGCTAAAAAGAAAGCCCTGTGATGATCAACATTATTATCTTGGTAATGTTGATGCGAAAAAGTCACATCTAGACAAAATAAAGAGATATAGGTATCGTAACAGAACATTCAGGATGCAAATTTATATAAACGCAACATTTTCCATTCTAATGAGTATAAATGTGACGTAACACAATTACACGATTTTGAATTTTGAAAACGGGGAACCAATTGACCACTGGAACAAAGCGTTTGCTAAACTGATCGCTTACGAATTAGATCTTCTTCCAATGAAAAAAAGATCTGCAACATATGTTAATATAATAAATCTAGTGAGGAACGTACGTCACCAAAAGGATGTGGACGACATAAGTTTATCCAACTATGAAGACTCGGAATAATGTTTGTGGCATAGGTACGCTGTGAGCCTACATGTTGTTTGATAATTGTTGATATTAATCTAAGATGTTTTTAATATTTAATACGTCTTTGATATTATTAAATAAGTATTATGAACACTTACGTAGTTGTAGTTTTGTTTAAGTACCTACTCTCACAAGTATGTGAAACAATGATTACCTTATAAGAACGGTTTTAAAAATCCAAGATGTTGGATTTTATTAATAAGCCGTTTTCGTTTTAATTTTCTGGATTTTTTTTTCCTTTTTACACTAAAGATGATGAAGAATATATATAAAAAAAAAAACTAACGACCCACCCCGGCTTCGCACGGGCGCAATGTATAAAATTAACACAAAACAATATTAAATTATATAGATAAACCTTCCTGTTCTTAAATCACCCTATCTATTGATGAAAACCGCATTCAAATCAGTTGCGTAGTTTAGAAAGATCTAAGTGTACACGGGCACAGACGGCGGGAAGCGACTTTGTTTTATACTATGTAGAGATGACTGTCGTCATTTTTAATAAGCCAAAGCAATAAACATTGCTATCCTGCAAGTGTTTTATGGCCCTTTTAAGACGCCGCGCTATTGTTTTACTAGATTTTGTAGGTCCGACAATAATAGTTATTCATAATATCGATAATGAATTTATTTTTGTCATAACTCCCTATTGTTCCCTGGCAAACTCGCGTCGAAGCTCGCCTCATAGCATGTGCTGCGAGGCACCTTCAGCCTTGGGTTGTGGTATGGGTCCTTTAAAATAAAGCTTTACTTCTGTTTTAGTCTCCGTGGTGAATAGAGGTGCGTCTTACCTATGTGTTATTTTTATATTTCCCAACGACCTCTGCATTTGTGTTCCGGACTTTGTGATTTCTTTCTCCTACGACAACTTTGGCAAAGTGTGAACGGATTAAACCATTAGAGTGTAAGCTCTGAACTTTGGTAGATGTGATTTTAAGTGGTTTTGCGAGTCACCGAGTGCATTTTTTGGTAAGTACCTACCTTGATAATTTTGTTTTTATTTTTCTAGAAATTGTTTAATTTAAGATAGGGGTACCTCGTTTAGAGCCTGGGCGGGCGTTTTCTTATTATAGTTTTTATATTGTATATGATAAAATTTAAGACAACCATGAAATATATCAATATTAAAGGGGATGGAACCTCTTTAGCGTAGTCACCAGCCACTTTTATAATTTATTTATATATTCATAATAAACTTTCCAAGTTGTAAGTTGTGCAATTACATAATACATAGTCGAATATCATAAATACAATCATTAATGTAATTAATAGCCTATCGCCTGATAATGAAACTAGTTACGACATTTGTCAAACAATATACATACATACTATTAGTACTACTAGTATAATAGTAGAAGTCAAACGATCTAATAATTCTAAAAGACGTAAAATCATATTTATTTTTAGTTTTTCGCAACCAAACCTAACTACAAAGCGAAATAAAAACTGTTATTTTTCTCTAATAATTTTGCAAATTCACCCCTGATTAAACGAAAATTAAGTCATATATTGTTTCAATTTATAGATCATGGATCCCACGACATCTTCTAGTGGACTACATCACGTTGACAGTCATGCGATTGTAGATACAATGTTAACATCAATGTTTTCACCGACATATAACATTTCATTTCCTGAAGTTTCTTTAAATGATGAGAAACTCTACGGCATCCTGTCAGGGGACGTTGATCATTTATTTGACGAGGAAATCGAAGAAGTGTGTCATGACGCTCCGCAAGAAGATTTACAAGAAGATGCTGCAAATGAACCTGAAGTATCTAAAGAATGGAATATGGGAAATCCATTTTTCCTCAACCAGATTGATTTCGAACAGCGTTCTGGTTTAAGGGTAGAAATGACTAACAAAGGACCAATAGATTACTTTCTTTTAATTATGGATCGTGACATGTTAAATTTCATCTTAACTTGTTCCAACAACTATGCCTCAAAACTATTAGAAAGTACAAATATTCCATATTTCAGCAGGATGAAAACCTGGCTTCCAATAACTATGAATGCTCTAAAGACTTTTATTGGCCTACAGATACACATGGGTAACATTAAAATGAATCGTTTAAGTGATTATTGGAAAACTCATTATTTATACAAATCAGACGTATTCAGTCAACACATGGCTAGGGATAGATTTTTAAATATATTAAGAGTATTAAATGTACAGTATGAGGAGGGCAACGAAAGTATAAAAAAAATTAAAACATTATTTGATGCATTTAACAATAAAATGAAATTAATTTACTATCCATCTAGAGAACTGGCAATTGATGAATCATTGATGCTTTGGAGGGGCAGACTTTCATTCCGGCAGTACATGAAATCAAAAGCTAGTCAATATGGCATCAAATTTTACAGTTTGGGCGACAAATTTGGTCAAAAACTTCATTTATATGCCGGGTCAAAAGATCAAATAGTAGGAGGGCGCGGTCATTCCGAAAAAGTTATAAAATTATTATTGCAGGAATATCTTAACGTCGGCCATTCTCTATATATAAATAATTATTATGCAAGTATATCCCTAATAACACAACTTTTAGAAAAAAATAACTTTTTGTACGGGAACGCTACGTACTAACAGGGCTGGAAATCCTAATCAATTATCAGCGAAACTACAAAAAGGTGAAATAATAATTCTGCACAACCAAAATAAAATAACTGTTTGCAAATGGCACAGTAATAGGGACGTGATGTTAGCATCTAGTGAACACGATTGCGACATGGTTCCTGTACAAAACCCACGGCGACAAGATATAGTCACGCTAAAGCCGAACGCTATAATAAATTATACTAAATATATGCGCAACGTAGACAAACACGACCAATTAATGTCATACTATAACAGTGAACATAAAACCTTAAGATGGTACAAAAAAGTTATCATCCATATAATTCAAATATGTCTCATAAATGCCTATCAATTATTTAAAATTGATAATCAATCATCAATGTCGTATTATGTGTACAGAATGAAAGTGTTAGAATCATTACTCCCAGCCAAAACTACAATCGTTGCTCAACCCACAATAATACATGACATTCATTTGCCTCAAATTTTGCCATCTGGGGCATCTGGGCGTACCAAAAGGAAGCAGTGTCAAATTTGTAAGATGATTAAAAAAAGGGTGGATACAATTTATTGCTGTCCTGATTGCCCAAAGAAACCGGGTCTATGCCTTACATGTTTTCGTAGATATCACAGATATTGATTTATGTATATATTATTGTACTTAATTGTAACGTGCAGATTAACACTGATTACTTTCTTTCTTGTTTAAATATATGTTCTTATTTTTAAGTGTTGCTTTTTATTTCATATACACATACTTACACGTCGTACACCATTCTGCGACAATCACTGATGGACTACTGACTACTCATTACAAATAATAATCATATTAACGCAGCAAAATGTTTAACTATCAACTATGAAATGAAGATTGCTAATAGTATGAACCTATTACTGTTTTTTAATTCTATAAAATAAAATACCTAGCAAAAATAAGTAATATATAAATATTTAATCCAAATGTTTTCAATGTTGATAAGCTCTGGAAGACGCCGTTCGGCGATTACCGCGCCTGAGGATAGTTTGGTCATTTTTCTAAAATCATTATTTACAGAAACGGAAACTATAATGATGTTGTATATATGTAAAACATGCACATAAAAAAAGTATATCCCTTTAGAATAGAAATTGGCCAAGTTATGGCTAATATATAATTTACGCCGATCGGTGTCATCCGCCTAAGAAAGACAATTTAAATTACGCCGTTGTGCGTGCACCGCAGCGAATGGGTTAAAATATATGCGCTCGGCAAGCTTTCGGTACCGCGTATACCGAGCGAAACGAATCTGCACCGCTCCCACACCGACATGTCAGAAAGCGGCCTTACTGTGTAGTGTTCGCGTATATATATGTAACACAAGACACCATTATCTTCGGAATCATTTAACCGTTTAAAAATTTCACAAACAAGTAGAGAGCAATGCCAAAAGTGATCTTACCTATATTTTATCCGAAAAATGGATAGTCTCTTTTTTTTTTTGTAAAATAGAAACATTGAAAAATAAATGGTCATTGACGATTATTTAAAAATATAAATGGGGACACATTAATACATTCGAGCCAGGCAAAACCCGGGCGCGTCACTAATAAAAAAAAATGGTGCAACTGATTTATGGCTGCAGCAAGAATTGTTTGCGCCTAGAGGGGAATATATTTACTTAACCCATATCATTCCGTGGGTGTCATAAGAGGCAACAGATGAAAACAAATCAGGAGATGGGCAGCAGCGTCTTTCTGACTAAAAATAAAAAAAAACTGTGGTTGCCAACCTGCTTGCCAAGCATAGTAACTATGGCAAATATCCTCCCTATGAGGCAATGTATAGGGGAGGCATATGTTTAGCAATGGACTTTAACAGGCTGGGGCGTAACGGAGAGGGGAATATCGCAACCAACTGTTGCATAAACGTCTTCATGTTTATGAAGGGGCATGGAGAAGCAGACTTAATAAAATGTTTTCCAAAATGAACTTTTCCTCGCGATGTTTTGCTTCGACGCCGTAAACGTGGTAAACATCATAAAGATGCAATCAAGATTTTCATTTGAGACCTAGACTTGCTAAAGTTCAATTAAGAATGCAAATCAGTCGGATTTGTGGCCTCCCACTGATTACGGCGCGGCAGGTAGCTTCGTGAAATTTTATAAAGTAGCGAAGGTCCTTTTGTAATTTAGCAGAGGCTGGAACTCTGATATTCACTATCTTGTTACTCGTGCTGTTTATTAAATATAGATTTTGGTTTTCGGAGAATACTGCTTAATTTTTTCACTATTTAGTACTATAACTACGTTTTAAATTAACCGATAAAACAAGGAGGTTTGAACCGTTACTGTTACAGTTCTAACAGTTGTCAAAAGTACGCTGCTGAACATAAGCCTTCCCCACAGATTTTTACCATAGATATTGAAAGAAAGAAAGAAATAAAGAAACTTTTATTGCAACCACGCAACACATAAATTAGACACTTAAATTTAACTATATTTTAATTAAGTGAGGGTAATATGGCCACTTTCTTATAACTCAAAAACTAAATCCTTATTTGCATGAACGGCTGTGTGATACGATAGCTCTTCATCAGTCAATCAAATAGTATAGGGACAAAAGGGTGCTGCTTTATCGCCGCCATTTTGACAGTTGATTTTATAGTAAATATTTTAGTCGATTTTAGTATTGTGTAGTGTAGTTAATTTTATCAAGTAAATTTTTCGAAGTCTTCCTAATTATTGCCAAAGCTTGTTGGCTAGTTTTTGGAAAGACGTTCCTTATTGTACGATACGAATTTGACGAATGGGGCCGTCACGACCCCTTTCTATAGTGCGAGCCAGATGAAGTTATATCCATCTCTCTCGCACTTTTTAGAGTTCCGTAGCTAAATGACAAAAAACGGAACCCATATGGATTCGTCACACACGTTCGCCACAAGCGAAAATACATCGAAGCCTAAATTGCGCTATCAAAGTTCCGAAGTAAAATATATAGAATATAATAGCAGTATATATAGAATAGCTCCGAACTGCCACTCGGAGTGTTGGCCGCCCTACGGGCTAAACACCTTGCCCGGCGGGAGATCTCCCCTTTTCCTTCCACTTGCCACAGTGGTGACCCCGACATGATATGAACACGCAACCAAGAACCTTCGGAAACTACAACTTTAAGCCTTCGACATGGTCCTCAAGTACCCCCATTCATTCGCCCCCGCGCAGATATTTTCTGCAGTCTTCACATTCTACAAGCCATCTAGCTTTACAAAGATTCATCGCAGCACTGGAATAATAATGGTTCCCGTTCTTTCAAGCTACTCTTTGCGCTACAGTATTCGGCACGGCCCTGAGCCTTACTGCTCGCCTCTGCTTCACGGCACTCTCGTAGATTACTTGTCTTCTTTTTCGACTCACCGCAGACTACAAGGCAATTCCCTGGCACTAGTACATTTCTCGACATCTGGACTGCTCTATCGAGCTCTTGTCTGAGCAGGGGTGGTGGGGGGGGGCGTGATGTGGCAGGCAAGGCCTTGCCTGGGGAATACTCCAAGTCGTAGTTCGGAGCTATTCTATATATACTGCTTTTACTTCGGAACTTTGATAGCGCGATTTAGGCTTCCATGTATTTTCGCTTGTAACGCGACGACAGCGTCGGCACATCACTGAAAAGGAAAAGGGGCCACCGGCCGCATAAAGTTACAGCCTATATACTGTCCCACTGCTGGGAACAGGCCTCCTCTTATTTCTGAGAGGGTTTTAGGGCAAGGAAAGATCCGCCGCGCTGCCCCAATACGTTTTGGCGAACTTCACATGTCTTCGAAATATTTTTTTTCTTATTTGTCAGACATACAGGTTTCCACACGATGTTTTCCTTCATCGCCGAGCACGTGGTAAATCAGCAGTTAAAATTGCATCTAACAATTTCATTGGTGCCGGCGGGGATCGAACCCGGGTTTCTCGCGTACTGTGAAACTTACAGCGAGCGCTCACCATCTGAGCTACCACGGCGCGTATACCGGCCGCATATCATAGTCAATCAAATCATATCAATAATAATATACTACGAAAGGAACATCGTTTCAACCGAGCGTTCCACGACACACACGTTTTTCTCTTAATATATTAGTTACAGCATACGACTTTGTGTTTTTGTGTCTGTCCTCCTCCTAGTTTTGGTTTTATATGGCGACAAAGCTTTTAAGGTGACCATATTACCCTCACGTACCTTATTTGTATACATATCAATTAAAGACATAACAAAATTAAAAAAAAAAACCAATAACTTGACAGATACATTCAACAAAAGTATGAATAAATATAACTACTCTTAAAATACTTTCGCCATTGTGTTGTGGCGCGTTAGGCAAACGGATCTCATTCAGCTTGTGCTGTCGCCGACACAACAGCGCTGATTTTCAGTAGGCCCGAAATGATAGTAACGTATTGGGATATTTGCCATAGTTTCTACGTTTGGTAGGCAGGTGAGCAACTTTAGATTTTTAGGAAGGCGCATGCACATCCCCGAGTTTGTTCCCTCGGTCACCTCTTACGACAACCAGTCCACCAGGCTAGTGGATATTCTTACATTTCTTCTATTATTCTCACTTTCTTGTAATGAGAATTAAACTTTATGATATTATTTTTGTTTATAAATGAAAGATAATAATATAAATTTTGCATCCTATTTGTAATAGCGAGACATGTACACCTTTTTAACATGTACCACCTTCATATACCATGTTCGTACGCAAATAACGATTCTGATAATTCTGAGTTCTGGTATATTTCTTTAATGAAATAAATATTTAGCACTTATTTATTGATGAGTGTTTAAATTACTGCCAAGGCGGAATATCTTAATTAGCATAATCAAGCTAACTGTAGTCCCGTCTCATCCTCTGGGAATCATTACAAAGGACAAAAGATTTTAGAAAATCGGGGAACTAGGAACAAAAACCATTTATATACGACTATAACAATTGACTGTTCAGTAGTGCGTTGTGTAAGCACCTGGTCTTAGAATTGCATGCCACGGGTTCAAACCTCCAATGGATATGTATGTGTTTGTAAAACCCACAAATGATTCTTCTTGGTTTGGGTTTTTATATTCATCCATGCGCAAATTTTCTATAAAATGCCTCCACGATATAGGAGAAAATCGAAGTATGAAGCTATCATTTTAAAAAACTAAAATATATCTTTCAGTTCTAAGAGGGTTATAGGGCAGAGAAATATCCGCCTGGCTGCCACAGTGCATGTTGGCGAGCTTCGTAATGTCTTCGCAATATTTTTTTCTTATTTCTCAGACATGCAAGTTTACCCACGATGTTTTCCTTCACCGCCGAGTACGTGGTAAATCAACACTTAAAATTGCAATTAAGAATTTCATTGGTGCCGGTGGGCATTGAACCCGGGTTGCTCGCGTACTGTGAAATTTACAGCGGGCTCTTAGCCCCTCAGCTACCACTGCTCTCAGAAATGAGAGGAGTCCTGTGCCCAGCAGTGGGATTTATATAGGTTGTAACTTTTATCATTCAATTTCCTACTGTTAATTATTTTAATTTTAATTAGCTAATTATTAGAAATATGAAAGTGAACGCAAGTAAAACGAAAGTGATGGTTGTTGAAAGAGAGGAAAGTAAAACGAGAGGAGTTGATTGAGCAAGTGAATGAGTTTGTATATTTGGGATGTTTATTTAGCAGGGATGGTAGATACGATAAGGATATATAACGACGAGTGAACGCGGGAAATACAGTGAGTGGGGTTCTATACTCTATTATGAAGCGTCAGAATGTGTCAAATAAGGCTGTGTTAGTCTCTTCTGTAATGTATGGTAGTGAAAGTTGGGTCTGGCACAAAAAGCATGAGAGTAGAATAAATGCTGAAGAAATGCGGTCATTAAGGAGTATGCTTAGGATGAATGAATGTCAGGGTGAGAAATAGTGTGATAAGAGAAAAGTGTGGTTTGCAAGATGACCATGATTAAAAAGGAATGCTTCGGTGGTTTGGTCATGTAGAAAGAATGAACGAGGAAAGTGTGACAAAGCAAACTTATGTTGCAAAAGTGAACGGTAGAGTCGGGAAGGGACGTCCTAGACGAAGGATTATCGAACAAACCGGCGATACATTGAAAATGGGCCAGACTAGGAGTACCTTTAACCGACGAGCGTGTAGGCGTAATTATATGCGATATGCGAGAGAGGTGTGTCAGGATCGCGCCAAATGGAAGTCCGTAGTCTCTGCCTACCCCGTCTGGGTGACAGGCGTGAGTGTTTGTGTGTTTTAGAAACCCCAAGCATAGCCCTCTCCATAGCTCCATAGCTCGCTGAGTGACTTGAGCATCCTCATACGGCCAACAGTGAATGACCACGTCTCAGATCCATATGTCATCACTGACAACACGCACTTGTTGTACAATTTCGTTTTCAGTTTTTGAGGTATACCGTAATTCCCTGAACGCTGCCCAGCCGAGTTGAATCCGTCGACTGACCAACTGATTGTTAGAAGAGCGTGGGTACAGCAACTTCTTCCATATAATACCAGGTCGTCACTCCATCGAGAAAGGCTGTTTTACACTCAGTGCCACTCTAAAAGCTTTCTTTTAACCCTTACTTGCATTAACTTTTATTTTCTTACGTAGTATAGAGCCATGCTGCAGCTCTATTATGGTTGAAACACGAACAGGTTGGCTAGACCGGGGAAGGGCCACGCTCTCACAGAATACCACCATAACTTAGCAACTCAATGCTGCAGAGTTTAGTAAGCTGATTGTAGAGAACCGGGGAGACCTTTATAACTAGACTAGGCATTCCGTCTTAGTCCTCAGGGGTGACAACGCATCAGCATTTTGATTCTTAATCGAGGATAAATGTAGATGCCTATAACCAACGACCTTGCCGTTGGTTGGACTGTGTGCCTGTTTGTCATTTTTATTCTAGAAAAATAAGAGAAATATTTTGACCCAAAGGCACTGTATGGAAATTCATACTAAATCAAATCGAATTCTATACTAATATAATAAAGCGTAAGAGTTTTTTTGTTTTTTTGTTTGTTTAAACGCGCTAATCTCTGGTCTACCAGTCCGATTTAAAAAATTATTTTTGTATATTATAGCCAGATTCATGTGAAATAGTATAGGCTATCTAGCATTAAGCTACTTTACTTAGCTAGCCTTAAATATGGATATTTGTTAAGCAAGTCAGAAGAAAAAGCACTCCCGAAATGATTTATTCGCGTACGCTAGTGTTATCGTTAGGGATATGTAAATACAATGTTCTAGATAAATATAGACCTTTACTCCGTCTAAAAAATTCCGCGATACCATATGTCTATTTCTTATACATAAGCCATAATTTGGTATTTTGTGACAAAAAAATATTGAAAACTTAAAAGTGATATATGAGCGTTATTATTAGGCATAGCCGATTAATCCTTTCGAACGAAAGTTACTTCATCATCAAGACAATTTTATGAAGATAAACTTTGTTCTTTATACCATGTTATTTGGACGCATAGTTTAAGAGATAATGTAAAATTAAAATAATTCAATACTTGGCTGGGTGTGCGAACGACGCTTAAACCCTAGCCGTTATAAAATGCTTGAACTAGGTAATGTCGCGCACCTTGGACACGTGATGACACGGGTGAAACCGCGGGGCACAGCTAATCGCGTATAATGCTAATTTCATCGAAAATAAATCGTCGGTTTCGGGAGCTTAACAGTACCCATGGCCGCACATAACTTACATTACTGTATTCGTGTAAATATGAAAAATCATTAAAAATAATTATTTTACAAGTCAATGCTTTGATAACTTTAAGACATGTTTCACAATGAAAAAGCGATGTTTATGTAACCTATATGTGACATGAGGCTCAAAAGTGAGCCTTTAGTCAAGGGTGACACCCAAATATTTAGCTGACATGCCAGGGGACAGGGGTCCCTAGCATTCGTATAGGTGGAGTATTTTTCTTGTTTTTATTACGGCGTCTTTTAATATCGAATTGAACTGCGGAGCTCTTCTCGTAGTATAATTTACTTTCATTAGAATCGATAACATATAAAACGAATGAGAAGATAGATATATTTCTATACGAACAAGGCTTCTGACCGAAAAATGTAGGTTAAAATTATATTATATTTTTATAATATATTAGTATGTACAAGGAAGGAGAGGAGACGTTAAAAGTGGTTTTGCCTAACGTCGTTTTAGGTGTCAAAACACTTGACGAACTTTGAAAAGCGATTTTTATTTGATGTATTTCTACTCTTTCTACTTCACTTCTACTCCACCAGGAGTAGAAATTTATTTCTTGCTTTATTTATTTATCACAGGCCGTATACATTCCACTGCCGAAAATAGGCCTTCTTCATTGATTATTACGCCTATAGGGAAATAATTTCCTTGAACTGTCTTACGCCGCCACTAACCGACCAAAAGCCAAATAAGGCCAAATAAGCCATACAAAATAATTATTTCGTGTAGGAATCGAAATGCTTAACTATTTTTATATTTATTGGAAATAATAACCTTGAATTAAGACTGCCTCGTTCTTTTAGTGGTCGTAAACGCGTAAAGTGTTCACGTGGGTCCAAATGCCGAGTCATTTTTATAGAATATAGATTCTTAAAAACAATTGCTACCTACTCAATTGTAATATGCCTATAACCTTCGCGCAAGTGCAAGCAATAAGTTGACAATGTTTAGCCCAATCTAGTGAACGGTACTGCAGCACATAAAATACTAACGAAGATTGTTGACAAACGAGCACACAGTCCACCTGATGGTACGCGCATGTTGTAGCTCATAGACAAATTTATCGATCCTAGATTAAGAATCAACATGTAGATGCGTTATCATCCCAGAGGACTAAGATAGAATGCCACGTCATCAGTAAAAAGGGTTTTCGGTTCCCTACACTAGTATTCTGAGATTGCAGTTCTTCCTCGGTCCAGGCGACTCATTCGTGCTGCAACATAATATAGCTGGCGTGGCTCTAACATGTAAAACACGGGTAAAAATAATAGTTTATCTGCCAAGAAATTCTCAGAAGCAGCCCGAAGTTACGAAATGGCAGAGTTTCATCCCCTTTGGAAAGCACATAAAGTTGCACCTCCGCAATGAAACCATGTATAACACGGGCAAAGTTTTGAGTGTTCCTGCCCAGTAATTCTCAGAAGCAGCCCAAAGTTACGAAATGGCAGAGTTTTATCCCCTTTGGAAAGCACATAAAGTTGCACCTCCGCAATGAAACCATGTATGATAACACGGGTAAAATTTTGAGTTTTCCTGCCCAGAAATTCTCAGAAGCAGCCCGAAGTTACGAAATGGCAGAGTTTCATCCCCTTTGGAAAGCACATAAAGTTGCACCTCCGCAATGAAACCGTGTATAACACGGGTAAAATTTTGAGTTTTCCTGCCCAGAAATTCTCAGAAGCAGCTCCAAGTTATGAAGTGGCAGAGTTTCATCCCCTTTGGAAATCACATAAAGTTGCACCTCCGCAATGAAACCATGAATAACACAGTAAAATTTTAAAATTTTTCCTGTCCAGAAATTTTCAGAAGCAGCCCGATTTTACGAAATGGCAGTGTTTAATCCCCTTTGGAAAGCACATAAAGTTGCACCTCCGCAATGCAACCAAATATAACACGGGTAAAATTTTGAGTTTTCCTGCCCAGAAATCTTAGAAGCAGCCCGAAGTTAGGAAATGGCAGTGTTTAATCCCCTTTGGAAAGCACGTATAGTTGCACCAAAACTCAGAAAAGGTCTTTCTCCGATTGTTTCATAATACCGCCCCAGTGGTCTGTGAGATACAGGAATTAGAGCGCTCTTGTGCTTGCGCAGACTCTTATTCAATTTAAACCTATTCTGCGCATATGGTTAGATTCCAAGAGACTGGCCGCCACGTAGTGGCGGGGTAAGAATATTCACTACCCCTTTTCATCCCGTGGGTGACATAAGAGGCGACTTAAGTTATTCACTGCAGTTTTAAATAAAAAGAGAAACACTCTTTTTATATAAAACTGAATTGAAAAACAAATTCAGCCAATTTCCAACAAAAAAGTTACAGATGCGTTGTCACCCTAAATACTAAAATAGAGCACCTCACAGACTATAATTAAACTGGCTCTGTATAGTCCTTGAAATAGCGGCATAATATTGTTGTGCTTAGTTTAGTGTATGAAAAGAATCGGAGATCCTTTTTATTCGTAAAAAAGTTAGTCCTTAGGTTTGTAAATATGTCTGTATTTCGAGAATAGATGCCGGTTTCTATATGGGCTACATAATCCACTTATCAAGTTGTCTGTCTCCACGTTTTTCAGCTTACCGCTTAGTTGAATCCGATACTATACAGAAATATTATAAAATTATTGCACATGACCAAAGAAAACTCTGTCACACCTTTTTTATTTTTACGTCCTTTAAGCATTAATTAATTCATTACAATTCATCAAAAGTCCACACTTGAACATAGACCTCCCCCGTAGATTATACCTCATAGGATAGAAACTTGCTACAGTTGCTACTTATTGTAAGAATATGATAACATGTTGTTATCATATTGTTGCGCGCCACGATTAACACATGGTACTTGGCCATACTAGTTACTACTACCGCCCTCTAGTATCGAGTAGCAGAACTAGGAGAGTCAAGAACATTCTAGAAATTTCCATGGAAGAACGTTCTGGAACTATCGACACCTAGTAAATCGGGACCGATATGTACTCGAACATTCTATATGTTTCTACAATAGAAGGTTCTGGAAACTATTTGAGGCCTTATATAAGGGCGGTATAGACCGCGACCAAGGCAGTATTCTATTGGCGATATAAGCGAATACTTCAAAGCCATACAACTGCGCACTAAAGTGATTAATAACACATTTGTGTTTTATTATTATTGTGGTTTAAGTTGTAATTAGTGTGTCTGTAATTAAAGTGTCAATATTGGTAATTCACTCGGCAGTTTTTAATTGTCTCGACTCGAACCCCAAGCTCGTTTATCATTATACAAGAGAAGAACCACGCTCTCACATCCAAATATTTGAGCTGAGCTGTACCACGTGTAAAAATATACTTGTTTTGTCAAGACGATGGTGCATAGCTTTTTTTATAAGATTAGTGTTACTAACGAGCACGCAGTCCACCTGATGGTAAGTGGTTGCTGTGGCCAATAGACATCTACATCTATCTTCGATTACGAATCAATGCAAGCATCCATTATGTTGCGCTATAATTAATTCATACGTGATAGAGCCATGCTGCAGCTATATTAGAAGCATATTTGTAGCACGAATGGGTCGACTCGACCGGGGAAACGACCACGTTCTCACAGAATACCAGCATAAAATAGCAGCTTAACGCTGCTGTGTTTCGTATGGTGAGTGTAGAGAACCGGAGACCCTTTTTACTTGCAAAGAGGCATTCCTTCTTAGTACTCACGGGTGACGATGCATCTACATTTTGATTCTTTATTGACTAAGACTATGCTTTACCATCTTGGCTACAGTACCATTTATCTGCAGGTTCAATAGTAATACAGTACCTGCCTGTAAAAGTTTAATTTTATATTTAATTTAATATACCAAGGTACCACGTTTTTTCAACTACACCTACGTTACGTTACGTTTTCTAACCTAAAACACACATTTTTTATTTGATTAGAGTGACAAACGAGCACAAAATCCACCTGATGGTAAGAGGTTGCTGTGGCCCATAGACATCTATATCTATCTTCGATTACGAATCAATGCTAGAATCCATTAGGTAGCGACATAGTTAAGTTATTAACAAAGTTATAACCGCCTCGTTCGTCTAGTGCTCGTAAACGCGCTTGCTGATCATGAGGTACTGACGACAAAAAAAATTAGATAGGAATATTTTCTGTCAAGAATTTCTTTTTAGCAGCCCGGAGTTGGGAATTTCTCGGTGTTTCATCTCCGTGTCTCGGAAAGGACGTAAAGCCGTTGGTCCGGCCAGTCGTATCGGATTTGAAAGAGTGTGCTTATGCCAATTGAAAATAATAAAAAACTGCGATCGCCAGCCCGTCTGCTCTGCCCAGTGTGACGACTAGGGTAAATTTTGGAAAAGGCCTATATTCAGCACTGGACTTTTTAAAATATAAATAAAATAAATTTATTCCAGACTTTTGGTCCATATAAATGTTAGTAGAAAATATGAACTTACTTATTATGATAGTAATATTTAACTATCATAATTGTTATATATAGTTTTATTGAATAAAAACTATACTATGACATAAAAATATTTTTAGGGTCAATTTGTAGTACTTGGTATACACGCTATGTGTATACCCAGTACCTCATGTCTGGACAGTCTGTCTTATCACTAATGACCTGAATAGTGTTGAAGCTCCCGTACACTCCACGTATTTTTTTTTTATAGGATAAGGGTGACAAACGAGCACACAGTCCACCTGATGGTAAGTGGCTGCTGCGGCCCATTGACATCTACATCTATCCTCTACTACAAATCAAAATGCAGATGCGTTGCCACCCGTGAGGACCAAGATGGAATGCCTCATTTCCAGTAAAAAGGGCCTCCGGCCACCTGCACTCACCAAGCGAAACGCAGAGGTAAACCTCTACTTCACGCTGTTGTTCTGTGAGGTCGTGGTACCACCCCGGTTCGAGCCGGCCCATCCGTGCTACAGCAAGAGCTGCCGCGGGGCTCTACCACTGTTAAAAACTGTATATGAGACGCGTTTCGTTGGCGTATTACAGCGTGAAAGCCGTTAGTATACGCTTGCATAAGCATCATGGATGCACTGCAAAATTCGCGGGAGTCCCAACGTCACTCTCTCTAATTTTAGCTTCTGCGTTACACCGAGCAAATCTGCGGGCCAACATGTTACAGCGGCTATTTTTCTCCTTTTTCTTTTAATATCACTGTCACCCTTCAAGTCCTCGGCAACTATGTGGCCAAGGTAATTGAAACATAAGCCACTTTACGTCCCGTTTGGAACACCATAAACTCGTTCTTCTTTACATTATAAATAAGACCATGTGATTCCACAAACTGCTCTAAAACAAATTAAGAATTTAAAAAAAGGCTGTAATGAGTGAAGAGTGATTTTTTGAACTGAAATTACCAAGGACCTTACAGTCCATCTGGTGGGGTGTGGCTACTGTGGCCAATGACCTGCAACCAACTTTTAACAAAGAAGACTACATATGCGTTGACACCACTGAAGGACTAAAATGTAATGTTTCGCAGCCTGTTATTAAACTGGTTCTCAATATTGAAGGGTATTGAGGACCAGTTTAATTACAGGCTGCGAAACATTACATGCTGTGTTCCGACATGATGTATAACAACCCGTCCATCCGTTTAAGTGTGTTGTAAGAACAAATCCAGACAAACATTCACGTTTATAATATTTATAAAATTTGAATTGAAGTATTGAAGTACATATTTCTACGAGAAAAGGAAAAAAGAAAGAAAGAATCATTTATTGTAACATGATTTATGAACCCTGTATGAAAAAAAATTATATAAATGAAATATTTCTATTTCATTTAGTCACAAAATGTTCCTGATGTTTATTCCAAAAGCTGTGTCACCACAGTACAGTTATAGTAGCAGAACAACTTGTAGAAAACAAAAAGATTTTCAGGAATATCTTTTTTTCTACAAATATGAGTCTACGAGTTTCACACTTTCATCTGGAGTATCATCGATGAAGAGTGAAAATGGAAATAGGCTATCAGCCCTGAGTACTAAGATGAAAGGCCTCGTTTCCATTTAAAATAATCTGCGGTTCTCTTTCTTCGTGGGAAATTTGTTTATTTATTTAACTTAACACACTTTAATGTATATAGGCGGACTTGATGCGAGAGGCATTATCTTCCAGTCTACATTAGAAAAGTGCAGAAATAAGAGGCAGATGTAATAAGAAGTACATTAACTCAATATACATATACATAGTCAATATCTGAAGAGGCATTCGCTCTAAACTTCATAGATTATATAACATGGATATTATTGCACTGCAAACGCTACTCTGTGGTTATCACAGGTGTGTTTTATAGCCGGTTTGTAAGAGGTCGGTGCGGTTTATCTACGTGGGCTCAACTTGCAAAACTACTTATATTATAATGTCTGAACTAATTTCGTAGTCCAATTTAACGTAACGGCTTGGTTTTAAACAATTGATCCTAAGAAAGGGATTTTATAAGAAATACGAGTAGGGGCGAATATTATGTAGCGTAAATAAGTTTTTAGTAAATATATTTTTATGTGTCATAACGGTGTAAAAATACCCGAAAGAGAAGATGGGCAGAAGCATCTTCCTTATTGCAACTTAATCATAAAAATAAAGTCTGGTTGCCAACCAGCCTACCAAGCATGGAAACTATGGCACATATCTATATCCCTGTGCGACAGTCTGTGGAATTTTGAATAGACTGTGGCGATTGCAACCTTACTTATTGAACATTAAAAATACCACTATAACACGTAAAAAATAAAAAGTGTAAATTATTTTAATGATCAAAGAACAATGGTAGAGCAACGCGGCAGCTTTTGCTATTGCACGGATGGGCCTGCTCGAAACGGGGAGGTAACAAGAGCTCACAGAATACCAGCGTGAAGTAGAATTTCCTGCCACGTTTCGTCTGGTAAGTGCCGGAGGCCCAATCTCATCCATCAATATGGTAACGGAATTAAACGTGATACTACCCCAGGGGGTTACCAGCACCCCTGTTAATGAAAAATACCTCGCTGACCTTCTACAACCAAGCTACTGGCGATTTTAACGTCCACCACGTCAAATAGTTCGGTTCACGTTTAACCAATCATGTGGGGAGATCTGTTTATGACTTTGCATTGGCATATGGTAACCTACACAACTGGTTACTTCGCCTGCGAATATTCTAGATGTGGAGAATCATGCACTCTCCCTGTTAGACCTTCTGCTGACCTCTCATCCAGATGGATATAAGGTCTCCGTCGACGCCCCTCTTGGCTCCTCATACTGTCTGGTCGAAAGTGTGGTACCACTCACACTAACACCGCGGTTACATTCGGCAGGCTGCCGCCCTAATTGGTACTATAGGTCGGCCGATTGGGATAGGATGTGGTCCTTTTTTGCATTCTACCCTTGAAGGCGGCTTTGCTTCTCGCCAGACTATCCCGGCGTTGTTGCTGATTCCGTCACTGATGTGGTACTTCACCGTATCGAAATTTTTATTCCATCATATGTGGTTACCATCGGGGGCAGATCCCAGCCATAGTTTGGTCGTTGTGAAATAGCATCACGCTAAAAGCAGGAGAGATACCGGGCCTAAGCTGACTTCTGTCAGCCATTTATCCGATCTAATAGCCTCTGGATAAATATATGTGTCTTTTTTTAGAAAAAAAGAAAGCCAGAAAATAATCTAATTTCAATTAATCAAAACAGAAAAATAAAACTAAATGTCTTCATGTTTTAGATGTACATAAGTAAAATAAAAATTTCGTTTTATATGAAAATTTAACCACTACACTTTTGAAAAGAAGTTCCTCTCCCCGGAAAAGAAGTGGCGAAAGAAATTTCGCATTGTATTGTTGTTTTATTTTTAATATTTTAGGTTTTATTAAAAACTCAAGTTGAAATGTTGAAAACTTTTTAAAGTATGGGTGACGAAACAAAAAGTCCATCTGATGGTAAGTGGATGCTGCGGCATATAGACATACATCTATCCTTGATAAAGAATAATAATACAATTGTTTTTTTTTAAGAAGAAGAAGAAGAAACCGGAAAATTTATATTCAAATGAAATAAATATACAAGAACATCGGATAATAAAAAAACTGGCCTCACCAAGCATTGAAAGCCTCGAATATTTATGTTCTACAAAGAGATCAAAAGTACAGTTTAATGTTAGTCAAACTATTTTAAGACATTTTCAATAACGTGTTCTCTCAATAATATAGGTATTCTCTGTTGGTATAAATTTTACAATCGATTTTTAAATTGAAATTTCAATATACGAATAGGTCGGAACTGAACGACAATGCAATATTAACTCACTTTCTTGTCTATGTGTTTGTTTGTTTGTCTGTTCAGAGATGTAAGTATGTTTAATGTATATATCCACCACTACCTCATATCGTCCCGTGGTTATCGTAAAGGTGAAAGACAGAAACAAACCAGAAGATTTATCAGAAGTATTATCATTACAACAGCTAGAAAATAAAAAAAATGCGGTTGCCAACCCGTCTGCCAAGCGTGGCAACTATAACAAATATTACCTTTATGAGGCATTCTATGGGAAGACCTTTGTTCAGTAGTGGATTTTAAATGCTGTAATGAATGAATTTCAACGAATCTTTGCAAGGCAATCAAAATGCAAAAAAGTTCGTCTCATTTGCAATGTAAATAATGCAGATTATCTTACTGTCTTGTCCCCAATATTAACTTTTATTGCCTTGTGTTTAATGACACGAATGTTGAAGAGGGTTAGGTAATTTTCCATCAAAAATTGGCATCTAAGTAAAATCGATCATCATCGTCATCATTACAGCCTGTCTAAAGTCCACTGCTGAACATAAGTCCCCTACAGTTTGCCTAATAGGTGGAATACCGCCATAGTTGTCACGTTTAGGAGGCGAGTCGGTTACCGCAGTTTAAAAGTTATTATTTTGAGTTATTATCAGAAAGATGTTGCTGCCCATATCTTTTAATTCATTTATTTTAAATTTTTATTACTTTTAATTTTTCTATCAATATTATTATAGATTACTTAGTAGAGAGATATTTTCAATAAATAATAATAAAAAGAAAAAGTTTTTACGTGGCAGAGCCATGCTGCAGCTATATTAGTAGTATAGTTGTAGCACGGATGGGTTGGCTCGACAGGGGAAGGACTACGCTCTCACAGAATACCAGGGTAAAATAGCATCTCAATCCTGCTGTGTTTCGTATGGTGAGTGTAGAAAATTGGATACCCATTCTATTTACTGTAAACGAGGCATTTCATCTTAGTCCTCACGGGTGATAACGCATCTGCATTTTGATTCGTAGTTGAGGATAGATGTAGATTTCTATGAGCCACAGCAACCACTTACCATCAGGTGTACTGTGTGCTCGTTTGTTACCCTTATCCTATAAAAGAAAAGCTTAAAATTGTGCACTTAATAAACTAAATACAAAAATACGAGAGAAACGTAACACAGTATTTTACACAAAACCTTTTAATAAACTGTACCAAGTCTTTGTTTTCAGAAACAATAAGGAATGACTTCTTTGAGGCTAAAAATATACCGAATCGTAAGATAGTGGTCTGATATTATTTCTTATATTGTCGTAAAATTTAAATGAAAAAAGAACTTTCTGATTACCTTACAGATCAGTAATCAACTTCAAATAAAAAACGTTTTTTTTTAATGGCAAATTCCTAATGGATATCCAGATGCCCTAATTGGGATTCTTACAAAACGCGACCGCACCCCCTCCACAACTTAGACGTTAATTCAGCGCGTACCAGGGGTCCTTCCTAATCCCCATTTTTCATAAACTAAAATGAAAGGACACTTGCAACCTACTTCAAATAAAGAAAGCTACAGATGCATTGTCACACGTGAGAACTAATGGAACGGCTCCTATCCTGTAATTATACTGGGTCTGTACTACAGTCTGTACCCTGCAAACCGGATTAAAGCACTGCAATTTGGCGGCAGAAAGTAATAAGAGAGTGTTGTTGAGACGAGCTCCAATGCAAGATAGGAGTAGGTATTACCAATACATAACAAAATTATATATAACTGACTCGAAGATTGGCGGTGTCGTGTAGAATACATCACACCATATCGTCCTGAAGATATCGCAACAATGACTGGGATATAATACCAAACTGACCTTATGACCAACGAAAACTGGCGCTATGAATAATAATATGCATAAGCAAATGTGCAGTGCCAAAGTGGTTACGTAAATATGAAGGAACCTGCCCTGCTGAGGAAAGATGCTATAAAATCATAATGTGTGTAATAATCGCAATCTTATTTGTGACTATTGACTCACCCCGGCTTCGCTTGAATAGGATAGGATGTTAAGATTTAAGATAATTAAAGAATACACGGAGCTTTTGCCTACTACTTTTTTCCTTAATGGCACGGTCGCTTATAAGTTGATAACTACACGACGCGAATTATAATTCCAATTTTCCCTTCATACTTTAAACGGGCGTCACAATAAATAAAATAAAATATAAATTTACATTTTGACGACATATGGGATGAATGTTATGCAAATAAGAAGTTCTGCAATCCTCGAATTAAATATATTTTTTACTCCCACCCAAATGGCAGTTTGAAATACGCGTTTAGACTACACAGGGAGGGAACAGTGGTAGAGCCAGGTGGCAGCTTTTGCTGTCGCATGGATGGGCCGACTCGAACCGGGGGTGGTACCACGACCTCACAAAAAACCAGCGTGAAGTAGAGGTTTACCTCTGCGTTTCGCTTGGTGAGTGCAGGTGGCCGGAGGCCCTTTTTACTGGAAATGAGGCATTCCATCCTAGTCCTCACGGGTGAAAACGCATCTGCATTTTGATCTGTAACAGAGGATAGATGTAGATGTCTATGGGCCGTAGCAACCACTTACCATCAGGTGGACTGTATGCTCGTTTTTCACCCTTATCCTATAAAAAAAGTAAAAGAGGTGGAGAATAAATGTAAATAATAAGTTGTAGAAAAGATAGCTGAGCTAGGAAGCCAATGATAGGTTTTTTTTTATAGAAGAGGGGGCAAACGAGCATGCGGCTCACCTGATGATAAGTGACTACCGCCGCCCATGAACAGCTGCAACACCAGGGAGTGAATCGCAGATTGCCGTTGCCGGTTTTAAAAAGGAGTTCGCTCTTTTCTTGAAGGTCCCTAAGTCGTATCGGTCCGGAAAAATCGCTGATGGTAATCGATTTCACAAGGAAGTCGTGCGAGGAAGTAAATATCTTCTAAATCACACAATGGTGGACCGCCAATCATCCAGATGGTGTGGATGGTATCGGGAGTTCCGTCGCGATGTGCGTTCGTGAAATTGCTGGGCTGGGATTAATCCGAACAATTCCTCAGAGCACTCCTCGTGGTAGATGCGAAAGAAAATGCAAAGAGATGCGATATCTCTTCGCAGTGCCAATGAATTGAGTTGATCGAAAAGGACTCGGTCGTCGACGATTCGAGCCGCTCTGCGCTGGATGCGGTCAAGTGGAAGGAGCTGGCACCAGAGATGGGAACAGTATTCCATGTGAGGTCGAATCTGCGCCTTGTAAAGTTGCAGGCGTTGTGCCGGCAGGAAATACTGTCCCGCTCTGCTGAGCACGCCAAGCTTTTAGAGGCCAATTTGGCCTTCACTTCCAAGTGACCACGAAACTGCACGTCACTCGATATGTCGACTCCGAGTATACCGATACTGGCTGAGGCAAGAAGGGGAGTGCCTTGAAACTTAGGAGATACGACAAAGGGGTTCTTTTAGCGGTAAAATCGCAAACTTGTGTCTTCTGAGGATTAAACTGGACTAGATTTAGTCGCCCCCAATCCGAGACAAGAAGAAGAACAAAGTTCAGCAAAGACTCGACTTCAGACACAAGTTTGTTCCGGTACTCGGCGACGTTTTCCCGAGAAATATTGGCACGGCCGGTTTATAGAGCATCACCAGTGCTGTCATCCGCATAGCAATGAATGTTACCACTTAGCAACATATCATTGATATGCAGAAGAAACAGCGTTGGTGATAGCACACAGCCTTGTAGAACACCATCGTTAATAGACTTGTAGTCGGAGCATGCACCGTCTACAACGACCTTGATGCTCCGGTCTGCAAGGAAGCTGGTGATCCAATCGCACAATTTTTCGGGAAGCCCATAGGAAGGGAGCTTTGAAAGAAGCGCTTTGTGCCAAACCCGATCAAAGGCCTTCGCAATGTCCAAACTAACGGCCAACGCCTCCCCCTTGGACTCTACTGCCTCTGCCCATCTATGGTTCAAGTAGACCAGAAGATCACCAGCTGATCGACCCCGACGAAAGCCGTATTGGCGGTCACTAATCATCTGATGATCTTCAAGGTACCGCATGAGCTGGCAGTTAATAATTGATTCCATTATTTTGGAGAACATGGAGGTGATCGCGATAGGCCTATAGTTGGATGGGTCTGAGCGGTCGCCTTTTTTAAGGATCGGGTGGACAAAAGCTGACTTCAATGAATTCGGGACTACGCATTGGGAGTAGGAGTACCGGAAAAGACGCGTTAGGACCGGTGCCAACTCCGGAGCACACGTCCTCAGCACAATTGGGGGGATTCCGTCAGGCCCACTCGACTTCTGGATGTCCAGGGAGAGGAGTGCTTTGCGAACCGAGCGCTGTGAGAACAGCACATCCGGCTTGGAGCACTCACACCGCGGAATGGTCGGCGGTGTTTTCCCCCCGTCATCAAGAGTCGAGTTGGACGCAAAAAGGGAGCCTAAAAGGTCGGCTTTGTCTTTTGCGTCTTGGGCCAGTGAAACGACCTCCCTGTGCAGAGATGATAGTGATGGCTTACAGAAATTCCCTTGGACAGCCTTGGCGAGAGACCAGAATGCACGGGTTCCCGAAGGAAGGCGAACTAGTTTCTCGCCAATACTGCCTATGTGCTCTGACTTTGCCTTGGCAATAACTCTTTTGAAGGACCTGGAGGCAAAGTTATACTTCTTTTTAAGTATGCTGGTGTTTACATCCCGAGTCGCCGAAGCCGCAGCCCAGGCTTGATAACACTCCTGCTTAGTGCGTAATGCAGTTTTACAGGAGCGCCAAAACCAAGGCTGAGATCTGCCTCCGATGGATACCACAGATGATAAAATAAATAGTTCCATTCCCTGTAGCACCACATCAGTGACAGAGTCAGCAACAGCGCTGGGATCATCCGGCGAGACGCGAACCCGCCCCCATGGGTAGGATGCAAAGAAAGACCGCATTCCGTCCCAATCCGCCGACCTGTAATGCCAAACAGGGCGGCAACCTGCAGAACGCAACCGCGAAGGGTCGGTCTGTTTCGGCATTACCGCTATGGGACCTATAGAGGCACCCGTAGACGCGCGGATGGTCGCCGCTGTCTACGCGTAGCCATAGGATGGACCGCTCTGAACCTTCAAGACTGCCGAGGCGTCGAGAACAGATGTCCTCTCTGACATACACGCAAATTCCAGCCCGAGGCGCAAAGGAGTGCTCTAATTTGTACCCCGGGTAGGAGAGATACGAAATATCAGCCGGAGAGGAAACCTGCATCTCGGTCAGAAAGAGTAAGGCCGGCTTCGCCGTCTCGAGATGGTATTGGACGGCATTTAGGTTCGAGTGAAGTCCCCTGATGTTGCAGAAATTCACGAATAGCGTGGCAGGGGTCGCCTTGGTATTGTTGCTTTGTTTGCCCCGACCAGTTATGTTTTTGAGCAGAATTACCTCCGCCCCCCACTCCAGAATACGCGGGGTAGCCTGAGCATCCACGCTCAGGAGTGGAATAACATGGTCGTGGATGCTCAGCGAGGGATTCTCCAGGGGTGCTGGTACACTCCTGGGGTAGTCTAACGTGTAATTCCGCTAACATGTTGATGGGGGGGGGGGGGGGGATTGGGCCTCCGGCCACCTACACTCACTAGATTAAACGCAGAAGCAGAGCTTCTACTTAACGTCGGTATTCTGTGAGGTCGTCGTACCAACCCGGCTCGAGCCGGAAAATTATGATTTAAGTAACGGTTACTCAGGCAGCGCGGGCGTAGCGTCTAGCGCTGAGGGCGTTAAAAAGCGGGCTACTAAGGCAGTGTGTATAATGGCGAGCATTGCCAAACTCAACTCAACTGTCACTCAAACATCGTGTCGGCGCGTACGCAGTATTATAAACATATTATTCAAAATTGATTTGAGTTCGCGGTCCGCATCCTGTGAATAAGCTACTGTCGCTTCCAAACTAATATACTCGTAAGTCTAAGTAAAGCTTAAGTTTGACGTTACCTTAGCGCAGTGGCAATGCGGTCGATCACGTTTTCTGTTACCTGCATTTCTGTTACCTGAGATTAGAACCCGCGAAGTGATTGAATCTCGGTACAATCTAAAAATGTTATGGTTTGGATAATAGATATGGCCACTACAATACAGGAAAAAAATTTACGGTGTGTTTACAATTTAAAAAAAAGAACTTAAAAAAATAATTTAAATAATTTCAAGCTTTTGGTTAGTTACTAAAACTAATAAAAGATAAAGGAGGAATAAAGGGTTCACTACTGACCATAATTTGTTTAATAAATACTCGTAAAATGTATTTTTATTAAAAATAATTTCCTCGTTCGCTACTTCACGTATATCGCTTCTCCAAGCTTTAAGAGGAAATGAAAGACAGGAGTTTCCGTGCGCAGTGAAATTATCGTCGCGAACAAATTACTGTCCCAGTTTTTAGTTCCGGCCTTTTAACAAATATTACATTCATAGAAAACCTACAGTAAAATATTAAACATTTTTTTTTATAGAATAAGGGTGACAATCGAGCACAAAATCCACCTCATGTTAAGTAGATGCTGTGGCCCATAGACATCTACATCTATCCTCGGTTAAGAATGAAACTGCAGATGCGTTGTCACTACTGAAGACTAAGATGGAATGCCTCCTATCCAGTAAAAAAAGGTCTCAGTTTTTCTACCATACGAAATACAGCAGCTATAGCAGCTATAATTTTAGGCCGGTATTCTGTTTAAGCGTGATCCTTCCCCGGTCAAGCCAACCTATTCGTACTATAACCATAATATAAATGCAGCATGGCTCTACCACATGTAAAACTAATATTTATAGTAATAATAACTATTTTGTTATTAAAACGCTTATATGAAAATAATCTCCTAAATAGTCATCATCTTCTCTTTTTTTTTTGAAAAACACGATAGGATTTTCTCCTGTATCGTGGGGGCAGTTAACACACATAAATTCACAAGGACGAACATCCAGACCCGGAACAATTGTTTGCAGGCCATTCAAATACTTGTTCCGTGCGGGATTTGAACCCGTGGCCCTTTGCCCTTAAACAGCTGTGACTGTGTGGCTTCTTATCAAGAATCCCCTACTTGGTATCCGTTATTTGAATGGTTAGTCCTTAATTACCAAATTAGGCAGGCTAGTGGGCGCAGAGTAGAGCTCTCGTCGAAATTTCCAGATTGGTTTTTGGGCATTATCACCATATATCGATCACAATAGCCTGGTTCCTCTATCATCAGGGAAATGGGTACAAATGAGGTTAGGATTCGGTGAAAATTTATTATTCCATTGTAATGCACAGTGATGTTTTAAACTAGTAAAAAGTTGCAGCCTATATATTATGTCACCGCTGGCCATGGGCCTCACCTTATTCTTGAGAGGGTTTTAAAGCAATCAGTCTGCCACGCTACTCCAGCGCCTGTTAGTGGAGTTCACACGCTCTCAAAATATTTTGTTCCTACGACATGCTAGTCTCTTCACGATGTCACCCTTCAACGCCCAACACGTTGTAAATGTAGTGGCAGAAATCTAACCCAATTTGCTCACCAAGAGATTTACGTCGAGCACTTAGGCCCGTAGTAATAAACGTTACTCAGCTCAAGTACACGCACTTGAGTACAATCTTGAGGTTATTATCTTATTCATCATTACAGCCCTTCACAAGTCCACTGCTGAACATAGGCCTCCCCCAAAGAATGCCACAAAGCACGGTCCTGAGCCACCTGCATCCATCGACTTCCTACACTTCGCCTACCGGTACGAGGCTGCCACTAGAGAACCTTTCTTCCCCATCGGTTGTCGGTTCTTCGAGCTATATGGCCGGCCCACTGCCACTTCAGCTTACTAATCCGTTGGGCTACGTCGGTTACTCTGGTTCTACTGCGGATATCCTCATTCCTAAGTTTATCACGCAGAGAAACTCCGAGCATAGCCCTCTCCATAGCTCGCTGAGCGACCTTGAGCTTCCTCATACGGCCAGCAGTGAAGGACCACGTCTCAGTTCCGTAAGTCATCACTGGCAACACGCACTGGTTGTACAATTTTGTTTTAAGGTTTTGAGGTATTTCTGACGAAAAGATGTGTCGTAGCTTCCCGAACGCTGCCCAGCCGAGTTGAATCCGTCGATTGACCTCTCGGTCGAAGTTGTCCCAAGTAAACATACTCGTCAACAACTTCGAGCTTAGTGCTCCCAACAACTACCGGCATAGGTGTGACATGGACATTAAACAAAATCTTTGTTTTGTCCATGTTCATCTTAAGACCTATCCGTTGGGAGACACTATTCAGGTCATTGAGCATAGTGCTTAGGTCCTCCAGCGATTCTGCCATAAGGACTATATCGTCGGCAAATCGAAGGTGAGTGACGTACTCGCCATTGATGTTAATTCCGTATCCTTTCCAGTCCAGAAGCTTGAAAACGTCTTCCAATGCAGCGGTGAAGAGTTTCGGGGATATAAAATCACCCTGTCTTACACCTCTCTGCAATTGGATAGGTTTCGTACTCTGGTTCTGTACTCGGATAGCCATCGTAGCTCTACTGTACAAACACTTCAGCACTTCGATATACCGACAGTCAACTTGGCACCGCTGAAGGGACTGCAGTACCGCCCAAATTTCGACGGAATCAAAGGCTTTCTCATAGTCCACATACGCCAGACATAGTGGCAAATTGTACTCTTCGGACTTCTGTACAATTTGCCGAAGGGTATGTATGTGGTCTATGGTGCTAAAGCCTTTTCGGAAACCGGCTTGTTCGGGAGGCTGGAAGTCGTCAAGTCTGCGCGCGAGACGATTCTTAATGACTCTCGAAAACAGCACGTAGACGCGGCTCAGAAGGGATATCGGTCTGTAGTTCTTCAAGAGAGCGTTGTCACCTTTCTTGAAGAACAAGACCACCGCACTTCTGCTCCACGCCTCCGGTGTAATGCCACCATGGAGGACGGAATTAAAGAGCTTCTGAAGGACTTCAAGTACCGGTCTTCCACCCGCTTTCAGAAGCTCCGCTGTAATTCCATCCTCGCCTGGGGCCTTGCCGTTTTTAAGATGCTGGAGAGCCATTCTAATCTCGCTTAGACTGACGTCGGGGATATCTTCGGAATAGTGTCGGACAAGACTCGCTCTTGAATCGTTACTCACACTTGCGTGTGGCTCCAACGATGACGTGTACAGCTGCCCATAGAACCTCTCAATCTCACTCAAAATCTCAGGTGCCCCGGAAACGATGCTGCCACATTCGGTTCTCAGCTTTGACAGTTGGCTCTTTCTGGCAGACAGATCTCTGGCAAAGACTTTGGAGCCTTGGTTCCGCTCGATCGCTTCTTCAATACGAGCTGTATTGAAGTTGCGCAAGTCCCGCCGCATGCATTTGGAGATCTGTCTGTTCAGTTGCCTGTATGCTGTCAAATCTGTTTAAGAATGTAGCTTCATCTCCCGTCTAACAGCCATGAGATTAAGAGTGTGATCGGAGAGTTTTTGTGTTCTTCTGCGGCGGGTCTTGCAGAACTTAGCTCCGACCGCATGGACAGTTTCCACGAGCTTGTCATTCATATCGTCCACTTCATTGCAGTCTTCTAGGCACTGAAAACGGTTTTGTAACTCGAGCTGAAAGGTTTCGGGACTTTGGATTAGAGCACGAGGGGGACGGAGCGTTGACTTCATCAGACGAGACCTCTCCAACTTAACATTTAGGTTCAGTGTGCCTCTCACCATTCGGTCATCACTGCCGGTTTTCACCCTGGCGATCACTGAGACATCACTGAACAGTTGTCGTCTGGTCGTCATAATGAAGTCAATCTCATTTTTTGTCAAACCGTCGGGGCTCGATCAGGTCCACTTCCTGTGGGGCCGCTTTTTGAAGAAAGAGTTCATCATAAAGAGTCCCTCTTTCTCCATGAAGTCGGCTAGCTGCTGGCCCCTTGGGTTCCGTTGCCCTATTCCAAATTTCCCTACTTTCAGCTCACCGTTCTCTCTTATGCCTAGTTTTGCATTGAAGTCTCCCATTAACACCGTATATTGGGTTTTGGAGGAATGCATGGCTCTAGAGATATCCTCATACATTTCCTCCACCTCCTCATCGGGGTGTGCCGAGGTTGGTGCGTAAACCTGTATGACCTTCAGCGAATACCGTTTGGTGATTCTGAGTATAAGGTACGCGAACCTCGTCGACACACTCCCGATCTTTACAACGTTGTTAATGAGAGACTTGTGGACGATAAATCCGACACCTCCTTGGGACAGATGGTCGCCCTCCCGGTGATAGAGCAAGTTACCGGATTCGAGGATTACCGTGTCCTCCCCCTCTCTTCGGACTTCGGATAATCCCATAATATGCCAGCGCAACTTGTCTATCTCTTTTTCCAGCTCCACGATCTTCTCGTCAGTCCTCAGGGTGCGTGCGTTGTACGTTGCCCGGTCGAGTCGTCTAAGGTGGCAACCGAACCTCCACCGGAGATTCTTAGCACCCCCTGCCCCGCCGTTACCATGGTCGCCACCGTAGCCAGGAATAGCGGGGCCGCCGGGGACTGGGGGCCGTCTCTTCGTAACTCTCATCATGGGGGGTATATTGCCATAGTTGCCACGCTTGGCGAGCGGGTTGGCAACCGCAGTTTTTTTATTGTATTTTTGCCGTTAACCAGGAAGATGCTGCTGCCCATCTCCTGCCAGTTTCCCTTTGTCGCCTTTTACGACACCCACGGGAGGATATGGGGTAGTGGATATTCTTGACCGCCACTACACGGCGGTCTATTATCTTATTAATAGACATATTTCAAAATGCGGCTTAAGTTTACGATATCAGCTGAGTGCCACACTGATTAATAAACAAAACTCGACTCTCAAGTGTGTGTACTTGAGTGCAAGTCATAGAACAATATTCCTAAGTACAGCGTTTTGAGATACTGTTTTTATGTGTTTATTAATTAGCAACGATCTTGAGATGCTGATATCGTAATGAGGGCGTATTAAATGATTACGCACTTGAGCTCGTCGTTGATTAACATTTATTAATACGGGCCTTAGACATTGAGTTACAGTGACTTTGAGTTTAATTTATTATGGCAGCTTACCTTTTAAAATAAAAAATAATAATTTTTAAATCGATGTGAAGTCGCTTTACACTGCAAGGGCGATGTTCGAATTATATGAATATTATGTGTCTTATTACGAGTAAGTATATCAGATTACTTATTTTTATATATACATTATAGTAATTATTAAAGAAAATATTTATTGAATAAATTATATTAAACATGTTTATTTCAATAAATGAACTAAAAACTGAAATTATCATACAGCCAGTAGTTATCGTGGTGAGTAGGAATCTTACATAAGTATAGTACGAGTATCATTATAGATGTTCAAGTTTCCTCGCTGAAAGGCTATAAATAGCCCTTGAGAAAAGAACCAGCCCTCTTGTCACCAGCGATGATAATCAGTAGCTGATACAGTTCCTTAAGATGCTTTACCGCGCGTGGACGCTATTTTCTTTGTTCTTCTGTCCCACATTATAATAATATAGAGAGTTGTTACCAGCTCATACAGTTCATATTTGGATGTATATTTCACCCTATAATGAGCTTGCCGTCTCAACACAGATAGAGCCTTCCAAAGTTTTTAACAGATTTAAATTCATAAATATATTTTGCATACGGTAAACATGTTTGGTAATTTTAAATTTTTAACTCGCTGATTGTAAAAGATGCGATATGAGAATAGAATTTTAAGAACATTATAGTTTTAACTAAAGCTCAAAAGGCTAAATACTGCTAATTGAATTAATTTATTTATTTAAGCTTTATTTGCACACATAAAAAAAAATGTACAAAACGGCGGACTTAATGCCTAAAGGCATTCTCTACCAGTCTACCTTTGGTTTCTGCAGAGAATCTAGTGATGGGTGCAAAACTCATAATTAAAAAAAAATTTAATGTTTAAGGAAGAAATACAAAATTATAATATAATGATAATAAATACAATACACATACATATACATTTACATTACTACTTACATGCATACAATAGTATTTTATACATATACACAAATACCCACAATAAATTAAAAAAATAAAATAAAAATACATACACAATAAATAAATATGATATTTTTATATTATACATACTTGAGAATATAACAGTTTCCGAAGTTTTTTAAATTTTTATTATTATCCGAAACTACTCCTGCTTCGTTAAGTAATATTCCCAGAGTAAACGTTTAAAGATGCGTTTAGTTTTTGCTTCTTTTATATTTCTGGGTAACATGTTCCAGAGTCTTCCTGCATTTGAAGTGAAAGAATTGTAAGAGAAGCCCGTGCGACAGAAAGGAACATGAAGAGTTAGATTTTCCGCGGAACGGAGACATCGATTGTGAGAATCGCCCTGATACTGAAATTTGCATTTCAGATATGCAGGGACAAACGGATCGTGTAAAATAGAGAATAGCATAGAAAGGATTCTAAAAGATCTACGAAGTGGAAGAGGCAGCCATTTGAGCTGAGAACGGAATGAAGAAACGTGATAGAATTTACGTAAGCCAAAGATAAAGCGAATACAATTATTGAGAAGACGATCCAGTTTGTTAAGAAGTTCTTGAGAGGCATCAGCATAGCATACATCTGCATAATCTAGTATTGGTAATACGAGCGTTTGAACCAACATTACCTTTGTTCTCACTGGAAGAAAATTCTTGAGTCGATACAGACAACGCAAGGTGTTGATAACATTTTTGCTGACTTCCGTGACTTGCGGCCGCCAACTTAGACTGCTGTCAATGATAAGTCCTAGATTTTTCACAGTAGCTGAATAAGGTATGACAGCATTATTAAAAGTTACTGGTGGCAGTGAATTAAAATCCAATGTAGATAAGCGACGGCTACTTCCAACTATAATTGCCTGGCACTTGGTAGGGTTAACAGTAATACCGAATTTGCTAGACCAATCAGAGATACGAGTGAGGTCAGAGTGTAGCTCAGTGATCGCATCTTCGATATCGTTAACATCAGACTGAGCATATATTTGTAAGTCATCGGCATAGAGATGGTACGTGCAGCGAATGTGAGATGTAATGAGATTTATAAAAATTGAAAACAAAAGAGGTGAGAGAATTCCGCCTTGAGGAACGCCAGCAACCAGCGTGCACCAGTCAGAAATAACTGGACCCACGCGAACAGCCTGCTGACGTCCCTGAAGATAGGATGCGAACCATTCCCGCGCTGATGAGGAGAAACCAATGTGAGAAAGTATTGTAAGAAGGATGTCATGATCAACAGCATTAAAAGCGTTTGAGAAATCTATTAAAACTAACACAGTTAATTTTGACTCCTCCATACCTATACGTAAATCTTCCGTAACTTTGAGCAGGGCTGTTGTTGTTCTATGTCCTGGCTTGAAACCTGATTGATAGCTACTTAAAAAGTTATTTTTAAAAACGTAGTCAGAAATTTGTCTGTGAGCGACAGCTTCAAGTACTTTTGATAAAAAAGGAAGAATAGAGATAGGACGAAAGTGAGAAACAGAACTAGGATTATTTATTTTTGGAAGTGGGAGAACAAAAGCATTTCGCCATAGTGAAGGAAAAACCCCAGTATTTAATGAAAAATTTATTATGTGGGTAAGTACTGGTAAGACATAATCGAGGATGAGGTTGATCATTATTCTGCTCACATAATCAGAGCCTACTGCGGCGGACTTGATGGAAGAAATTGACTTTTTTATATCCTCATCAGTAACGGGAGAAAAATTGAAAGAGCTTTTGTAAAATTTTGGAAGAGAATTAACATGGGCAATAGTAGTAGATTTAATTGACGAATGCAGCTGTGGTGCAGTAGAAAAGTATGTATTAAGTTGATTAACAGAGAAGATTGTAGGATCAAAGTTAGAAGCAGGTTTACCTATCCCGATTGATTTTAAAAATTTTCACGAATCAGCCATAGAAGCGTTAAGGATATTTCGATGAATATAACGGCGTTTAGCGGCCCGCACCATCTGATTACACCGATTCCTAGCGGCTTTGAATCGAGTCCAGTTAACAGTACACCGATTACTCTTATATTTACTAAATTCTTGATCACGTTTTGCCATAGCCCTGCGGATATCCTCAGTAATCCACGGCGCAGGAGATCGTTTCAGTCTGACTTTGTGTGGAGGAGCGTGTTTATCAAACAACTTCTGTATATTTGAATTAAAAAGAGCTACTTTTTCGTCAACACTCTCTACGCTGAAAGTATCACTCCAATCTATACTACAAGCACATTGCTGAAGTTCTTCAACATTAAGTCTCGCTAGATTACGCAGATGTACCACCACATGATTGACCTTAGGACATTTAATCCTATAAGAAATATACAGTAAATCGTGCCGCGAAAACCCAGGGGCGGAGAGTTGACCGTGGCCGATGACATGGTCTTCAAAAGCGACCATTATTAAATCTATTAAAGAATCAGCAGTATCAAGATTGTGGTGTGTGGGTTCAAGAGGAAGAAGTGACAAATTAAAGGAGTTCATAACTGTATACAATTCACGTGACCTCGCAGAGTTACAGAGAATATCGGTATTGAAGTCTCCCATTATAATAAAGTGCTGATAATCAGAGCCGATAGAAAAAAGAGCCGATTCAAGGTCACAAAAATAATTAACTCCTGGTGGACAGTAAATTGCACCGAGAACAGTCTTAGTCCCATTGATGGTAATCTACAAGAACATGTATTCTATTGTACCAGAATAAACAGAAGAAGAAGCACATAATTGTTTATAGGGTATACCATTACGTAAGTATACCGCTACACCACCACCTCTTTTGTCCGTACGATCATTTCTTAAGAGGATAAAACCAGGTATTCCAAAGGAGGTGGACGGTAAGGTAGATTTTAACCAGCTTTCCGAAACAAGTATCGCGGAAATAGACTGATTATGAAAAGTATTAACAAGTTCATTATAATGTTGCGGAATGCTCTGAGCGTTAATGTGACAAACGTTAAAGTTATTAGTCAAACCATGAAACTTTTGAGTAAGCAGATAACGAAGAGTAGTAGGTTCCGAAAAAGAGTCATTTAGTGAAAAAAAAGGAGAATCTGAATCAGCAGAGAGAAATAGTTCATTGGTATCAGAATCTGTCATAATATATGATTATACTTATGATATATGTATATATATTATTCATATAAAGTATATATATATATATATATATATATATATATATATATATATATATAGTCTAAAAAAATAGAAAAAAAAACCCTATTAACTGATAATTGCACTGCCAACAAACGCGCCGGTAAACTGTTTACAAAAAGAAAAATTAAAATATTACACGAAAACAACTAGTAATAATTACTACAAGAAAGTATCTAATTTTAATTATTTACAATTGCAGAGACAACAAAAATCAAACGTATTGAAAAAAGGAAAAAAAAAACATATGTTAATCACTACGAGAAGTGGTAATTTAAACGCAAAAAAAATACTATAAATCGTAATTTCACGAAATTTAAGGTTCAGATTAGTCTGTACTATTACTTGTGTCGCAAACCAGCCTAGTAACCGGTAACCGATTCATTATTCCTTACAGCCTATCAAAAGTCCACTGCTGAATGTTTATATATTTGGTATAGTTTGTTTTATAATAAGGGTGACCTCATGGTAAGTGGGTGCTGTGGCCCATAGCTATCTACATTTATCCTTGATAATCATAATACAGATGCGTTGAAAAAAAAACTAATTAATTCGAAGAATGTGGAATACATTTGTTGATGATTTACATTACACATGGCACAGCCATGCTGCAGCTATATTAATAGTATAGTTGTAGCACGAATGGGTTGGCTCGACCGGGGAAGGATCACGCTCTCACAGAATACCAGCGTTAAATAACAAATACTGCTGTGTTTCGTATGGTGAGTGTAGAGAACCGGTGACCCTTTTTACTGGAAAAGAGGCATTCCATCTTAGTCTTCATGGGTGAGAACGCATCTGCATTTTGTTCATAATCGCGGAGAGATGTACATGTCTATGCGTCCCAGCAACAATTTACCATCAGGTGGACTGTGTGCTCGTTTGTCACCCTATCCTATAAAAAAAGAGGAACCTGAACAAAGTGACTAGTATAAAAGTAATATAAGTATTGAGAAGTCCATTTGTCAATAGATTAATTTGAAAACTCAATTATTCAATTAACAAACAATTTAAAATCATGTAAGGCTATATGGTACAGGCGTAACGGAATTCACTATCCCATATTTCGTAATAGAGACGACAGAGGGAAACTGAAAAAGGGAATCTGATAAACGCTCATTGTAATAGAAAACTGTGGATGCCAAACTGCCTGTCAAGCAAGGAAAATTTATTAACTATATAACTATATTTTTTACGTGGTAGGGCCACGTTGTAGATATATTATGGTTGTAGCACTAATGGGTCCCGGGTTTGATCCCCGCCGGCACCAATGAAATTGTTAATTGCAGTTTTAAGTGCTGATTTACCACGTGCGCGGCGGTGAAGGAAAACATAATGAGGAAACCTGTATTTCTGAGAAATAAGAAATATAAATATTTGGAAGACATGTAAAGTCCGCCATCACGCATTGGGGCAGCGCGGCGGATATTTCCTTGCACTAAAACCCTCACAGAAAGGAGAGGAGGCTTGTGCCCAGCAGTGGGACGTATAGTTCGCTGTAACTTTAACTACTGGGTCGGCTCTAATGGGCTAGACTCACGCACTCACAGAATACCAACGTAAAATAGCAGTGTTTCATATAATGTGTTTGAAGAACCGGAGACTCTTTATACTAGAAACGAGGCATTCCACCTTAGTCCTCAGGGGTAACAACACATCTGCATTTTCATTCTTAATCGAGTATAGATATAGATGTATATAGGCCAGTACGCTCGTTTGTCGCCGTAATTTATTAAAAAAAAATTATATAATTTATAAAGATATCTAATTAAATTCTAGGATGGCGCAGCATATTGGGTATTTTATAGTTCAGTAAACTACTAAGTATTTTGTTTTAAAATATTGCTGTTTTTAGTAATTTTTATTAAAATATTTTTTTTTTAAATTTGCATTATTTGTTTTAAAAAACTAAACGTATATATATCAAAAACCGGACAAGTGAGAGTAAGTCTCGCGCCCAGAGGGTGCCGTATAAACTTAATTATGTATGTAGATAAATTATCCAACCCGTGAATTATATGTTAGGTAATCACCGAACATTCTCTAAGATTATTCGAATTGAAGGACAAATGTTTGCGTTGTACAAAATTTTCGCACATATATCGGTCTACATCAAGGTCTCTTAAGGCTCAACTGGATTTAATATAAGTTTGTAATCGCAATGCCATTAAAGTCAGTAAAAATTACTTAACCTATATTCGCTGAATGCCTACCTTTAATATAATAACAAAGTAACTCCCGATTTTATTAATTATAGCAAAACTATTTTTATGTGACTAAACTACTTTTCGACGTGGTAGAGCCATGCTGCAGCTATATTACTGGTAAAGTTGTAGCACGAATGGGTCGGCTCGACCGGGGCAGGACCACGTTCTCACAGATACCAGCGTGAAATAGCAGCTTAACACTGCTGTGTTTCGTGTGGTAAATGTAGAGAACCGGAGACCCTTTTTACTGGAAAAGAAACATTCCATCTTAGTACTTACGGGTGCATCGCATCTGCATTTTCATTCACAAACGAGGAAAGATGTAGATGTCTATGGGCCACAGCAACCGCTTACCATCATGTGGACTGTGCTCGTATGTCACCCTATCTTATAAAAAAAACTACAATTTCACAATTTTCGGAACGAAATTATCGTATTAAATTAGAAATGAACGTTCACTTTTTCTGTAAAACCTTGCTTCTTGAGAAATTTTATGATTCTAGCTCAACGGAAAGTACTTTACATGTTTTAATGACTAGGTTTGTGAGTCGTATCAAAATATGTGACAAATATGGTCGTATCTATTGATTGCGTCGACTTAGATTTATTTTTTTATAACTTCAAGAGATCGTAGAACTTATTACTTGATATTATTTTTGTCTAAATACTCGCTACCCATTCCTGAGAAAACATGTCTTGACAGACCGTCGGAAACACAAACGGATAGAAAGTGATCTTATAAGAGTTCCTTTTTCCTTTTGAGCTGCAAAACCCTAAAAACGGCCTTTTGTTTCATGCATATTATTTGCGTGCTGACCTTTTATTTAAATGAGAAATAATCTCACATTTCCCTTTGTGCTAGAATATTGTATGTAGACGTTGTATAAACAACATCAGTATACTTGGCAAACTACTTAGTAGCTAAAATACTCTCTGCAATATATTACGATTAGTTGCTCCGTGATATATTGTTTCGAAGTAGGTTGAGACTATGGAGTGTAGAGACAATCCATAGTTGAGACGAAAGGCAATGTCACATTTCCAACCTTAGATAAATTGTGAATTTGGTTTGCGTCGTCGGTATTTGCCAGTTCTGTCGCATTATTATCAATCATATTTGCATAGGAGTCTGTCTGGGTCCACTCACTTACCTGTTTTTGTCGCCTGCACTGCTGTGTTCCAGTCTGAAGAGTATAGAGAACCAGTATTACAGGCTTGGCTGCAGCTTTCAATTTTAATCTTTAGAGGTGACAACGCACCACCATTCTTTGTTTGAAGATGGCTGCAGGTGTCCACGGACTGCATTAAATACCCCTGGGAATGAAGTAATCGCAGTCATGTTGTTCTTATGTTTTTAATATTTAATTTTACAACATATAGGGTTATTTTGCCTAACCGGCCAAAGGAGATGAACTTCGTTCCATACAACCTTGTGCCCGGTGTAAACAAAGTTCAAGTATATTTTAATTTGAAGATTTAAACATTTGGTTACGTATAACAAAAATCCTATTTTTGTAGGACCTGGGGTTTTGTTTTTATTTTGTTTCATTATTTGTAGGTTATGTAGTAAAATCACTCGTTCTTGGTGAAAAGTTATTTCAATAAATTGAAAGAAAACACAAAAGGGTGCCGTTTTTTAGGTATTATTAAATAAAATAAATTACAACTCCAAGTTTTCTAATTGTTTAATTATTTTCTGCAATTATTAATAAAATGTCATCTAGAAAAGCAGCCGGAGGCTGTACATTGTCTGTTCTATTCCTCTCAAAATCCAAGTAACACTTTATTAATCATTATCATTATGTGGACGCAACAGTTTACTGTCCTGTAAATCGAGAGAAAACCCAAGGGTCAAGTTAAATTATTTCACGAAAATAAAAACACGAAATATATCCATAAACACAACCACAATGTCAAATACGCATGACAAGTTTAAACTCGAAGTTACCAAGTTAAAGCGTCTTCCACACAGAAGCGGCTTGCGGTGGCGGCCGCGGTGGCGTTCAGTTGTATTCGCTTGCAATGAAAGTGAGTCTGAAAACTCGTGCGGCCATGGCGCGGCCTGCCAGCGGCTGGCCGCGGCCGCATGCTCCGCTCCATTTGCCAACGCGTGTGTGTTAGCGACTACGCGGTCAGTCGGTGGCCGCAGCGCGATCAGTTGAAAATTTTTATAACAAGCCGCGTGTACCGCGTGAAAAATGACGTTAAATCCAGAGATTTTAATAGAAACAGTGCAAAATTATTCAGAACTTTATGATAATTCGCATCGTGATCACAAAAACATTAGGATTAAAAACAAAATATTGCTAAATATAATAAGACTTCTTCACGGTTTGCCATGTTTACTGACATCCGATCGTAGCACAGACACCACAGCAAATGTCGCTTCAGGCCGCCACTCCGGCCGCGATGGTGTGTTGCTGCAGCGGCTGGAGCCGCGGCTCGCGGTTAGCCGCCACCGCAAGCCGTTTATGTGTGGGAAGTCTCCTTCAAAACAGGCAATGATCAACGACCATACAGCCTTTTATATCATGTCCAATATTCAATATTTCATATTCAAATATCTTGTTTAGTTTAATAAGGTAGCCTATTCAATCGATTTTCTAAATGGATTTCTTTTATTTAATCTCTACAGATTCGCCTCAATGTTTCAATGAAATTTTTTTGATACTGAAGGCTATTTATTACAAAAAATTGTCTTCATTATCTAATGCCATAGACAAAATACATAAAAATATTTAAAAACGTTTTGTTTTTGCTATGGTAAAAGCATTAGCTTTCGTTTTTCAGTTTTCAAAAATGTTTTTATGACTGTCCCATACACTACAGAAATAAAAACCATTTAATTATGCTTATGATTTATCGTTATATTCCCTGCATATTTTTGTATAACTGTTACGAACGATATCAACAACCCAATTTCATACATCTCCAAATAAATTTAAAATTCTCAAACATTCTCTCCTTCTTATCTTTTAAATTCTAAATGCTTGGTAACGCATTATTCATAAACATCTAACGCCTACTATTTTACTACGCACACACACAAATACGTAAGGATCGATCGGTCGGCAAAAACGTTGTGAATTGAATCGCACACAGAGGAGCGCGCGTACGCATAGTTGTGATCCATAAATCATATTCAATTTGGGATCATTTAAAATAAATTCAACAGTGGTAAAGCCACGCGGCAGCTTTTGCTGTCGCACGGATGGGCCGGCTCGAACCGGGGTGGTACCACGACCTCACAGAATACCAGCGTGTAGTAGAGGTTTACCTCTGCGTTTCGCTTGGTGAGTGCAGGTCCAGGCCCTTTTTTCTGGAAATGAGGCATTCCATCTTAGTCCTCGCGGATGACAACGCATCTACACTTTGATTAGTAATAGAGGATAGATGTAGATGTCTATGGGCTGCAGCAACCACTTACCATCAGGTGGATTGTGTGCTCGTTTGTCAACTTTATCCTATAAAAAAAAAGTATAAGCCTTATTTACTCGTATTTTCAAAAGTTGCAATAATGGTATATATCATTGTTTATATATTTGAACTTAAGTTTAAAAATTGGCTACCTTTGAAAACTAACCCAGAACAATATTGTAAGTTATTGTTTAAAAAAATATTCCCGCTGGGTTTCCTCCTGGTTTTCCCTGGAACAGAGTTTTTTTTCGAACCAACGGTAAAAGCATAAATTACTATCATTTTGGTATTCTTGTATTCTATATTAAATAAAAGATATTCTATTATATTTTATTCCACTTTTAATCAGAGAAATTTAATGAATGTGAGTTCGTTTATCACTTTAGTTTTATGAAAAAAAAATATATTTATATTTAGATCATCTCACAAGTCATATCATTGTAATATACAAAATCATAATCATTATAAATATAATCTTAGTGCCATGAATTGGAAGCTTAAGAAAATATTCTACCCCATATTATCCCATGGGCTACAATGAGATATTTAAGAAATATGTGATCTTCAATATATGACAATATAACCATCTCTTGTCGCCACCAGAGCAGTGACAGGCAGCAACATTACCGATGCAAGACGTCTGGCATTATCTTCCACCCGCCTGCCAAGGTGTATCACTACACCTTGGCAGGCGGGTGGAAGTATACAATTTCAAATAATTTTCAAACGGGAGAGACCCATGACACCAAAAAGAAATGAAAAATACATTTAACAACTCAAGTTTTTTTAATGATTTATTTTGATTTTCGGAAAATTTGATTAATTACATTATGTGCATTAGTAGTGATATTAACTTCGGGCCACAAATAAATTCGGAGCAACGACCATGATGCATAATAAATCCGAGACAGCGACATTCTAATCTGTCATGTGTCAGGCTCTTGGTTCGAGTATAGACAGCAGCTAGGAAGCGATCTTATTTGAAAATAGAAATGCGTACATGTTTAATACGTCAAGCAAAAACTTTGTGTTGTAGGTAATCTCTGACAAGTATAATATTGGTTTTTTTTCTTTCATAGTTTAAGTTGTTGTCAAAGTAAAGTTGTATTTAAACTATATACCATTATGCTTTGTACCCCTTTTCAAGCATATTGTATGCACGAAAGAGTGTGAGATTTGGCATAGCTAAAGTTAATATGGAGAAAGAATGCGAAAGTTATAATTTGTATATAGTCTATGATCCAAATACATTAAATAAAATAAAATAAAAAATTCATTGTTTACGTTCCATACAAGCGATATATTTTGTCAAAACACATTATAGTCTATGGTCGAACAGTCGCACAGAGTATTGATTGTCGCCAAAAAATTTAAAATGTTGCTAAACAATATTAACAATAAATACAATAAGATTTTTTTTTATAGGATAAGGGTGACAAACGAGCACACAGTCCACCTGATGGTAAGTGGTTGCTGCGGCCCATAGACATCTACATCTATCCTCGTTTGCGAATCAAAATGCAGATGCGTTGTCACCCGTGAGGACTAAGTTGGAATGCCTCATTTCCAGTAAAAAGGGCCTCCGGCCACCTGCACTCACCAAGCGAAACGCAGAGGTAAACCTCTACTTCACGCTGGTATTCTGTGAGGTCGTGGTACCACCCCGGTTCGAGCCGGCCCATCCGTGCGACAGCAAAAGCTACCGCGTGGCTCTACCACTGTTAATACCTATAAAAATAATAATGTATCTTTTACATACAAGTGGGGGTGGGGGGGGGGGGGGGACGATCAGGTGACAGATTCAGACTCTGTACTGTGCTTGATGATATAACTTTGATGAGCCTTATGTTCAGCAGTAGACTTGTTAAGGCCTAATATTAATGGTGATGATGATAAATGTCCACTTTACCGCACCTCATACCACTGATTTCTAGAGGGTGCTTTCGTTTTTAAGGTCTTCCCCAGAGGTTGCCTCATAGGGGGAATATTTTCCAAAGTTGCCACGTTTGTAAAGCGGGTCGGCAACCACAGCTTCTTATATTATTGAAGTTTTTTGGAGTTTGCTGGAGTTTATTCCAATAAACTCCAAAAATATTACAAAAAATAGTACTTAAAATAGCACATATGGCGTACTTAATGTCTCAAGGCATTCTCTCCCAATCAACCATTATGCTAAGCAAAGCAAAACATATGCGATCTATCGAATATAGTAACTTCTCCTCGTTTTAGAAAATCGGTTGAAAATAAAATTATAACAACTAAATAGATTTTTATATAAAAGATATTACTATCTTCGCTTTTAAACTTCGTAAAAGTTGTGCTTCTATAAGATCTGCCATTTAATGGTCGCTAAAATACTTCAACTCGATTATGTATCTTATCGACAATTTTTTTTTTATTTTTTTTTAAAAACGTTACCCCCACACTAGGATTTTCTCCTGTATCGTGTAGGCAGTTTACAAACACAAATTGCATAAGGACAAACATCCAGACGCGGAACAATTATTTGTAAGCCATACAAATACTTGTTCCGTGCGGGATTCGAATCCGCGCCCCCCAGCGTAGCAACTCATTCCTAAACCACTGCGCCACGGAGCCGTCAACTCCGTGGCGCATTAAACGGCAGACAGGGGTACGTTCTCCCCAGAGAGAACCTAAAACTTTCTTCTTGACACCGAAGCTGTAATAACAACCCAAAATTAATTTTGGCACCCCCCTCCACAGAGGGGTCATTTTTACCACCAACATACAAGTTAACAGGGCGCGCCGCGTCCGTCGGTAAATGCGAAGTTTTATATTAAAGCGGAGACACAAGTTGTTATTTGGACTAGACCGTGTAGTGGGGGTGTAAGAATATCCACTACCCCATATCATCCCGTGGGTATCGTAAGAGGCGACAGAGGGAAACAAATCAGGAGATGGGCAGCAGTGTCTTTCTAATAACGACTTAAAATAAAAAACTGCGGTTGCATGCCCGCGTGGCGACTGTGGCAAACATCCACCTATGAGGGAGGCCTATATTCTGCAGTGGACTTACACGTGATACGGTGCGATCCTAGTTTCTGGACTCGCTCTCCATTTTCCAATAGTTTAATTACTGGTTCATATCTTCTACTGACCACCTGGATTGCATTGGCTCCCCACTCTAGTTATCGAATCCAGCGCACAATCTGATCATGGGTACGCAAGTGTACTTATTTATTGTAATAAGTCGCAAGTCCTTACTTTCAAGTCTTATCTGGTTTAATGACCGCAGGGCCAACATCATACACTCTCAGATAAAAAAGACACCAGTTAATAGTCAAGTAATACGTCTCTTTTGAAATGAGAGTCAAATGATACGTCTCATAAAACTTGAGATCTATTACTTAACTATTATTATATTATTTCTCTTTGATTGGCTTATCTAAAAAAAAATTCTGGATGCCCCTTACCTGGGCTGTAGCACTGGCCGTAAATACGGCCCTACTCGTTTTTACTGCATGTGAATTATTGTCATAAGCAATTATGAAAATAAATAGTTAGAGTTAACAGCCATATTTAATTTGACATTCTTTATTTCTTTTTCTTTTAACCCAAAATGAATTTTTAGGTTCCTTTACAACACCCTTGTCAATATTAAATACGGCGAAAACTTGCGGATAGTTATTTACACTGTTTTTTTTATAAAACTAAAGAAACAAATAAAGTTACAGACTATTTATTGATGACTGGCTACTGTAATCCATGGACACCTGCACACATCATTACAGCCCTTTACAAGTCCACTGCTGAACAAAGGCCTTCCCCAAGGAATGCCCCGAAGCACGGTCATGAGCCATCTGCATCTATCAACTTTCTGCATGTCTTACCAAGTCGTCACTCAGTCTAGTGGATGGCCGCCTAGACTTCGCCTACTGGTACGAGGCTGTCACTCGAGAACCTTTCTTAATAACTTAATGTAAGTGTTTATTTTTAGACCCTTCTCTTGATATGATAGAAGTGCCTCGTCGAATGATGTCATCAAAGACTACGTGTGTTTTAGTAATTTTTTTACAATTTTCTATAAGTTTGAATACGTTAGAATTTATTCAACGACTATTTAACTAGTCTGCTACTCTCGACAGTACTTGCTAGACGTATCTTGACCTAGTTAGTTTAGAACGTGACTGACGTTTATAAATCGGAATTAATAGTAGAGAGGAGATGTTGAAATATACTCTGTTCTAATGTTTTTATATTTATACTTCGCTCTGTTTGAACAACACTGTCTGAAACAGAAAGGCATTTGTGGTCATTTTATAATGATATTTAAAAAAAAGTGAAAAACGAATTTACAGTCTACCAAGAAAGTAGCTACTGTCCCCCGTTTGCAGATGCAAATAATTATGAGTAAGGCTAGGAACAGATGTGTTGTCTGTCACCTCGGAGGACTAAGATGGAATGCTGATTTTCTGAATACAGAAGTGCACGCACTTCTCTTTGGTGGCAGAAATAGGTAGGAATATTACCTACCCAGATGAAGTCCCAGACAGGAAGGTAGTACTACCACATAGATTCCATTTTTTTAATATAAAATAAGGGTGACAAACGAGCACACAATCCACCTGATGATAAATGGTTGCTGTGGCCCATAGACATCTACATCTATCTTCGTTTGCGAAAATTAAAATGGAGATGAGGCGTGAGGACAAAGATTGAATGCCTCTATTCCCGTAAAATGGGTCTCCTGTTCTTTACACTCACCATACGAGGCACAGCAGCATTAAGCTGCTATTTTATGCTGGTATAGCGTGGTCCTTCCCCGGTCGAGCCGACCCATTCGTGCTACAACTATACTATTAATATAGCTGCAGCATGGCTCTACCAGGTGCAAAATTTTTTCGTCATATAAGTTTTATCCCATAATCTTGGACATTATTATATATTATCACATTCATCTATTACAGTCTATAAAAGTCCACTACTGAACATAGGCCTCCCTGATAGATTGCCTTATTGATTTTGCCATAGTTTCAGCGCTTGGCAAGCGGGTTGGCAACCGTAGTTTTTTTATTATTTTAAGTTGTTCTCGGGTAGACGCTGCTGCCCATCTCCTGTTTCAATTACCCTCTGTCGTCTCTTACGACACCCAAGGGACGATATGTGGTAGTGGATATTCTTACACCGTCACCACACGGTTATTTCAGGTACATTTTTTTTTAAATACTGTAGTGTTATGCTACTTACATTTCGTTGTACACTAATTCTCCATTCTGTTTTGATATTCTGCATTCATGTTTTGCATCACTTTATACTATTTTTTTCATTCTGTTTTTGATTTTCTGCATTTATATTTTGCATCACCTTTATTTCTATAGGATCCTGTAACGTTTTTACACAATAACATATCATTTTACTTCGTATTTTCACACTATTTAGCACTTTTAAAATAGCTGTCAATGAAGTCTTACCTTTTTTGGTCTTTTATTGAATTCTCTGTAACTCTACAATTTCAGGCTTCGCGCACGCTGCCGTGCATTAGTTTTTTCTATATGAATAATATCTCATTTCTTACTTAAATGTAATAGTTTCTTAATAACAGTCCTAAAACTAAAAATTGCTCAATTTGACAACCATTGTTTATGTGGTTGTTATGGTAAATTTTATTCAAATTCGTCTCTGGTATGATGTTCTTCCTACATAAATACTCTTTGGCTGTAGGTCATTTACAATAAATTTCGTTTCAATTTAAATAATTTCTCGTTCTCTCTAAAAAGGTATAAAAGCCGAGCAATTGGAGAATACACGATAGTCTCGCTTCAGTTCTCAAACGAGAAACATCTACTAAAGGCCTTATCCCGGGGCCGCTTTGCCCCGGGATCCTGCAAGCCTCCATCTACACGTGAAGTCGTCGGCAGTCTGCTTCAAGCGCGGGGCCACGCTAACTTCGGGCACGCTACGACTGCTTGCTCCAGGCGCTGAGTGCACCTACTGCCCGCGCTACCTTCGGGCACGCTACGACTGCTTGCTCCAGGCGCCGAGTGCACCTATTGCCCGCGCTACCTCTGGGCGCGGCGACTACTTCTCCAAGTACTGAGCGCACCTACCCCAGGCGCTACGTGCGCCGGCTCCGGACGCTGCGTGTGCCCAGTCCAGGCGCTGCGTGCCGTCGCCGCTGAGAAACCTCAAGCTCTGCGTGTGCCTATTTCTACAAAAGCAGCGAGGCTCCAGGCTCCACTATAAAACTATATTGTCCTATTCTCCTACCTTGATTTTTTTTAAAACCCAATTGTAATCTCATTTCATCCATCATCTTCATATTTCATTTTATTTTTATAAAATTGTAAATACTTTTCTGAAACTTTAAATATATTATTTTCTTGGTCTACTTTTGTTGTTTTGCTGTTCTTAGGTTAGGTTCTTTCTCTTTTAATTGTCGCTTCACGACAATACATAACCCTTTTACACGGACTTTTTCCTGTCTGTAAATACTTACATCAATTGAACAAGGATAAACATCCAGACACAGAAAAAATATTTGTTAGCCATAAAAATATTTGATGCCGGATTTCTACCCACGGCCCTCTAATATCAACTCATTGTTAAGCCTCGGCATCACAAAGTCATCACATTCAACTATATGGCGGCGCTGGAAGAGCTTTTATAAAGTATTCTTCTTTCTTTCTTCAGCCAGTAGAAATCCACTGCAAGATAGCCTCTCCTGTTGTAGGGAGAATTTTCCTTAATCGTCACGCTGCTGTCTGTCACCGGTATGGGTATTTTTCGTCTGGTATTGACGGAATGGTTATAGCGCCATCTATCGGAATCCATAAGTATTTTCTATAATTTCTCTTAGTCGCCTCTTACAACAACCGTGGGATAAAACGGAGTTTTGGACCACACAGCACAAACAGAGTTCTTGATAATTTAATCGAATAATTTAAAATGAAAAATTTTGTACAGCTGACTTCAATATAAGTTCTTAAGAATAACTCAAAAATTATTGGTCTGACGTTGAACCACACGAGAAGGACCAGCTTTCAAATAAATAAAGTATCATCGAAATCTGTTCACCCAGTAAAAAGTTATGAGGTAACATACATAAAAAAACATACAGTCGAATTGAGTACCGTCTCCTTTTTGGATGTCGGCAGAAAATGGGGCCAACATAATATACAATACATATATAATAAATACATATATAAATATATCCAGTACTTACTGCTGAATAACCACTATAGATTGTCTCATAGGGGGAATATTTACCACAGTGGCCAGGCTTCGTAGACGGCTAGGCAAACGCAGTTTTTTTTCTACCGACTTCAAAAAGGAGACGGTACTCAATTCGATTGTATGTTTTTTAATGTGTTACCTCATAACTTTTTACTAGGTGAACCGATTTCAATGATTCTTATTTTAGTTGAAAGCTTGTGCTTCAGATGTGGTCCCATATAAATTTGATCAAGGTCTGACCTGAAGGTTATGGAGTTATTCTTAATAATTTATATTGAAGTCGGTTCTACAAAAATTTTAATATTAATTTTTTTTGTTTTTTTTTAAATACTAGTAATGCTATTAAACATTACTAATATTCCCTTTAACCACTTCTGGTAAGCTTAAAATGCTTGTGTTAGAAGTGGTTCACGACAGTAGTCCAATGGCGGATTCGAACCCACGACATTTCGAGTTCGCGGTCCGCGCCCGGCCATTAGGTTACTGACGCTTTATTATTTATTTTGAGATATTAGATGCTGCTAAGCAGCTGTGTGATCTAATACCCCCATATCCTATTTCTTTTCCCACTACCAGTTCTCACGAAACCCACGGATATGGAGTAGTGGATTTTTTACGCCATCGCTACCCGGCAGTGCTATTTATACTTGTATCTTACTTCTAAAATAATATTAAAACATGAGATAAAAGCTTGTATTTAGGCGCGGATTTTATCATAATGAATCTGTCCTCTGAGAGTGCGGCCGGGGACCTGTATTTAACAACACATTAAAACTTTTTATAAAATTATTCAAATGAATCACGCAGGTGTATTGCTCTTCTGGCTGGTTTAAATTTGAGTTATAATTCACGAGAGAGTTCCGCCTGGCTCAGTTATCAGAAGACCTGAATACTATGCTAGGAGTCTTGGTTTCGTATCCTAGGAAAATATAACAGTGATGTAAAAGTAAATAATCTCCCTTGAGAGAGAGGTAAAACTAGTGTGGGATGCTACTTGCGTAGACACTCTGGCGGCCTTTTATCTCAGGGGTACCTCGTTTAGAGCAGGGGCGGCATCAGAGGCTGCTGAACCGAGTAAGTTGGGCAAGTATGAGTCTCTGAGAGATGATTACATATTTGTGCCATTAGCTGTAGAGACTATCGGTCCGTGGGGTCCACGTGCGGTGGAGTTCTTAAAGAAAACCCATCCGCGGCTGGTCGTTGCTGCTGGTGATAAGAGGGCTGGTTCTTTTCTCGCTCAAAGGCTAAGTATAGACATTCAGCGTGGAAACGCAGCGAGTGTTTTTGGCACGATACCGCGGGGAGTAGGACTATATGATAATTGTCAGTTTAGTGTACAAAGTAAACATACATCATGTCTTAATAATATTCATTTATTATATGTAAATCTTGAGATGTACTATTTATTAATAAGATTAAATTTACAATATATAATATTTGTTAAAATTAGGAAAACCGTATTTGGTATTTTATACTCATTATTACTTCATTACTATCTGTTAACAGTGGATAAATCTTATTATTCGGCCAACGTGAGCGGTATTTCAGTTAGCAATGATTAAGTTTAAAGAATTAAAAGTTGGTTTCTTTAATGCGGGTTCATTAGGTACGAAACACGAGGAATTCCTCGTAGCCATGAGTCGACGTGATGTTGATCTCATGGCGATAAATGAGATCTGGCTACGGGAAGGCGAAGATGGGCGCGCTCCGATCGTACCTGGTTACCGCCTACGTCACGTGCCGAGACCACACTCTGTGCGCGGTGGCCGTGGAGGGGGTGTAGGCTTCTACGTCAAAAAGGGAATCAACTCCCGAACATTATCTACTCCTCACCACAACTGTGTAGAAGAGATGTGGCTAGCCCTGCATATCAACTCAAAAAAAATTGTGATAGGCACGGCTTACCGCCCACCATGGCTTAGCGTTGAATTATTTCTTGATGCTATTACTGACAGCCTTAGCACATTTTCGCACGATTATGTACTGATTTTGGGAGATTTTAATATTAATGTAATTGACACAAAAGATGTGAATTCCAAGCGTTTTATGGAATTTAAAAATTATGTTAATATTAAAAAATGAATAGATAAACCAACACACTTTACCGAAACTAGCCAAACTCTAATTGATGTTATCTGTACTGATGCGCCAACACGAAATGTCACAAACGATCATATAGCTGACTTAGGTAATCATGCCTTTCTTACATGCGAGTTTCATTTTAAAATAGACAAAATACTACCTCGGACGTTAGTATATCGCCCCCTAAATGATATCTTACTTGATTATTTTGAACGAGACCTCCAGATAATTCCATGGGATATGATCAGTTTTACCGATAATGTCAATGAAATGGTGCACTTATTTAATCGCTACATCCTAAATTTATTTGAATTGCATTCACCTATTAAAACAGTTATACTTAAGGATCGCCCTTGCCCCTGGATAACCAAAACCATAAAATTAATGATGAGTTTACGCGATGAAGCACGCAACAAATATCGATGTTCACAGTCGCCCAGTCATAAAAATTATTACAAACAATTAAAACATCAAGTAAATGTCGCACTATACCATGAGAAAAAAGCATATTACAAAGTGTTCATTAATAATAATATCAGCAATCCAAAGAAGCTATGGTCAAATTTGAAGGCGTACTCGTTACCACCGAAAAACGAATACGACCTACCGCCACATTTATCGGATCCTGATATTATTAATTCACATTTCTCAAACATACCAGGTTCCTATAACGTAACTATATCAGATCTTACATATTTTGAATTTAATACATTTACTTCTAAAACTTTTTTGCTGAAACCGATATCTCAAGATATAATTTTGAATATAATTAAAAAACTAAAATCTAATGCACTGGGAGTTGATGGTATTAACTTAGATATGTTATTAATGACCCTTCCACAAAGTCTGGAAACTATCACCGCGTTGATTAACCTATCGATATCTACAAGTACATTCCCTGACATCTGGAAACTAGCCTTAATACGTCCTCTTCCAAAAAATGCCAATCCTGCTACCGTGACAGACTTACGGCCCATAAGTTTGCTACCCTGTATATCTAAAATATTAGAAAAAGTTGTGTATCAACAATTAATTTCATATCTAGAAAATAATGCTATACTGCCCGATCTTCAATCGGGTTTCAGAAAGGGACGAAGTTCTGCTACTGCCCTATCTGATGTAGTAGGTAATATATTGGAGGCCCAAGATACAGGTCAGGGGACTATACTCGTTCTATTAGATTATTCTAGGGCTTTTGACACCATAAATACGCCTTTACTTTTGTCCAAAATGTCGTTTTACGGATTTGACCCCAGGACTATAAAATGGTTTCACAGTTACCTTAGTGGACGTTCACAGCAAATTACAATTCAATCAAATGGTCAAAACTGTGTGTCTTCTCCGCAGCGGATCACGCGTGGTGTTCCTCAAGGATCGATTTTGGGTCCCGTACTTTTCGCGTTATATACATCAGACATTAGTAACTGTTTCCAATATTGTAAATATCACTTATTTGCAGATAACACACAGATTTATAAGTCTTTTAAGCCTAGTCATACTGTAGAAGCTGTTAATCAACTCAACGAGGATTTGGATAAAGTAGTAAAGTGGTCAGAGAGAAACTGTTTAGTGTTGAATCCATCAAAGATAAAGTTTTTAATTTGTGGAACGAAACAACAGATTCAAAAAATAAATAAATTTGTCCCAACACTGCACATAAAAGGCACGGTATTAGAAAGAGTCGATAAAGCACGTAATTTAGGAATCATAATTAGCCCTGATCTCAGATTTCAAGATTATATCAATAACATTGTTAAGAACTGTTTTTATAGGTTAAAAATCCTGAACAGAATGCGTGAACACTTAAGTATAGAATTACGAAAAAGACTATCGGACACCCTAGTACTATCAAAATTTAATTATGCTGATACGGTTTATGGGCCTTGTTTACTGTCACGTACCGCACACCTTATTCAACGGGTCCAAAATGCTTGTGTGAGGTTTTGCTTCGATGTACCGCCAAGAGGTCACGTAAGCCCATTTCTTGACGACAATAATATTCTTAAAATGGCTGCCAGACGCAAACTTCATTTAGCTTGTGTACTTTTTGGCGTCATAAAGACGAAAAATCCAAAGTATCTTTTTAGTAAGTTAGACTGGTCTCGCGAGCATAGCAAGTATCTCACCCGCGCTTCATCTTATAATAGGCTCAGTATTCCGCGACATTCTTCTTCAGCCTTTCGAGGTTGTTATAAGTATGCAGCCTCCCATTGCTGGAATAATTTACCTCCTCCACTACGTGACCTAAACACAGTAGGCACGTTTAGAAAACACTTAAAATATCTCCTAATAAACGAACAGAAGGGTATAGTTAATAAATAAGAGTATTGTTAAGAGGTTAGACGTCAGCTGATTTTCCGTTTACATAATATTTATTATGCTATTACATATTATTATTTATTACAAAAAGCCTATTAAACGTATGTATCTATATATATATATATATATATATATATTTACATTATCTTTATATATAAAAAATTACGTGTCACGTTGTTTGTCAGCGATGAACTTCGAAACCACTCGCCCCAAATTTGTACACTCTGTGCAGTTTGGTCCAGCTTGAGAGATAGGATAGTTTTTATCCCGATAAGTGAACCTCAATTTTTTTTTATTGCAAATTTAAGGATTTTTATACTACAAATGTTCGCCGCTAAGGGCAGAACAACGTCTGCCTGGCCAGCTAGTGATTTTATAATATACACTGTTAAATTAAATTATGACACTTACTAATGTTCCCGTCACATCTAACGTAGCGTTCAGTAACTTGCATTCAGCACAATTATACAAAACGCATTTTCCATTTTGTTATTGTCATTCATCAGTTGTTATTGTCATATGTATCTACTACTCGCTTAATGTCGACACTTATGGCACGGTCTCCGTGGGACCGTATGGGGCCGACTGAAAATCAGCGTCGCTATCCCGCGGCTTATGCTGAGGCGGTCCCTTCCGCCACTTCATCTGTTTCGATTATTAAGTCATGAATTGTTGTTATATCCTCTATTTTTTTTTTTGTTTATTCATTTTCTTGTGTTTTTTTTTATTATTATTTTATTCTTATTCGTATTAATTTTGTTTATTAATTTGTCATTGTAATATGAAGTGTCGGAATAAATGTCTTTATGTCTTTATGTCTTTATAATTAAGTTTCTAGTTTTAGTTTTTTTTATTATTAAATTAAATTAAAGTGAAATCCTATATACACGCTGAGCACAGGCTTCCTCTCATTTTTAAAAGGGGTTTTCGCGATCACGAGTTGACAAACGAGCACACACTCCACCTGATGATAAGTGCACCCATGGTTACGTACATTATATCTTGGATTCAGATTAAAAATACCGATGCTTTGTCGCCCCTGAAGACTAAGATAGAATACCTCGTTACCAGTGAAAACGGTCGTCCAGTGAATAATAAACTTGATTTATAGTTATCCTGTGTTGCGTATGATTTTTTTTGGATTATTAAAGGACTGGAATATATAAAACCAATTATTCAAAAGTCGTGAACGGTTTATTGTATTAAACTAGTATTCTATGAAATTTTTGGCCTGTAAATGACTGGAATATTCCCAATAATTATCTCGACAGAATAACTACCTTCTAAATCGATTTATAATTCACCTTTTTTGCATTTTCGACCACACTACTGTGGAGTAAGCTGTTTTTAATTAGACATCAGACTTCTGTGAGAGTTCGTACAATATCCAGTAATTTTAAAAGATAATTACTGTAATAAAATGGCGGACTTAAGACAATTGGATACTTTAATATTTATACTTTAAAAATGACACAATCTACTAGAAAATCCTGAAAATAATAAAATAATTTACACATCATTTTATAGCTTTTACAGTCGACGCGAAGTCAAAGAAGTGTATTCTAGAATAAAAGCTTCAAAATTAAGTTGAAATTATTTTAATCTTTTTAGTTTTTTGAAGTCGGTTTTTACATAGGCTAGTTTTCTTCAGCGTTGTAAAGATGGCGGTAATTAGGCCATAACACCAGAATCCACAGCTCAAAGAAAACTAAATCTATGGCAGTTTTGGTTTATGGTATGGTTGTCGTTGACAGGTAGATAGTTATACTTTGTTTACAGTTCTTTCAAATAAATTCCGTTATCGTGCTATCTTGCATGCCAAGTTACGTTATTGTGTTATTTGAAAATTCTGGACCTCGTTTGCGCTTGTTTCTTGTTTTTCTTGTATCTTCCTCGAATGTTTGACCTGATTTATCCCCTGTGCCCGTGTTAACTGCTTTTGACGATTGACTGGTATATAGTGTATTATCTATGGTAACGCCATTTTAAAATGTTAGCATTGCATAATATTGCTAGTATTTAAATTTAAGAACAGCCTAAAATATTTTTGCACTTGGCAACTTACAAACCATAAACAATATCTTACATTTTTAGTTTTTGCCGCGAAGCTGATAAACTGGACAAATTTTTCAACCCTTTAATTAAATTTTGTTAATATTTCGGGATGAAACCATTAAAATAACTGTAGAACTCGGAAATATGCAAGAATGTATTTTGATTAACAATGGAAAAATTACACAGTACAGTACAATACATGAAGTAAGAGTTATCTATGCGAATAAGAATAGAGAAAAAAGATGTTGCCAACATAATGTATTTAAATTAGCAGTGAATGCAACAAAAAAATATAAATGGTTGCGTTCTCATTTGCTAACACTCCCTCTAAAACGCAATCCCATCTTACTAATACAGTATAAATGCTTGGCAAGTGTTACACCCTTTGTTAAATTGTCAGCTACCATGTTACAACCATTTACAAATAAAAATTTAACTTTACAATTAACAATGTTTTCCTTGAGAAAATGCAACCTTATATCTATATGTTTAGTCTTAGCTTTATAACAGTCAGTTGATGCCAACCTTATCGCACTTTGATTATCACTATAGATAAGTAATGCACTGTCCAGACCTTGCCCGAGCTCAGCTTGTAGTTGCCGAAGCCTCCTGGGTCGCCAAAGCCATCGCCATATATTCAGCCTCTGCTGTTGAGAGTGCCACAGTCTGTTGTCTACAAGAATTCCAAGATATGGAAGCATTTTGAAAAATAAAAGTGTAACCGGTGCATGATCTTCTATCCTCTGGATCAGTAGCCCAATCTGCGTCACAATACCCAGTTATTTCCTTGGAGTCATCTTTGAGATAACATAATTTTAGTTTCTTGGTTCCTTGAAGGTATCTCATAACCCTTTTTACTCCAAGCCAGTGTTGAAAACCTGGGTCATTACAGTACTGACTCAACTTTTTCACCGCATATGTGATGTCAGGTCGTGTAAATTGTGCCAAATATATTAGACACCCCACCGCTTTTCTGTATGGGAAATTGCTATCTTCATTTTGAGGTTTCTTATCAAATTTCATATTTACCTCTATTGGAGTGTGAACTGGTTTGCAAGCAGACATACCAAAGCGTTCTAACACTTTGTTTATGTACTTCTCTTGGTCCAACATGATTCCACCTGCCTTATGATCTCTATTTATATTTATGCCAATACACTGCTTTATAAGTTTTACTTTGATACCTGTTGCCGTTTTCTTGTCATTTGTAAATATAATGAAGTCATCTACCCATACTCCAATAAAAATCATTTTTGATTTATTTACAGAATAATAAATGCATGGATCTATTTTTGATCTTTTCAATCCGATTTTTAGTAGAGCATTGTTTAATTTAAGATTCCACTGACGACTAGCCTGCTTGAGCCCGTAGATTGATTTATGTAGGTGACATACCTGATCACTCTCTTTATAGCATTCTGGTTGTGACATATATATTTCAGTGTCTATGTCACCCTGAAGAAATGCGCTTATAGCATCCATCTGAATCATTTCTAGGTCGTATTTAGCAGCTAGAGCAAACAAGAATCGAACTGAGGTGTATCTTACCACTGGAGCATAGACTTCATCGTAGTCAGTTCCTTTTCGTTGAGCACACCCCTTAATAACTAATTTTGCTTTAAAACAAACAATCTCACTTTTCTCATCTGTCTTACTTTTAAACACCCATTTGCATGGCAAGGCTCTCTTACCTGATGGCAAATCTACCAGTGACCATGTTTTATTCTTAACCAAGGAATCATATTCTTCCTTCATGGCCTTCTTCCACTGATCAGAGTGTGGAGATGAAAAAGCTTAATCAACAGTAAGAAGATCGCATAAATTAAGAATTGGACAAAAGTAACTTACATCGTGGACATCCTTTTCTGCATACTGGGCAGCTCTGCGTGGACGTAAGTTTATATTACATGCTGGTATCGAAAGGTCAAATGATTCTTCTGGTAAGTAAGATGAATCAAAATTGTCGTCTGACAGGTACTCATCACTCGCAGACTGTTCTAAGCTGATTGGTGATTCAGTTAACTGTATTTCAGGATCACTGTTGGTTAAGCAAGGTAAGTACACATTTTGCTCAAGTCTTTGAACATTTTCTAAAAATACTACATCTGTACTTTTGATAATTTTATTAGTGTCGGGATCAAGCAGCCGATATCCCTTACTAGAATCACAATAACCTACAAATAATTTTTTTTTAGATTTCGAACCCCATTTTTTGCGTTTTTCTTTAGGTACTTGAGCCATCATTACAGAGCCAAAAATTTTTATATTTGATAAGTTGGGTTTCTTGCCTGACCACATCTCTATAGGAGTTTTGCCATTGAGGGATCTAGTGGGTGATCTATTAACTATATTGGCCGCTGTTGCTAACACCTTTGCCCAAAAATGCTTCGACAAATAAGCATCATACAGCATACACTTGGCTCCCTCTACTAACGTCCTATTCATCCTTTCTGCTAGGCCATTCTGCTGGGGTGAGTACGGGGTACTTGTTTGATGTTCAATTCCATGCCTACTCAAAAAACTATCAAATTCTTTGTTACAGTACTCCTTGCCGTTATCTGACCGAACAATTTTTATTTGATTTTCAAGTTCATTTTCTAATTTACTTTTATAATCTTTGAACACTCCTAATACACTTATTTGTCTTTTAAAAAATAAACATGAACTTTTCGAGTAAATCATCTATAAAGGTAATGAAATACTTCATACCTCCCAGTGATGTTTGCTCCATCGGTCCACACAAATCAGTATGGATAAGCTGCAGTGGTCTTGAAGCTCTGGAGCCAATGTTGTTGAAAGGCAATCTGCTTTGTTTACCTTCTAGGCAGGTGGTACACGTGAATGGACCTTTACTTTGGTCAGGGAATGGATCGACTCCCTCTGCACACTCCGGTAACTAGTTAACATCTGAAAAGTTCAGGTGTCCCATGCGTCTATGCCACAGGACAACATCATTTAAGTTATTTGAGTATGTTAGGTTAGAGAAGACTTCTCTGTGAGTGTTTAACTGATACAAGTTGTTTACTAATGTGGCTTAACAGAAGAATTTATTACTTTGGTCATAAATATCACAACGTTTATCTCTAAAATTTACCTTACAGCCACTTTTTACCATAGCGCTTACTGATAAGAGATTGGCAGCAAGTTTAGGTATGTATAGAACTTCTCTTACCTGAATTTTACTTTGTTCATTACCATTTATCAATAAATTAACCTTTGCCATATTTTCCACAGGTAGTGGTGTCCTACTGGCAACAGTTATGGTGGGTATCGGTGGACTTGTTACATCATACATCCAGTCAGATCTATTTGTCATGTGCATGGAGGCACCTGAGTCCACATACCAAAGGTCCGGATTCATTGTTCGTGAACATGCTGAAAATGCTGCAACAAAACTTTTATTTTCTTCTACTTTTTCAATATTCTTCTTCTTCGGAACACGACAGTTCTTTGCAAAGTGTCCGTGCTTGTTACAATTATAACACCGAAGCCCTTTCTGAATACAGGCCTTTCCTGTACTATGATTTTTGTAAACGGCTGTCTTCCTACTGAAGAATGCTGTGCTTTCTGAGCATTGAACTTCCTGCAGCAGTTTAGTTTTGATGGAGTCTGCACAGATCTTGATCCCTGAGCTCTAAATTCCCATTATCATTGCTTTATATACCTCGGGTAAACCAGCCAACATCAGTGTTCCAAGCCATTCATCATCAATATCAAATTTGATATTCCTAAGCTTATGAGCTGTTGACATTCTCTATTCACATAATCATCTACATTTTGAGAACTGTCCAATGTAGTTGTGATGAGGTCTCTCAACAGGGCAACTTTTCTGTATAACCCGCTGTCATCAAAAGCTTGCTGTAAGTTGTCCCAGACATCTTTGCATGTAGTTGCGCTCTGTACATGCACGTTATTAATCGGATGAAGCAGTAAAATAAGCTTAGATTTTGCCTTTATTTCTTTCCTGGGATCAGTATTAGTTCCTTCGACACAACTCCACAAATTTTCAAGCTTGAAATACGCTTCCACTGCGAATTTCCAACTCGCGTAATTGTTTTTTTTTATAGGAGAGGGGGGCAAACGAGCATGCGGTTCACCTGATGGTAAGTGACTACCGCCGCCCATTAACAACTGCAACACCAGGGAGGGAATCGCAGATGCGTTGCCGGCCTTTTAAAAAGGAGTACGCTCTTTTCTTGAAGGTCCCTAAGTCGTATCGGTCCGGAAAAATCGCTGATGGTAATCGATTCCACAAGGAAGTCGTGCGAGGAAGAAAACATCTTCTAAATCGCACAGTGGTGGACCGCCAATCATCCAGATGGTGTGGATGGTATCGGGAGTTCTGCCGCGATGTGCGTTCGTGAAATTTGACGGCTGGGATTAATCCGAACAATTCCTCAGAGCACTCCCCATGGTAGATGCGAAAGAAAATGCAAAGAGATGCAACATCTCTTCGCAGCGCCAATGAGTCGAGCCGATCGGAAAGAACTCGGTCGTCGACGATTCGAGCCGCTCTGCGCTGGATGCGGTCAAGTGGAAGGAGCTGGCACTGGGGAGCCCCTGCCCAGAGATGGGAACAGTATTCCATGTGAGGCCGAACCTGCGCCTTGTAAAGTTGCAGGCGGTGTGCCGGCATGAAATACTGTCCCGCTCTGCTGAGCACGCCAAGCTTTTTAGAGGCCAATTTGGCCTTCTCTTCCAAATGACCACGAAACTGCACGTCATTCGATATGTCGACGCCGAGGATTCCGATACTGGCTGAGGCAACCAGGGGAGTGCCTTGAAACTGAGGAGATACGACAAAGGGGTTCTTTTTAGCGGTAAACGCGCAAACTTGTGTCTTCTGAGGATTAAACTGGACTAGATTTAGTCGCCCCCAGTTCGAGACTTTATCCAGCAAAGACTTGACTTCAGACACAAGTTTGTTCCGGTACTCGGAGACGTTTTCCCGAGAAATATTAGCACGGCCGGTGTATAGAGCATCACCAGTGCTGTCATCCGCATAGCAATGAATGTTACTAGTTAGCAACATATCATTGATATGCAGAAGAAACAGCGTTGGTGATAGCACACAGCCTTGTGGAACACCAGCGTGAATAGGCTTGTAGTCAGAACATGCACCGTCTACAACAACCTTGATGCTCCGATCTGCAAGGAAGCTGGTGATCCAATTGCACAATTTCTCGGGAAGCCGACGTCTGTTCCGACGAGTCTGTCAATGTGAAAAGGATTGTGGCTTGTACTGGACATCTTCTACATGTAATAACAATTTTTCAACAATGTGATGACTGAGCGAGCACGCCGCTCCAGGTTAGGTTATGCGGTAACCTCAAAAAGTATGACGATGACGTGACGGCACAAATACACCGCTACCGGATTTTGTTCTGCGTTCTTTTTCTTTTTTTTTTACTGTCAATGATTTTCATCAATCACGTTCTGCTACCATGTTGATATTTCGGGATGAAACCATTAAAATAACTGTAGAACTCGGATATATGCAAGAATGTATTTTGATTAACAATGGAAAAATTACACAGTACAGTACAATTATGGAGTGAAGAGTAGAAGGAGGACCATCTCTGTATATGAAAAGTGTCCCTATAAACGCGTCCAATAAGGGTGGCGCTGCAGTAGCATAGGATAAATTTAGAGAAAAAGCGCCAAAATTAATTAAAATAAGATGGAGAAATAAACAAGGACCGACCAACCCCCTTGGTTTTGTACTACGTAAATAGTTGATGTTTTGTATACTGGCATTTTACTAACTACTCTAGTCATGAAATTTTTAAAATATTTGAATTTAGCTGACTTCACTCCGTCTACAACAGCTATATTCATAACGTAGTTTTTCAGACGCCAGCCAACCAGTAAGTTTTGGAACCTCTATTTTCAGTATATAGTGGGACACTTTTTCAACTTTCGCACCTTATAAGATGGTTCTCCTTCTACTCTACACTCCATAAGTACAATACATGAAGTAAGAGTTATCTATGCGAATAAGAATAGAGAAAAAAGATGTTGCCAACATAATGTATTTAAATTAGCAGTGAATGCAACAAAAAATATAAATGGTTGCGTTCTCATTTACTAACAAATTTATTCAACGGATAAAATACAAGGTAAACAAATTATAAAATTCAACCGTTTTTTATAAAACTATAACTTATTTGACAGATAATTTTTATCTGACTTACTCAAATAAGGACTGATTTTAGAATTATCAGTTTTTATTGAATTATTTTATTCATACAACTGTACTTTTTAATTCTTTATATTGTTTTCTAATCACATTAATAAATTTTACCTATTTTCTAACCTTAGTGGTTGAATTTCCTTGAAATTATAATGCATGTAATGTACTTACAAAATATTTTCTATTAGTGATTTTAAACTGTTATATGTACCTTTAAATAAATAAAAAATAAATACATCCATTAGTAAATCGAATAACTACAAAATGTTTGTGATCCCAATGTCACATTGAAGTTAGTGGACCGAATAGCAACTTAAGACTAAGTCGCGCTTATCGAAGTTTCTAAACAACTCTGCATACATATATTTTAAAAGCTCCGTACTACCTACAACACAGAGAGCAAATAAACTTGGGGAAGAATGTCAATAAAGAGCAAAGCGTTCTCATCAATCAATCATCTGAAACTGTTTCGTGATATAATAACGTCTAGCTGAAATTTATAAACTTTAACCTTAATAATAGTCCCACACCTCTAACTTTCCAATGCTATGTCATAGCTTCGAAAGGTGCTGTTGAGTAACTCTTTTTTTTTAATAAAGCCTAAGTGACAAACGAACTTGCAGTCAATCTGTTAATAAGTGGATAGTAGAACACAGCAGTGCCTATATTGAGCCAGAATCATGAGCCCCGGTTTCGAATCTCGCTTCGGGCCACCATCAGTTTTTGGGTTTTGCTGACAAGAAACTCTCAGTAGCAGCTCGAAGTTATAAATATGGTGTTTCCCTTGCCTCAGAAGACACGAGAAGATATACTCAGAAGATACGGTGTTAATGGGAGACTTCAACGCAAAACTAGGCACAAGAGAGAACGGTGAGCTGAAAGTAGGGAAATTTGGAATAGGGTATCTGAACCCAAGGGGCCAGCAGCTGGCCGACTTCATGGAGAAAGAGGGACTCTTTATGATGAACTCTTTCTTCCAGAAACGGCCCTAGAGGAAGTGGACCTGGTCGAGCCCAGACGATTTGACAAAAAATGAGATTGACTTCATTATGACGACCAGATGACAACTGTTCAGTGATGTCTCAGTGATCGCGAGGGTGAAAACAGGAGCGAAGCACACTGAACCTAAACGTTAAGCTGGAGAGGTCACGTCTAATGAAGTCAACGCCCCGTACCCCTCGTGCTCTAATCCAAAGTCCCGAAACCTTTCAGCTTGATCTACGAAACCGTTTTCAGTGCCTAGAAGATTGTAATGCAGTGGACGATATGAATGACAAGCTCGTAGAAATTGTCCATGCGGTCGGAGCTAAGTTTTGCAAGGCCCGTCGCAGAATAACACAAAACTCTTCGATCATACTCTGAATCTCATGGCTATTAGGCGGGATATGAAGCTGCAGTCTTCAGTAGATTTGACATCATACAGGCAACTGAACAGACAGAGCTATAAATGCATGTGGCGGCATTTACCCAACTTTAATACTGCTCGTATTACAGAAGCAGTCAAGCGGAACCAGGGCTCTAAAGTCTTTGCTAGAGATCTGTCTGCCAGGAAGAGCCAACTGTCAAATCTAAAGACCGAGTTTGGCGGCGTCATTTCCGGGACACCTGAGATTTTGAGTGAGATTGAGAGGTTCTATGGACAGCTGTACACATCATCGTTGGAGCCACACGCAAGTGTGAGTAACGATCCAAGAGTGAGTCTTATCCGACACTGTTCCGATGATTTTTCGGACGTAAGTCTGAGCGAGATTAAAATGGCTCCCCAGCACCTTAAAAACGGCAAAGCCCCAGGCGAGGATGGAATTACAGCGGAGCTTCTGAAAGCGGGTAGAAAACTGTACTTGATGTCATTCAGAAGCTCTTTAATTCCATCCTCCATGGTGGCATTACACCGGAGGCGTGGAGCAGAAGTGCGGTGATCTTTGTTCAAAAAAGGCGACAACGCTTTCTTGAAGAACTACAGACCGATTTCCCTTCTAAGCCGCGTCTACGTGCTGTTTTCGAGAGTCATTACGAATCGTCTCGCGCGCAGACTTGACGACTTCCAGCTTTCCGAACAAGCCGGTTTCCGAAAAGGCTTTAGCACCATAGACCACATACATACCCTTTGGCAAATTGTATAGAAGTCCTAAGAGTATAATTGGTCACTATGTCTGGCGTATGTGCACTATGAGAAAGCCTTTGATTCCGTCGAAATTTGGGCGGTGCTGCAGTCCCTTCAGCGGTGAAGTTGACTGTCGGTATATCGAAGTTTTTAAGTGCTTGTACAGTAGGGCAACGATGGCTATCCGAGTACAGAACCAGAGTACGAAACCTATCCAATTGCAGAGAGGTATAAGACAGGGTGACGTCATATCCCCGAAACTCTTCACCGTTGCATTGGAAGACGTTTTCAAGCTTCTGGACTGGAAAGGATACGATATCAACATCAATGGCGAGTACATCACTCACCTTCGATTTTTCGACGATATAGTCATTATGGCAGGATATCGCTGGAGGACCTAAGCACTATGCTCAATGACCTTAATAGTGTTTCCCATCAGATAGGTCTTAAGATGAACATGGAAAAAACAAAGATCATGTTAAATGTCCATGTCACACCTATGCCGTTAGTTGTTGGGAGCACTAAGCTCGACGTTGTTGACAAGTATATTTACCTGGGACTAATAGTCCAACTAGGTCCAGCTTCGACCGAGACGTAAATCGACGAATTCAACCCGGTTGAGCAGCGTTCGCGAAATTACGGCACATCTTCTCGTCAGGTGTACCCTAAAACTTGAAAACGAGACTGTACAACCAGTGCGTGTTTCCAGTGATGACATACGGAACTGAGACGTGGTCCTACACTGCTGGCCGGATGAGGAAGCTCAAGGTCGCTCAGCGAGCTATGGAGAGGGCTATGCTTGGAGTTTCTCTGCGTGATAAACTCAGAAATGAGGATATCCGCAGTAGAGCCAGAGTGACCGACATAGCCCAACGGATTAGTAAGCTGAAGTGGCAATGGGTCGGCCATATAGCTCGAAGAAACGACAACCGATGAGGAAAAAAGGTTCTCAAGTGGCAGCCTCGTACCGGCAGGCGAAGTGTAGTGCGTCCCCCCACTAGGTGGAGTGACGACCTTGTAAGATATGCAGGAAGTCGATGGATGCAGGTTGCTCAGTACCGTGCTTTGTGGCATTCCTTGGGGGTGGCCTATGTTCAGCAGTGGACTTGTGAAGGGCTGTAATGATGACGATGATGATGATGAGTAATATTCAAAATACTCATTCCCCCGTGACGCTTATGTTTATTTTATTACACGGATGTAAACAAATTATTTTTTAAGACCTTTAATATAATGGTCTTATTAAGGTTATAGGCGTGGTACAATTAAGTTACAGTGATGACACGCGTATTGAATTGACAAATTTATTTGAAAGTGTAATAACAATCAACTTCAATGAATTTATTATTATTCCTAATTAAACAGTACATATACTCCTCCAAATTAAAAATGATATTTACACAATTATTTCTTTTGCGGCTGCAATGTGCCGGGTACTGGCAAGTCTTCTTATCTAATATATAAATTTAATTTTATAACATTTTATAATAACAATTTATAAAAATTAAGTTTGTTCGTATTTATGCGCTGCCATACCGTTCATCAGATTGCGGTAAAACTTTGTCAACTTATTGATTGCAGTAAGATAGGTGTTGCCAGTGATGACTTATGGATCTGAGACATAGTCCCGAAGCTCAAGATCACTCAGCGAGCTATGGAGAGGGCTATGCTTTTGTTCCTCTGCGTAATCGACTTAAAAATGAGAATATATGCAATAGAAGCAGAGTAACCGACATAGCCCAAAGAATTAGTAAGCTGAAGAGGCAGTGGGCCGGCCATATAGCTCGAAGAACCTACAACCGATGGGGAAGAAAGGTTATCGAGGTGCAGCTTCATACTGGTAGGTGAAGTGTAGGGTGACCTCCCACTGGATGGACTGGCGACTGGTAAGACATGCAGGAAGTATATTATTTATATATGCAGGTGGCTCAGGATCGTCATTTGTGGCATTCCTTAGGGAACGCCTATGTTTTGCAGTGGAATTACGAAGGGATGTAATGAATTATGAAAACCATCAAATCAGCTATATCTATAGCATAGTTTTAATCTTGGTATGACTGATTCGCTGAATTTCGTCGGGAATTGGCAAATCCATTTTCACAACCTTCATCTGCACGCTATCTCCAAGTTATTTTTGAAGAAGTGCGTTTTTCTACTTCTTACGTACTTTACGTCTCTGTCGTACTCCTCAAGTAAGTCAAGGACGTGAATTAAGTTTGTGTTAGTAGGCTACATTATCCTAGCCAAAATGATAAAACGCAAAAAATTCATCTTAAAAAATAACTGCTTTTTTGAGTCAAAAGATTTATAAATAAAGAAGAGTGTTAAAATAATATGTTTATGATAGTTATAAGGGTACTTTAATTGATTGAAAACAGTTCTGACTTCTGACTAATGACGCGAATTTACAATTCCTTTGAAATGGATGATACGAGGGTGGATTGAAAAGTACTCGGCCTAACCAAGAAAATAAACACATACTAAATCAGTTCTATTTTTATTTTTCTACATAATCACCATCAAGTTCAATACACTTTTGCCACCTCCCCTTCCAAGCATTTAGACCGTTGAAAAAAAATTATTCTTCCTTAGAGTCAAAATATGCGTCTACAGCTGCTTTGACCTCGTCGTTTGTCGAAAATCTTTGACCTCCCAAGTGCTTTTTTAAGTTAGGGAACAGAAAGAAGTCTGATGGTGCCAGATAAGGTGAATACGGCGGATGCGGTAACAGTTCAAAGCCACAGTTGTGAATTTCAGCCATTGACTGTACTGACGTGTGAACACGGGCGTTATCTTGATGAAACAGGACTTTTCTTCTGAGCATTCCTCGACGTTTTTCTTTTATTTCCTCTCGTAAACGACGTAGTAAGGTGCAGTAGTAATCAGAGTTTATAGTCTAACCCCTTTCAAGATAATCAATCATAATCACACCTTTCGAGTCCCAGAATACTGAAGCCATCACCTTATTTGCCGACAAAATCGACTTAGCCTTTTTAGGGGGTGGTGAACCAGGTCTTCTCCACTGTTTTGATTGTTGTTTTGTTTCCGGTGTACAGTAATGAACCCATGTTTCGTCTATAGTAACAAAACGATTCAAAAAATCATCTGCATCGGCTTCAAATAACTCCAAACAGTCGCGTGAAATAGTCAATCGCGTCCTTTTTTGTTCAACTGAAAGCAGTCGCGGAACCCACCTCGCAGACACCTTGTGGAAACCCAACTCGTTGACAATGATGTTTTGAGTTCGTTCATAAGAGATGCCTATAATCTCGGCTATCTCTCTAATTTTTAATCTGCGGTCTCCCATTATTAAATCAAGTACTTTTTTAATATTTTCGTCAGTAGTTGACGTCGAAGGCCTTCCAGAGCGGGGTTCATCTTTCACACTCTCTCTACCACGCTTAAATTCTGCTATCCATTTTTTGACGGATGAATATGACAGATCACAATCGCCTAATGTACTGACCATGTCATCATGGATGGCTTTTGATGATAGCCCCTTCTTATGGAGGTACTTAATGACGGCACGCTGCTCGATTTGCTCCATTCGCGGAAATTATGTCCGATTACTTTGTTAATAAATTTATAAAATCACAACTAATTATTGCACACGTTTCGAACTTCACACAATGAACTAGTCTGAACTGAACTAAATAATGTGGGTAGATTTGATTTTTAGAATTGAATGGATCTGTGTTAGGCCGAGTGAGTACTTTTCAATCCACCCTCGTATCAAGTTAATGGAAGCTCTCAAGTTAAATAGTTTCTAATTATTTTGAAAAGTGGGTTTGTATAATATGAACCTTCAGTTGGGTCTACCTGGTAGGTGGCTGGTTCTGAGTGATAGGTTATTCAGGCCCCATGGGACAATTTTTGCAGAATTAATCGGCTAGACCGGGAAAGGACCGCGCTCTCACAGAATACAGAATATAGTAAGTGTAAGCTGCGGTAGCTTAGTGTCTAAGCACTCGCCATTAACAGCGCGAGCAAAACGGGTTCGATCCCCGCCAGCACTGCATTTTTTCGTAAAATAAGGGTGACAAACAAGCACACAGTCCACCTGATGGTAAGTGGGTGCGTGGACTATAGACATCTACATTTATCCTCAATTAATAATCAAAATTGAGATGCGTTGTCACCCCTGAGGATTGAAATGGAATGCCTATTTTCCAGTAAAAAGGGTCTCCCGTTCTTTACACTCACTATACGACACACAGCAGCATTAAGCTGCTATATTACGCTGGTATTCTATGAGAGCACGGTCCTACCCCGATCGGTCGAACCGACCCATTCGTGCTACAACCATAATATAGCTGCAGTGAGGATCTACCACGTATCATCATTCATCATTACAGCCCTTCACAAGTCCACTGCTGAACATAGGCCTCCCCCAAAGAATGCCACAAAGCACGGTCCTGAGCCACCTGCATCCATCGACTTCCTGCATGTCTTACCAGGTCGTCACTCCATCTCGTGGGGGGACGCCCTACACTTCGCCTACCGGTACGAGGCTGCCACTCGAGAACCTTTCTTCCCCATCGGTTGTCGGTTCTTCGAGCTATATGGCCGGCCCACTGCCACTTCAGCTTACTAATCCGTTGGGCTATGTCGGTTACTCTGGTTCTACTGCGGATAACCTCATTCCTAAGTTTATCACGCAGAGAAACTCCGAGCATAGCCCTCTCCATAGCTCGCTGAGCGACCTTGAGCTTCCTCATACGGCCAGCAGTGAAGGACCAAGTCTCAGATCCGTAAGTCATCACTGGCAACACGCACTGGTTGTACAATTTCGTTTTAAGGTTTTGAGGTATGTCTGACGAGAAGATGTGTCGTAGCTTCCCGAACGCTGCCCAGCCGAGTTGAATCCGCCGATTGACCTCTCGGTCGAAGTTGGACTTACCTAGTCGGACTATTTGTCCCAGGTAAACATACTCGTCAACAACTTCGAGCTTAGTGCTCCCAACAACTACCGGCATAGGTGTGACATGGACATTAAACATAATCTTTGTTTTGTCCATGTTCATCTTAAGACCTATCCGTTGGGAGACACTATTGAGGTCATTGAGCATAGTGCTTAGGTCCTCCAGCGATTCTGCCATAAGGACTATATCGTCGGCAAATCGAAGGTGAGTGATGTATCCGCCATTGATGTTAATTCCGTATCCTTTCCAGTCCAGAAGCTTGAAAACGTCTTCCAATGCAGCGGTGAAGAGTTTCGGGGATATAACATCACCCTGTCTTACACCTCTCTGCAATTGGATAGGTTTCGTACTCTGGTTCTGTACTCGGATAGCCATCGTAGCTCTACTGTACAAACACTTCAGCACTTCGATATACCGACAGTCAACTTGGCATCGCTGAAGGGACTGCAGCACCGCCCAAATTTCGACGGAATCAAAGGCTTTCTCATAGTCCACATACGCCAGACACAGTGGTAAATTGTACTCTTCGGACTTCTGTACAATTTGCCGAAGGGTATGTATGTGGTCTATGGTGCTAAAGCCCTTTCGGAAACCGGCTTGTTCGGGAGGCTGGAAGTCGTCAAGTCTGCGCGTGAGACGATTCGTAATGACTCTCGAAAACAGCACGTAGACGCGGCTCAGAAGGGAAATCGGTCTGTAGTTCTTCAAGAGAGCGTTGTCGCCTTTCTTGAAGAACAAGACCACCGCACTTCTGCTCCACGCCTCCGGTGTAATGCCACCATGGAGGACGGAATTAAAGAGCTTCTGAAGGACTTCAAGTACCGGTCTTCCACCCGCTTTCAGAAGCTCCGCTGTAATTCCATCCTCACCTGGGGCCTTGCCGTTTTTAAGGTGTTGGAGAGCCATTCTAATCTCGCTCAGACTGACGTCCGGGATATCTTCGGAATAGTGTCGAATAAGACTCGCTCTTGGATCGTTACTCACACTTGCGTGTGGCTCCAACGATGACGTGTACAGCTGCCCATAGAACCTCTCAATCTCACTCAAAATCTCAGGTGCCCCGGAAACGATGCTGCCACATTCGGTCTTCAGCCTTGACAGTTGGCTCTTTCTGGCAGACAGATCTCTGGCAAAGACTTTGGAGCCTTGGTTCCGCTCGATCGCTTCTTCAATACGAGCTGTATTGAAGTTGCGCAAGTCCCGCCGCATGCATTTGGAGATCTGTCTGTTCAGTTGCCTGTATGCTGTCAAATCTGTTGAAGAATGTAGCCTCATCTCCCGTCTAACAGCCATGAGATTAAGAGTGTGATCGGAGAGTTTTTGTGTTCTTCTGCGGCGGGTCTTGCAGAACTTAGCTCCGACCGCATGGACAGTTTCCACGAGCTTGTCATTCATATCGTCCACTTCATTGCAGTCTTCTAGGCACTGAAAACGATTTTGTAACTCGAGCTGAAAGGTTTCGGGACTTTGGATTAGAGCACGAGGGGGACGGAGCGTTGACTTCATCAGACGAGACCTCTCCAACTTAACATTTAGGTTCAGTGTGCCTCTAACCATTCGGTGATCGCTGCCGGTTTTCACCCTCGCGATCACTGAGACATCACTGAACAGTTGTCGTCTGGTCGTCATAATGAAGTCAATCTCATTTTTTGTCGAACCGTCGGGGCTCGACCAGGTCCACTTCCTGTGGGGCCGCTTCTGGAAGAAAGAGTTCATCATAAAGAGTCCCTCTTTCTCCATGAAGTCGGCCAGCTGCTGGCCCCTTGGGTTCCGTTGCCCTATTCCAAACTTCCCTACTTTCAGCTCACCGTTCTCTTTTGTGCCTAGTTTTGCATTGAAGTCTCCCATTAACACCGTATATTGGGTTTTGGAGGAATGCATGGCTCTAGAGATATCCTCATACATTTCCTCCACCTCCTCATCGGGGTGTGCCGAGGTTGGTGCGTAAACCTGTATGACCTTCAGCGAATACCGTTTGGTGATTCTGAGTATAAGGTACGCAACCCTCGTCGACACACTCCCGATCTTTACAACGTTGTTAACGAGAGACTTGTGGACGATAAATCCGACACCTCCTTGGGACAGATGGTCGCCCTCCCGGTGATAGAGCAAGTTGCCGGATTCGAGGATTACCGTGTCCTCCCCCTCTCTTCGGACTTCGGATAATCCTATAATATGCCAGCGCAACTTGTCTATCTCTTCTTCCAGCTCCACGATCTTCTCGTCAGTCCTCAGGGTGCGTGCGTTGTACGTTGCCAGGTCGAGTCGTCTAAGGTGGCAACCGAACCTCCACCGGAGATTCTTAGCACCCCCTGCCCCGCCGTTACCATGGTCGCCACCGTAGCCAGGAATAGCGGGGCCGCCGGGGACTGGGGGCCGTCTCTTTGTTACATTCATAGAGGGGTATTTGCCATAGTTGCCACGCTTGGCGAGCGGGTTGGCAACCGCAGTTTTTTTTTTTTTTTTTTTTTTTTTTTTTTTTTTTTTTTTTTTTTTTTTTTTTTATTGTAACTTTGGCTATTATCAGGGAGATGCTGCTGCCCATCTCCCGCCTGTTTCCCATTGTCGCCTTTTACGACACCCACGGGAGGATATGGGGTAGTGGATATTCTTGACCGCCACTACACGGCAATACAAACCATACCACGTATATACAAATATAATTACATGCAAAATAAGAATCAATCCGAAACAAGTCACTCCAAACCACTCAATATTTTTGTATGTCGGATCCTTTATACGTAAGAACGTCTAATTATGTCTCATAATGTTAAAAGGGACATGAATAAAATTTTCATAATATAGCAGTACTCTTATTTTTACTTAATACCACTAACACAATCGTCTTAGTAGCATTTAAAGGATGCTTTCTACTGATTGGGAGTTGTCAAAAAGGAATATAAAATAAAATACTAAAATAATAAGATAATACGATAATGGTATTAAAGTTACTGAAATAAAATAAGCCGTTTGTACTAGTTATTTGACGTGGTAAGTCCCCCAACCTTTATGAGATTACTTAAAGTCAAAGTCAAATTTTTTTTTAATTTTTTGGTAATTGGATTTAACCTTAAAATAATCATAAACATATGAATGCATACAGAGAACCTAATTAATTAAGGTAATATGCTCGTCTCACTTATTCTACGTTAATTTTAAAATAACGAAAAAAGAGAAACACTACGGACAGATGTTGCGTTTAATTTATACGCAGTTTTAATAAAAGTGGTCATCTTTGGACTCTTTATATTATGTCAAATATAAAAGTAAGTACACTCTTCCAATTTTCTATAATAAATATTATTTGTCACGTTTATTGTATGTATCCCTATTGTAGCAGTGTTATGTGTGACGTTATTTCCCAAGACAAGACGTAAGATCTAAAGCCTTTAGCCCAATGTTAGCAACACACACACTCGTTTATGTTTATTTAATCATTTTTCAATCCTTTATTATATGTCTTTTTTAAAGCATAGGGGTGACAAGCGAACACACAGTACACCTGATGATAATTGGCTGCTGTGAACCATAGACATCTACATCTATCCTTATTTCCGAATCAAAATGCAGATGGGTTGTCAGGAGTGAAGTTATTTTTCAATGGAATATCTCTTTTCCTGTTAAAAGTGTCTCTGGTTGTCTACACTCAACATACGAAACACAGCAGCATTAAGCTGCTGTTTTACGCTGGTATTCTCTTAGAGCGTGGTCCTTTCCCGGTCGAGCCAACCCATTCATGCTATAACTGTACAATTATTAATATTACTGCAACATGACTCTACCACGTTTTATAATATTTAAAAATGTCATGTCTAAAAATAAGTCTAGATTTATTATTATTCGAACAATTAAGCGAATGGTATTCGAAATTGAGTGGTGATGATTTTAATATTATATTGCAAATTTTCGTGTCGCAAATTTTAAAAACTGATAGTGAGGTATGAATACTAAATCTTGACAGTCACACAGTACATAAGCGAGATGGATCCCATTGTAATCCCAATTTTATATGCTGATTTACCACTTGCTCGGCGGAAAATAAAACCACCAAGATAGCTATACCTGCTTGGATGAAAATATTTTGAAATCCGGGAGTAAAGACAGGATCGTGATTATACCTTGTAGCTGCAGCGTAACAAAACCCACTACCTCATATTAAGAAAATGTAAGACATGGATGGGGTCTTCATTCTGTGAGTATCGGTGCAGTATCTTCTTGATACCAATACAAAATAAAAAATACTGTTCCTGACCAATCTCTCAATGGAGAAGTCCATGTTTAGCAGTGGACTTTAGATAAGATGTAATTAATGAATGAATGATGGATAATATTTTGAGGGAGCAGAGAGTAAAACGAGTAATACGTTTTATAATCGATTTACTGGTAGTCGTTGTGGAGTTAAAAAAGAGGCGGCATACCGTGATTGTGCCGCGATATTTATATTATTATACTAGCTCGCCAGGCAGACGTTGTTCTGCCGACAGAACGACCCTTCCTATAAAAATCCTTAAATTCGCAATAAAAATTTTTGAGGGTCATTTAGCGGGATAAAAACTATCCTATCTCTCAAGTTGGGCCAAAATGCACACAGTGTGCAAAATTTCATTGAAATCAGTTTAGTAGTTTAAGAGTCCATCGCGGACAAACAACGTGACACGTAATTTTTATATATAAAGATTATTTTACGTGGTAAAGCCATGCTGTAGCTATATTAGTAGCACGAATGGGTCGGCTCAACCGGGGAAGGACCACGCTCTCACAGAATACCAGCGTAAAATAGTAGTTTAACGCTGCTGTGTTTCGTATGGTGAGTGTAGAGAACCGGAGACCCTTTTTACTGGAAAGGAGGCATTCCATCTTATTCCTCGCGGCTGACAACGCATTTTCATTTTGATCCGTAATCAAGGATAGATGTAGATGTCTATGGGCCACAGCAACTACTTACTACCAGGTGGACTGTGTGCTCGTTTGTCACCCTTATCCTATAAAAAAAATCGTAGCAGTGCCCTCTGTGTATGTTCCGCGAAACAAACTTGGTATCGATTAGACAAACATAAATAAACAAAATATTTTGAAAGTGTAGCCATTTTGAAAGGGGTACTTGGTTCCCAGTAATAAGGCTGCGGGTGCGTAAGCTACATACAAACGCCCCGCAACGCACGCACACAGTGTTTATCGCTTTACCTACAGTAGCAAACAGAGAATAGAGAATTTGATGGTAGATTTCTGTGGTTGTATCATTGTAAAAACAAAGGTCTGAAGTAGATTTTATACGTAAAATTTATGCAATTTTGCGTTTGTTTAACTATTTATGGAAATTATAAAAGCTCCAATGCTGATGTAAACCTCAGGATAATGTATCTGCTGCACTTTAAAACACTATCATCATCGACTGTCTGTCATCAAACAATAGATGACGATAGTATCTCCAGCCAGCTTAAGCTGCCGCCAAAATCTTTCAAAACCTTTACAATGTTCAACGTATTGTAAAAAAGTTTTTAACACATTATTATAAAGGATAATTTCTTAAATACTTGACATTGGTACAAGTACAACAGTACGTAATAACAGTAGTAATTTATGTAAAAGAGATTAAATTTTGAGATTATTGAATTTTAAAAGATGCTATACAGTGATTGCGAAAATATAACTGTAATTAGTGTAAGCGAACGATCTCCTTTCACCAAAATCGCGTGGAAAGATAACATCAATTTCTCTTAATTTCATTTTAATGACCAACAAAATCGTGAATACGCTTAGTGAACGATGCTTAAAAGGAATTCAAAGTAGTTTTTCTTTTTAACACAATATATACCTCTTGATTATATCGGAAAATACGTTCAGAGAATGCGTTCCTGACACCTATCAGTTAGTCACGACTAGTGATGGGCACAACATAACACTGAGTTCGTTACCGTTCCTCCAAAATGAACCGCCGCGTTATTTTTAAGATTATTTTCGTTTTAAATTGGCGGGATCATTTAAAATTTATATTTTAGTAATTTAAGTGGAAACCAAAAAAAGGTAATATTAATATAATCAAATTGTTTTATTTATTCTTTGTTACAAAGTTACAATCTGTATTTCTATGCAATAAAGTACATTGAATTGAATGTGCGTACAGAATATTAATCAGACTCAGATTATAGAAATAAATATATTCACAGTAGAACTAGACTACTGACAGCACAATGTGGCAGCCTCATACCGGTAGGTGAAGTGTAGGGCGCCCCCAACCCCTCACTAGATGGAATGACGGCCTAGTAAGACATGTAGTAAGTCGATGAATGCAGGTCGCTCAGGACCGTTTTTTGTGGCATTCTTGGGGTAGGCCTATGTACAACAGTAGACTTGTGAGGGGCAGTACTGATGATGATGATTATAACGATTTAGTTGGTTTAGATTGCAGATTTACAAAAAATAACATCTGTAACAAAATATACGTATACATTTGATAATTTGATCGTCATTAATTATTGATTATCAAAAGTCCACTGCTAAACAATGACCTACGCCATAGATTACCTCGTAGAAGGGATTCTTCCTTAGTTGCCAGGATCGACAGAAGAGTTACCCAACCAACCACAATCAAGTTTTGTTTCGCCAATCACGATAACAAAACCGTAGTTTTTTAATTATTTCGAGTTGTTACCTGGAAGATTAAAATGAACATCTCTTGATTTCAGTTCTCTTGCGACACTGACGAGATGATATGGAGCAGTGGAAATTCTTACGCCGCCACTATATACCAATAAATGCCATTGTTTAAATTGACTATTTTATTTGTGGAAACGTAAACGTATCATTATACAACACATTGAAAACGTACACTTTGCTACGTCCTTCGTAATACGTAATTTTCAATGTAATTACAATGTAGATGTCTTCAGTAATTACAATAGATATTTTCAAGAGTAGTAGAGAGTTTTGTTACCGTTAACGTTATAGCCTATTAAAGTTCACTACTGAAAACAGACCTCCCCTTGGATTGTTTATTTGCCATAGTTTCCACGCTTGATTTGCGGGTTTGTAATCACAGTTTCTTTTATTTTATCGTTATTAGGTAGACGCTGCTGCCTATCTTCTGATTTGTTTCCCTTTGTCGGTGCTGGTTGTCTAATAACTTGGTTTCCCTTTTTATAACACCTGTATCTATATTATGTTTTAATACAAAAATGTATTTTGTCCTGAAGAAAATAAAATAAAACATATATTTTATTTTATTTATAAAACAGGCTATTCACATTAATCACACCAGTAAAGTTCGGAACTTAGTTTCGTAGTCCATGGCAATATTATCATAGGTCATTTGATTCGTTACCAGTGCCACCTGCAAAGTTTCAGGCTTCATTATAATTTCAAATTATAAGCCGAAACAAATGCTTTGTTTCATTTGGACATTAGTTATTTTGACGCTGTAAGTTTGAGTTTTATAAATATTCATTATCTAGTGGACATTACATATTTTTTTAAACTGAAATTAAAAACGAATTTACGGTGCACCGAATGGTAAGTTGCTAGTGCAGTCCATGGACACCTGCAGCCAACTTCAAAGAGGAGGCTACAAATGCGTTGTCACCTCTGATGACTAAGAACGGCTCACAGTCTGTAATTACTGGCTGTCTATAACCTGCAGATTAGAACACAGCTGTGCTCGCAATGTCACTTGGCGGCAGAAATAGGTAAGTGCATTAATAGCAATAGCATTTTTTATTTTAATAGGAAGAACCACTAAAAAACCCTGGGGCAATTTTTTTTTAAATAAATTTTACAATATAAATGAATACAAACTATTTACAAAATTTATTTTAGAAACAGCTTGGAAGCGACCACCTTATTCCCAGAGGTTATTATCAACTATGTATTAATTTATATTATAATAACCCTTTTTATACAGCTTTTGTTTAATTAAATATTTAAACTTGGTGATAGAGATACCTTGTATATTTTCTGGGACTTTGTTGTAATATCGTACACATTGCCCGAAGGATGAATTACTGACTGTGGAGTCGAGAGACCGGTATCACTAGCTAAATCATAATAATTTAATAGTGGTTGAGCCAGGCGGCAGCTTTTGCTGTCGTGCGGATGGGCCGGCTCGAACTGGGGTGGTACCACGACCTCACAGAATACCAGCGTGAAATAGAGGTTTACCTCTGCGTTTCGCTTGGTGAGTGCAGGTGGCCGGAGGCCCTTTTTACTGGAAATGAGGCATTCCATCCTAGTCCTCACGGGTGAAAACGCATCTGCATTTTGATCTGTAACAGAGGAGGACACTTACCATCAGGTGGACTGTGTGCTCGTTTTTCACCCTTATCCTATAAAAAAAATCAATTCTGTGACTATAGACGTCTACATCTAGTATCGATTAAGAATTAAAATGCAGATGCTTTGTCATCTGTGAGGACCAAGATGTAATACCTTATTCCAATAAAAAGGTATATCTTATTCTCTCTGTGGTTCTCTACACTCACTATACGAAAAAAGCAGCATTAATCTGCCTTTTCCGCCTGGTATCCTGTGAGAGAGTAGTACTACGTAAAAGTATTAACATTGGCACGTTTAGAAGAAAGAAAGAAGGAAAGAAAGTGAACTTTAAATAAAAATTAATAGAATGGTGAATTTTCTACTACGTATTTGTACACATGATAAGAATAGCCATATAAATATACCACTTACAATATACCACTTCGGCTCATAATCTTTCGCAAACATAAAAATCGCGGTGTAAAAGAGCCACTGTCCCAAATAGTTCCGTGGGACCCGGACTAAGGGATTCAATCACCCCATATCTTCCTGTAGGTTGCCTTATACGTGGTAGAGCCACGCTGAACCTTTATTGTAGTTGTAGCACGAATTGATCGTTTCGACCGGGGAAAGGACGATCTAAAAAAAAGTAAAAACTGTCTCCGATTCTTTACACGCACCATACAAAACACAGCAGCATTAAGCTGCTATTTTACGCTGGTATTCTGTGAGAGCGAGGTCCTTCTCTTGTTGAGCCGACCCATTCGTACTACAATCATAATTTTGCTGCAGCATGGCTCTGTTACGCAATAAATAATCTTCGTGTTTGGGAAGCAAAAATAAATTTTTCGAAAACGTGGAATCCGCGAAAATGTATTTTTGCAGTGCAGATGACACTTCCTTATCCTAAAACACTATCAGAAATAATAGGAGGCGGTATCCAGGACTGGGACGTAAATAGCCTATAACTTTACTTGAAATAATCTCGAATATATCTAGGCGATCTTCGATCATCAATTAATTTAAAGAATATAAATACATTTTGTTAAAAATAAACTTGAATAAAATTCTAAAATTCAGAAACCTCTAAACCTTTATTGTACCTTTACTTTATTGTACCTTTAATTAAAATTTTATAAAATATTATACACTTCTTTGTCTATTTTACAAGCGCGATGTGCTTAAATATTGTATCTGCAAAAAACTTAAAAACGTTACAGCCTGTACGACCCACTGCTGGGAACAGGCCTCCTATCATTTCTGAGAGGGTTTTTAGATCAAAGAAGTGTCCGCTACGCTGCCCCAATGCGTGTTGGCAGACTTCACGTCTTCGAAATATTTTTTTTTATTATTTCTCAATCATGCAGATTTCCTCACGATTTTTCCTTAACCGCCGAGCACGTGGTAAATCAGCACTTAAAATTGCAATTAACAATTTCATTGGTGCTGGCGGAGATCGAATCTGGGTTGAAACTTACTGCGAGCCCTAGCCATCTACCACGGCTCTTAAAACGTAATTAAATTATTATTTAGACAATCACACAAATAATAACTAATTAAAACAGTATTAACATTCAATTAATTCAATTTTCATTACATTTTGTTCATTGATGCGTTACCTGAATATTCATTAATTGCATAGTAAATTTCTCAATTAGAAATGTTTTCAATTTTATGAAACACGGAGTTTTTTTTACATCGACATTTCATTTTTTTTTAATTATCATTCTATATTTCGGGAATACTTTAATAATTTATGAAGCAGAAGAAGTATTCATAAAAATATACGTATATCTTGATATATAACAATATATTCGAGTCGTTTATAAAATAACAGGTCTTTACCTATGAAATTACCGTTCTGCAATACTGGCCATTTCAAATCAAAATAATTTTTGTTTGGCTGAGAATTCCAATGTAATATTTATTTTAAAAACCTAGGATTCTTTTTTCAAAATTAGTCAATTGTTTATTGATTAGAGTTATTTTCGTCGTATTTGAATCTTTTTCGTCATCATGGATACATAAAAATTCGAGTAATTATGGAATATGAGTACCGTCGTGGCAGCAACGCGGCACAAGCGGCACGCAACATCAATGACTTTTACGGAGCGATTACTACAAACGAACGCACCACCTGTTATCGGTTTGCCCGCTTCCATTTTGTAAATTTCGACCTGAAAAATGAACCCAGTGGTCATCTGAGAACTAAAGTCGACAACTACGAATTAAAGGTGATTGTAGAAGCTGATGATACTCAGATATTGAATAAGGAGCAGCTTTCGACGTTAACATCAAAACAATCTTAGTCCGTTTGCGTCAAATTGGCAATTGGCAAGGCAAGGTTGAAAAATGGGCGCCCCAATGAACTCAATGATTACCGGCGCGAGGTACACGTCGAGTCATGCCTTGAACTACTATGCAGGCACACAAACGAAGAAATTTTGAACCACATTGTTACCTGCATCAAGAAATGGATTCAGTTTAACAATCCCAAGCGCTCTGCAAGTTACTTGAATTCTGGTTCAGCACCTAAGCAATCCCCTAAACGAAAATTTACCCCTAGAAATTGATGTTCAGTGTTTGGTGGTCTAGCACCGGTGTGATTCATCACAGCTTCTTACCGAACGGTTGAGCGTTATTGCAGATATGTACTGTAAAGAATTCAACATAATAATAGAGAAGCTCACACGTCTCCAACCAGATTTGGTCATCGCTCGTCCTCGATGCTTCTGCATGAAAAAGCGCGCAATTTCATACTGCACAACAGATGGTTTCCAAGTTACAAGAGTTGGAAGCTCTTCGTTATCCGCCGTACTCACCAGATCTTGGGCCTACAAACTTTTTTTTTCCAGAATTTAGATAATGTTAAAAAAAAGTGTTAAAGGCTTTGTTGCCTTCCGTCCAGCTGATTTCTTCAAGATCAATAAACTGCCACTGCATTGGCAAAGATGCGTTGATTGCATAGGTGATTACAAAATATAACAAAGTACGTTAACCTCTGAAGTGTTACACTAACCTCAAGCGTAAAAATATTTAAAAAATGGCAATTTCATAGGTAAATACGTAATATATTCGTGTGGAAAAGACCTTACTCTCTACATCAGGCATGCGATACTTCAAAAGGATGTACAATTTACAAACTGTCTAGTTTACGCCAGAGTAAGGAGGAAATTGCACTTCTCCAAGTATATTAAGCATTTGAAAATTTATACTGTTCTGTTTAGTTTTCAAATATTATTTATGGGTGTGCTTATACAATGCAAACTGTATGTCCTCTATAAATTTTAAACGTAAATTAAATTTTAATTAAAAGAACAGTGGCAGATTTAGATATTTTTAAAGCAATCAATTAAATAAAGTTAGTTTTCACTTATTTTCTTTATATAGAATAAGGGGTGACAAACGAAAACACTTTTAGAATTAGATTAGAATAGAATCATTTTTATTCAATTTAGATACAAAAATATTTATTTAAAGTCATTTTTTACTTTGACCATTGGTTCGAAAAAACCTCTGTCCTGGGAAGAGCCAGCAAGAAACCCAGCAGGTCTTTTTAAAAAAAAGCACCAAGTCACAACGGAAGATGGAGAGCTTCTGAAGGACTTCTAGTATCGGTTTTCCACCCGGTTTCAGAAGCTCTGCTATTCCATCCTCGCCTGGGGCCTTGCCGTTTTAAAGGTGCTGGAGAGCTATTCTAATCTCACTCAGCTGACGTCCGGAATATCATGGGAATAGTGTCCGATAAGACTTGTTCTTGGATCGTTACTTACACTTGCGTATGGCTCAAACGATAATGTGTACATCTGCCCATACAACCTCTCAATCTCACGCAAAATCTCAGGTGTGCCGGAAACAATGCTGCCACACTCTGTTTTCAGCTTCGACAGATGGCTCTTTCTCGCAGACAGATCTCTAGCAAATACTTTGGAGCCCTGGTTCCGTTCGATCACTATTTCAATACGAGCAATATTAAAGTTGTGTAAGTCCCACCGCATGCATTTGGAGATCTGTCTGTTTAGTTGCCTGTATGCTGTCAAATCTACTGATTCTGCAGACTGCAGCTTCATTTCCCATCTAACATCCATGAGATTAATAGTGTTATCGGAGAGTTTTTGTGTTCTTCTGCGGTGTGTCTTGCAAAACTTAGCTCTGACCACATGGACAGTTTCACGAACTTGTCATTCATTCATATCGTCCTCTGCATTGCAATCTTTTAGGCACTGAAAACGGTTTTGTAGCTTGAGCTGAAAGGTTTCGGGAGCACGAGAGGGACGGAGCGTTGCATTCATTAGACATGACCCCTCCACCTTAACGCTTAGGTTCAGTGTGCCTCTAACCATTCGGTGATCGCTGCCGGTTTTCACCCTCGTGATCACTGAGACATCATTGAACAGTTGTCGTCTAGTCGTCATAATGAAGTCAATTTTTTTTTGTTGAACCGTCGGGGCTTACCAGATTCACTTCCTGTGGGGCCGCTTTCCAGAAGAAGGTGTTCATCATAAAGAGTTCGTCTTTCGCCATGAAGTCGGCCAGCTGTTGGCACCTTCGGTTCTGTTGCCCTATTCCAAATTTCCCTACCTTCAGTTCACTGTTCTCTCGTGTGCCTAATTTTGCATTAAAGTCTCCCATTAACACCGTATAGTGGCTTTTGGAGGAATGCATGGCTCTAGATATATCCTCCTACATTTCCACCACCTCCTCATCCGGATGTGCTAAATTTAGTGCATAAACTTTAATGACCTTCAGCGAATACCGTTTGTTGATTCTGAGTATAACGTACGCAATCCTCGTTGGCACACTTTTAATCTTTAAAACGTTCTTAACGAGAGACTTGTGGACGATAAATCCGACACCTCCTTGGGACAGATGCTCACGGTGATAGAACTAGTGTCCGAATTTGAGGATTACCATTCCCCCCCCCCCCCCTTCGTCGGATCTCAGATAATCCTATAATATTCCAGCGCAACTTGTCTATCTCTTCTTCCAGCTCCAGGATCTTCTCGTCAGTCCTCAGAGTGCGTGCGTTATATGTTGCCAGGTCGAGTCGTCTTAGGTGGCAACCGAACTTCCACCAGAGATTCGTAGCACCTCCTGCCCCGCTGTGCCATGGTTGCCACCGTAGCCAAGAATAGCGGGGCCGCCGGGAACTGGGTGCCGTCCCTTCGTAACTTTCATCATAGGAGGGATGTTGCCATATTGCCACGCTTGGCGGGCGGTTTGGCAACCGCAGTTTTTTATTGTTGTTTTGCTGTTATCAGAAAGATGCTGCTGCCCGTTTTCTGCCTCAGTTTCCCTCTGTTGCCTCTTACGATACCCACGGGAAGATATGGGGTAGTGGGTATTCTTACCAACCACTACGCGGGGTGGGGGGAAGGTTTTCTATCAAAAAGCTTAAATTATATATTTTCTGGGACTTTGGGCTGGTAAGTGAATGATGTTTCCCATGAATATAGACATCTATTATCTGGTTAGAATAAAAATTCAGATGCGTTATCACTCCCGAGGACTAACGTAATATAATACTATCTTAACAGTTAAAAGGATATCCGGTTCTTTACACTCATCATAACAAAACTCAGCTGTATTAAGCTGCTATTTCACACTAGGATACTAGGATAAATTTATTAAATTATTGTATTGATATCGGTGATCTTTTACGTGTGCAAATTATCAAGTCAATCGCCAGTGTACAAGTTGGTGAATATAACATTAAAAGATTCCGTTACATAGATAGATAGTCAGATACACGCGAAGCTAATAAAAGCTTGTTAATACCTCTTTTTGCTAAATTGACTGATATATTAATATCACAGTCATAAATATGCATAAAATATTATACAAAAGTTCACTGGGCACTAAGTGACCATAAAACAGCACTCAACCATGAAAAATTATTCACACGTGCCTTTGAGAACGTAATTCACGCTTTGTTTTGTGTGTGTAAACATACTCGTCAACAACTTCGAGCTTAGTGCTCCCAAAAACTACCGGCATACGTGTAACATGGACATTAAACATGATTTTTGTTTTGTCCATGTTCATCTTAAGACCTATCCGTTGGGAGACACTATTGAGGTCATTGAGCATAGTGCTTAGGTCCTCCAGCGATTCTGCCATAAGGACTATATCGCCGGCAAATCACAGGTGAGTGATGTACTCGCCATTGATGTTGATATTGTATCCTTTCCAGTCCAGAAGCTTGAAAACGTCTTCCAATACAGCGGTGAAGAGTTTCGGAGATATGACGTTACCCTGTCTTACACCTCTCTGCAATTGGATAGGTTTCGTACACTGTTTCTGTACTCGGATAGCCATCGTAGCCCTACTGTACAAGCACTTCAAAATTTCGATATACCGACAGTCAACTTGGCACCGCTGAAGGGACTGCAGCACCGCCCAAATTTCGACGGAATCAAAGGCTTTCTCATAGTCCACATACGCCAGACATAGTGGCAAATTGTACTCTTCGGACTTCTGTACAATTTGCCGTAGGGTATGTATGTTGTCTATGGTGCTAAAGCCCTTTCGGAAACCGGCTTGCTCGGGAGGCTGGAAGTCGTCAAGTCTGCGCGTGAGACGATTCGTAATGACTCTAAGAAACAGCACGTAGACGCGGCTCAGAAGAGAAATCGGTCTGTAGTTCTTCAAGAGAGCGGTTTCGCCTTTCTTGAAGAACAAAACCACCGCACTTCTGCTCCACGCATCCGGTGTAATGCCATTATGGAGGACGGAATTAAAGAGGACTTCAAGTATCGGTTTTCCACCCGCTTTCAGAAGCTCCGCTGTAATTCCATCCTCGCCTGAGGCCTTGCCGTTTTTAAGGTGCTGGAGAGCCATTCTCATCTCGCTCAGACTGACGTCCAGGATATCATCGCAATAATTTCGGATAAGACTCCCTCTGGATCGTTACTCACACTTGCGTGTGGCTCCAACGATGACGTGTACAGCTGCCCATAGAACCACTCAATCTCATTAAAAATTTTAGGTGTCCCGGAAATGACGCTGCCACACTCGGTCTTCAGCTTCGACAGTTGGCTTTTTCTGGCAGACCAGCAAAGACTTTGGAGGCCTGGTTCCGATCGATCGCTTCTTCAATACGAGCAGTATTAAAGTTGCGTTAGTCCTGCCGCATGCATTTGGAGATCTATTTGTTCAGTTGCCTGTATGCTGTCAAATCTACTGAAGACTGCAGCTTCATATCCCGTCTAACAACCATGAGATTAAGAGTGTGATCGGAGAGTTTTTTTTGTGTTCTTCTGCGGCGGGTCTTACAAAACTTAGCTCCGACCGCATGGACAGTTTCTACGAGCTTGTCATTCATATCGTCCACTTCATTGCAGTCTTCTGGGCACTGAAAACGGTTTTGTAACTCGAGCTGAAATGTTTCAGGACTCTAGATTAGAGCACGATGGGCACGGAGCGTTGATTTCATTAGATGAGATCTCTCCAACTTAACGTTTAGGTGCAGTGTACCTCTAACCATTCGGTGATCGCTGCCGGTTTTCACCCTCGCGATCACTAAGACATCACTGAAGTGTTGGTTTGTAAGTTGGTGCGTAAACCTGTATGACCTTCAGCGAATACCGTTTGGTGATTCTGAGTATAAGGTACGCAACCCTTGTCGACACACTCTCAATCTTTACAACGTTGTTAACGAGAGACTTGTGGACGATAAATCCTACACCTCCTTGAGACAGATGGTTGCCCTCCCGGTAATAGAGCAAGTTGCAGGATTCGAGGATTACCGTTTCCTCCCCCTCTCTTCGGACTTCAGATAATCCTATAATATGCCAGCGTAACTTGTCTATCTCTTCTTCCAGCTCCACAATCTTCTTGTCAGTCCTCAGGGTGCGTGCGTTGTATGTTGCCAGGTCGAGTCTTGGCACCCGCTGCCCCGCCGTTACCATGGTCGCCACCGTAGCCAGGAATAACGGGGCCGCCGGGGACTGGGGGCCGTCTCTTTGTTACTCTCGACATTGGGGGGTATTTGCCATAGCTGCCTCGCTTAGCGAGCGGGTTGGCAACCACAGTTTTTTTATTGTATTTTTGCTGTTATCAAGAAGATGCTGCTGCCCATCTCCTGCCTGTTTCCCTTTGTCGCCTTTTACGACACCCACGTGAAGATATGGGGTAGTGGATATTCTTAACCGCCACTACACGGCAGTCATATACTTCGTACCACTGTAATTCCTCTATACTGAATGTATAGTGCTAATGCACTATTCGTCTTATTATTATTGATAATGATTAATTGCGTAACCAAGACAGCAAGTTGAACACCCGTTCTCACTTTTACTATTTTTAACAAATAACATTTTCTGGTGTATTTCCAAGATCAGAAGTGAGATCTCCTGTTGTATTTCCGACATATTAAACGTGCAACCTCGTTGAGAAGGTTTTCTAAGATCCTTTTAAAAAAGTAACAACTTCTGAATTGTTATTAAAACAAATATTATACACATAATTTCAGTCTCCAAGTTTAAAAGCATCTATGGAATATGATTCAAGGCGTGACTATACCTCAAAGTTTCCATTTGAATATAGGTATAATCCAATTTTGTTGCGTCGCTTTGATGTGGTTTAAGGTAGCGTAGCTTTTTACTTTCCATAATTTAGGATGAAAAAGCAGCCATTTTTAGTGCTTGTTGTATTTTATTGACGTGCATCAATTTCCTATGTTATGAAATTGTGTTTTACTTTACTAAGTTTTGACCGTGGCTTCACACTCAAATTTTAAGCGATCTAGTAATTCAAGTAAGTTGCAGCTCGTGTACGTACCATTGCTGAGTGCAGGTACCCTTTCACTTTCACAGGTTCGGCACTTTCGTTTAGGTTTTATTTTTATAAGATAAGGGTGACAAACGAGCACACAGTCCACCTGATGGTTAGTGGTTGCTGCGGCCCATAGACATCTACATCTATCCTTTATTACAAATCAAAACGTAGATGCGTTGTCTACTAAGATGGAATGCCTCATTTCCAGTAAAAAGGGCCTCCGACCACCTGCACTCACCAAGCGAAACGCAGAGGTAAACCTCTACTTCACGCTGGTATTCTGTGAGGTCGTGGTACCACCCCGGTTCGAGCCGGCCCATCCGTGTGACAGCAAAAGTTGCCGCGTGGCTCTACCACTGTTGATAATGGTACGATGGAATGTTTCATTTCATATATTATGTCAATATAAGACATGCGAACAATTATATACATACAAATAAATTATATACATATAAATTTATGTATGCGTTAATAATGATTTTAATGATTCTTTTTTATGAAATAGGATATACGTCAGAACGTGGTCATATGGGAGCTGGGACAATAAGCTTGTAACCGTACCGTAAGGGTTGGAATATTTTTTATTTTAACCTTTACGGTGTCGAAAATATGGGAAGAATATATTAATGTTAATATTTAGACGACATTTTTTTTTAATTTGATCTTGTGATTTTCTTTAGTCCACTCAAAAGGGTCAAAAAATTTTACTTTTAATGAAAAGTTAAATCTAACTTTAAAGTACTAAAAACATAAAATACACAACAGCTTCTGAAGTCGGTCGGGGTTTTAATTATTATTCTTCTATACACTATGTTTTAGCATCTCTACATATAGTAGTAAAGTGTAAAGATGCTAAGACTAGAGATAAAAATAGACTTTGTATCAGAAGGTCCAACGGGGAAGGTGCACGATCTCCCACATCTAGAATCTGCATAGGCGAAGTAACCATATATGTCAGACCATATACCAAGGCAAAGTCATAAACAGATCTTTCCGCATGATCGGTTAAACGAGAACCAAGCCATTCAGCGTAGTGGCCGTTAAAATCACCAAGGATCACGATCTCTGCAGATGGGACCTGTTGTAGCTCGGAGTCTGCAGCGATTTGGACGCGATCGATGAGTTAATCTGTGTCAGCATTACTTATAGAGGGACCCGTAGACGCAAGGATTGTTATCGCTGACCTTCAAGACTGCCGAGGCGTCGAGAACAGATGTCCTCTCTGGCGTATACGTAAATTCCAGCCTGAGGCACAAAGTTGTTCTAATTTGTACCCCGGATAGGAGAGATGTATCGACCGGAAAGGACACCTGCGTTTCGGTTAGAAAGAGCAAGGTCGGCTTCGCCATCTGAAGATTTTTTTTTTCAAAATTTTTGTTAAAAAGCTAAATTTTCACCAGCACACCACAAGTGGCTATGAAAAGCGATTTTTTTTAAAAATCATCACGCATGTTAAACATGTAATCTATTAAAAAATTTTTTTGAAAACCCCCAACTACTCGTAATAGGTCACGAAAGATAAAATTAAATAACTAATCGATGTTGAAATTTAATACTGCTTTATCTCTTCTGTGAGCTTTTATATCGTAAGATAAACTCTAATCATTAAATGGATAGGAAGGAGCACGCTCTTTCGAAGAGCACTCACTCTCCATTAATAGTCTGTTATGTTGTGAAACTAATTGCTACAACTAAGAACGAATTTAAGCTTAAGAGCAATCTAACTCAAGTATAACGTGAAATAAAAAGGTTGTGTTACGGTAAGCGTATAGTTTGTGTCTCTGTCCGCGTAGTAGTTGGAAATAATATTTTTGCAACACTGAATTTTATTCTTTCAAGAAGTTTCTGTCTATGATTTCTATCGCATGGAATTCAAATTGCTTACGTCATAATGTGTGATAACAACAGGTTACACTTTGTACTGGTACCTTTTTATATGAGAGGGGAAGTAGGATAGAATTGCGGCTGCCGCTGAAGGCCCCAATTCTCTCTCTCCAGTAGAGGTTCCACTTCAACGTTAAAATGCAATGTGGTACAAAAACAGTTACTTTAATAATACTAATCGTTGCTGGTCTGAAACTATTTGTTTTTCTTTTTGTCGAACACAAAGATAGTTTAAATGAAAAGATGAAGTTTTTATTTACATATATTTTATTGAAAATCAAACAATCACTTTGTTTTCAAAACACCATTTCTTAATACATAAAACATTTTTTGACCCACACACTTTCTTAAGAGTAAAACATTTATACAGTAAATTATCTTTACAATAAAGTTCAAAAAGAATACTTAAATTGGGAGTTCCTAAGCAATTTATATATAATAGTATTATTTTCGTCACAAAGATCTTGTACCTATTATGTTTTTTCACACACTTTTAAAAACATATTTTTATATTTCAAATATATCTTGATTATTACGTGAAACTGTCTATAATGAACAAAGCTCTCACTCCATCGATACCGTCTGTGCTTTTCAATCCAGCAAATCTGTTTTTTCTCTACAAGAGATAGTGAAGTGATAGTCTGAGAGCTGGCGACGAATTTTGGGAAGGTCCTTTGGGCAAGTTAAAATTGTGAAAAAATATAATTTCGTCAATTGGTGAATCCAGTCCCGCGAGTCTGGCTGAGCATTTGCGGTTATTTTGTTACTGCGCAGCATATAATATTTGCAAAAAAAAATTCTAAAAAAATTTTTTTGGCAACTTGATTTCTTCTTTATCTTTTAATTTAGTTTTTAAATAATTCAAAAAAAATAATCCCAGGCGTTTTTTTTTCGGTTATAAAGTATTACCAGACCTCTCCAAAAATATTTTTTTTTCATTCCCAAAAATATACTTTTGGCAATCTCAAATTTTAATCACGTATTTTTTGAATAATTTTTAATAACACCTGCAAATCGCCTGACGAATTTAGCGGTTGTAAACAATTCCCAGACGTGAATAAAGTTTACCAACTAATACGACAAAAAAGTCTAATGCGTAGCCATAAGTGCGAGAAAGATAGCTTATTGAAGCATGCCGGTAGCAGATGGAGGCCTAAGCTCCTCCAGCTAAGCTCCTCCGGGCGATCCTGTACGTGTTGACAGGTTTCCGGGAAGTTTGCAGTCTGTGAACACGTACAGGATCGCCCCCGTTACTACATTAGATTTGATAGACCACAAATCCTCGCTAAAGAACACCGATTCCTTCCAAGGATGATTCGCGAGGCTATTGAAATCAAAAAACATCCTAATTTCAATAGAGACGATGGCTGGGTGCTACCATCTGCTTAGGATCCCATAATTAATAAAATTAAATCCCAACCCAAGTATACAACTGCAAGACTTCATGATACTGTTAGTTCATACTGCGTAGATCAGAACAAAAATTAATAATTTTAATCTGGAGGTAGCCGTGTTAACTATGACATTGGGACGTCATACACCTCAGCCCCCCCCCCCCCCCCCCGTGACCATAGGTGCTGGAAAGTGCTCGAAACGTCGGGAATATAAAATAAGTTAATATACGCGATAAATAATAATAATAATAATAATAATAATAAGTTTTCATCGTTCCAATTGTACTCTCAGCTACAGGATTAATACCAAAATATTTGCACCACTGCCTTAAGTTATTAGATTTACCCTCAAATTTATATATTAAAATGCAAAAAGCAGTTATTTTAAATACATGTCGCTTAGTGCGAAAATTTTTACAAATCCCAGAAACTGCTCTGGATAATACATTAATAATACCAGCAAATGATGACTACTTGGCTTAAAGTCCGTATCATCATAATACCCTACATGGAGGAAAAAAAAGAGAAAAGAAAAAAATAATAATAATAATAATAATTTATTTGATACAGACAACACAGGTCCATTATAAAATTAATATTTTTTTTATTACACTATACCTTAAATTTTAATTATAATTATTGGTTAATCAATCAATTATTACATTTTATTATTAAGATTTTAATAAATTTGACCACCTACTAAAAATTTCACTACATGCATAAATATTACAAATAATTTTGATGAGATTATTCTGCGACCCAAAAACAAAACTTCTAAATCGCGCGATACGGTGACGGATCAACGCATCCAAACCAACGACACGGGCCTCTGCGAACATCTGGGACGCGCTACAGTATCGTGGCTGACGGAACAACACGCGGAACGAATCATTATACTGCACCTTCAGTCTGCGATATTCCTCTTTAGTGTAATTCGTCCACAGCTGAGGAGTGTAAAGTGGCTGACAGTAAGCTGAAAACAACGCCAGCTTTGAGGTATAAGAACACTTTTGAAAGCGTCTAGCTATCATGTTGGCACGCACTGACAAGGAACGTCGCTCGCGGTCCATATCGGAATCATCACACAGATCCTGAGTAACAATATGACCCAGGTATTTAAACGTCGTTACCCACTCTAATTGTGAATTACACAAATACAATGGGGGGATATGAGGTTGAACCCTACCACTCTTAAAAAGCAAACAAACAGACTTGTTGGTGTTGTACAATAGATTATGATCCATCGCATATTTCTCACATATCTGGAGTAGTGCACGCAGCGCACCTATCGAGGGACTCAGCAGCACCATATCATCAGCATAACTCAAGTTATTAAAGCATTCAGAACCAATGTGGCAACCCAGTCTGGTGCTTCTAAGCTCCTCAATCAGCTGATTAACATACAGATTAAACAGCATAGGCGATGTTAGCCCTCCCTGCCTCACGCCGCATTGTAGGAGAAATTCCTCAGAGTATGTATCACGCCACTTTACTATATTAATTTGCCTACTATACCATGCGATCAATATGTTAATACATAATGACGGCACTCCCGTATCACGTAACTTCCTCCAAAGTATATCATAACTGACTCTGTCAAAAGCCCTACTTAAGTCCAAGAAACATGCATAAATATTTGTTTTCCGCTTATTATAATAACTAACGGTTTGCTTTAAAGTAAAAATCGCCGCATCCGTAGAACTATCTGTTTTAAATCCAAATTGAGCATCGCTAATTTGTATATATTTGGAAATAACGCCTAATAATATGGTGTCAAACAGTTTAGCACAAGTTGTAGCTACGGATATCGGTCTATAATTACCACTGTCGGTCAAACTACTCGATTTACATTTAAAAACAGGACTTATTACCGTTTTTAGCATTTCTACCGGTAAATAAGCATGCTTTATACAAGCATTGAAAAATACAGATAGGAACGCAGTTACCCATGGTCCTCCAAATCGAAGATGTTCCACGCTTATATTGTCATATCCTATCGCCTTTCCTAGTTTCATCTGGCGCAGAGCATTAAAGATCATCTCTTCAGATACATGAATGTCCTTGCCATCTGCTACAAGATATTGATTACGAGAAGTACAGTGTCCTGCACTTAACGCAAGAAATTTGTCCCTAAACAAATTTGCAATCGCCAGTGTGTCCGTCAGGCCATCCACACACTCCGTAATCTTAGACCCGCTCTTAAGTAAATTTCCCGTATATTTCCAAAATTGACTAAAGTTTCTACTTAAACAAGATGCCGAAATCTTATCTAAGATTATTTGATCAGCGGAATTGTGGCAAAATCTTAACCTACTTTTAAAAATAGTTCGCGTTCTTTTCATTTGATCGAACAGCGGACCAGAAGAAGGCGCCCCAGCCGTTAACCACCCAGCTCGAGCTTGGCGTGCCTTCATGTGTGCCTCGCGTACATACTCATTCCACCCCGGAACAGGCGGCCTCTGGATGACATGCTGAGACGCGCGACGTGTGGCCGCGTGAATTATACAACTAATAAAAGAGTTATACAAGCTATCTAGGTATTTGCGATGTCCAGTACACGTACAATTATAACACTTAGCAGATAAATGCCTTAACGTCTCCCAATCCAAGTTACGTATAAACTCAGAACAAAGAGAGGAATAAAATTCAATTTCGAGACCATTTCTTTTTCCCCATTTTGACAAGTCGTTACATTTCTGTAAAGGAACGTTATTATGCACCGCCTTAGGGGTCAAATTAATGTTGCATTCAACACACAAAGGCTTATGGTCGGACCTTATGACGTCTTCCAAAACATAAACGTTGGTTACAGTAGCCCATGCCTGCCGTGTAGTTACACAATGATCCAACCAACTTTTCGAACCATGAGCATAGCTAATATATGTAAAGACACCACTTTTGGGTCGCAGAAATTCATAATCAGCACACACCAAATCATTATCAGTACAAAAATTAAATAACTCTAAACCAAACAATGTATTCACATCTGCGTTAAAATCACCTAAAATAAAAGCATAACTAATATCCTTATCTAAAATAATTGATTGAATAATACTTAAAATATTTGTAAAATCAGTCAAATTTTCATAATTATTTTGAGGCATATACACAGATACACACAAATATTTATTACCACACATATCGAAAATAACTGCACATAAACTAGAATTGTAACAATCAACAATCTCCACTTTATTAAACATCGACGATCTCCACAATAACCCAACCCCTCCATAGGGCCTACCCCGTAACATACCTTGTGTGACATCTACAGCTGAAATACCATGACTAGAAAATTTGGTATGTATAGTGTTTAAGTAAGGAATAGCATCGGGTAATAACCAGGTTTCCTGCAATGCTATTATATCAAAGTCATTACATAATTCCCGTACTTGTTCAACACTACGCCTGACTGATTGACAATTAAAGGAACAAAGTTTCATATTTAAACTATACTAATAATAACTATATTAAAAATGCTACCGAAATAATGAAAATCACTTAAAATTCCTACTATAATTTGTTACTATTATATATCTATATTACTAAAATTCTTATATAATTATATAATATTACAATTACAATCTACTGAATTTCACTAATTTGAGACCCTTTTACACCTCTTTTTCGTCTCCAGAAATTTACAAAACGCCGGAATGCTATTCCCTCCGGCCAAAAGTCCTTATTCAGAAATATATCTAGTTTATTTCTAGGTACAAATATTTATATATGCATCGTAATCCTTTTTAACCTTCATATTCATTTTTTCAATGGTCACTTCAATGTTAGATTTATTCCTAATGTAGCTTGTTATGTCACACACAGATACATCCTTCGATACGTTATAAATATATAAAGGAATTTTTATGTCAGCCGCTTTGAAATGGGCATTATCGTCCACCATAGCATTTCCTCTATTACCAATAAAACGATTCCTTCTTCTTCTTTTCTGTACTTCAATCCATTCTTCGCTACGAGTCTCCGGCTTCCATTGTCCATTACGCACAACATCTGCAAAACATCTTTCTTTGGGAGTTGTGTCTAATGCGGCGGCCATGTGTCCCTCCACCGACATGAGATCGGGTCGCTTCGGCCTATGAATCATAGGTTCGAGTTGCTCCGCAGCTGATTTGTTGTTAGTTATCTCAACTGGAATGTTTTTACCACTACCGTCTATATTGATAGTTGAACATACATCATTGCAATATTTCTCAGATTGAATTATTGATTCACAAATATTCGTTTGGCACTTTTCGTCAGTCATTTGCCCTTTGTTTAACGAACTTGAGATTATATCATTTAATTCTGTTGATTTTATATATGAACATTGAATCGTATGCACGTCTTGTTTTAGTCTCAAAATATCTTTCAGCAACGAAGATACATCCACATGATCGAATGTAACAGGGGGCAGACGATTCAAATCCTTCGCAACAAAACTTGGGAGGGTGTCCGGATCATTTTCCTTAAATATTTTTATAATATCCTGCAGAAATCGCCTGTTCCTTCCATCGCCTCTTCTTGTAGAGGCACGAAGATTAACAGCCCCAGACAATATATCCTTTGCCGATTCAATATCTCCGTCCGTAAAATTACTCTCACATATTTGTATTAGGCTTACTTCATCTATAACATCAATTTTACATTGAATGAAACATAGCACTTCATTAATTACTAAATTACAACACTGATTCGACATGATGCACGTGCGCTTACGACGGCGTACGCAACCACACTCAATTTTAATTTAGCCTTTTACTTTGTATAATTATCTAAATAATATAAAAGATTTAATACTAAAATTGAAAAAAATTGTGGTAATAAAATATACATACAATCCCTAAAATTAGTTTTATTCATTTTTGCTGTCTATAAATCCTTGAAAATCTACGATTAGTGTATTGCTATTCATGATATTTTCTTAACGATATGACTCAGTGGTTTGTACTCGAATATACAAACGTTTATAATCAAGCAATTTAAAATAAGCAGCTGTCTGATCTGGTATTTCTGGGTCTGTTTCGATTCTAACAACACTTAAAAGAATCAGTAATTAAATAAGCGCTTGCAGAAATACTTTTTTTATTATTATGATATAAACATAGATCAGTATAAAATATATAATATAATAAAATATAGTTTTAGATTTAGAATTTTAATTTTTGATTTTATCTGTAAGCAAAACACGTTATTTAAAGGATTGAGCCAGGTACTAAATATTCCTAAAAATGATTAAATACTCATTATGTTACTATACTAAAGTCAGTAATTAAATAAGATATATTTAATATAATTAAATACTCAGAACTCAAATATTTTATAGTAGTCATCATTTTTATGTTTTATTAATTTTTTTTTATAGTATAAAAAAAATAAAATAATATAAAAAATAATATAATAGTATAAATATAAATTGCGGCTTTAGACTTTGTATTTGAGTTTTCATATACAGATTTCTGAAAGAAAATACTTACTTACTTACTTACTTATCGTCACGCACAATCCCTGACGGGGTAGCCAGAGAGAACAGATCGCCAAGTGTCACGATCCTTACATCTCTTTCGCTTCTTTCAGATTCATCATCTTCTTCATACATGCACGTCTAGGTTTCCGAGTATTATTGACCCTCCCCTCTTCGAGCAATTTGCTCACATGGTCTTCGAAAGTTAGTCTCGGTCTACCTCGACACCTTTTAATATTAACTTTCGCGCTATATATTTTCTTCACCATTCGGTCTTCACTCATTCGCTCAACGTGCCCAAACCATCGAAGCACGCCCTTATCAATTTTTGTGATAAGGTCATCTTTCAAACCTGCCATATTGCGAATCTCTTCGTTTCGCTTTCGGTCAGCCATGGTGACGCCGCACATTTTACGAAGAGGTCGCATCTCCACTGCATTCAACTTGCTTTTATGCTTCTTCTGGCATACCCAGGTTTCGCTGCCATATAACAAAGTCGGTACCAACACTGTGTTATGTATTGCAAGGCGTGCACTCTTCACTACGCCTTGCCTTTTGACTAACGCAGTCAGGGCACCATTGACTTTGTTCCCGGCAGCGACACGCCTGTCCACATCTAAATCACATCTTCCATCCCGGCTAAAAGCACTCCCCAAGTATACAATTTCATTTACCTGTTCTAGACATTCCTGATTTACCCATATTTCACACTTCGTTCTCTCTTCGTCCCTTTCAAATACCAGAACCTTAGTTTTATTAGCATTCAAGCGGAGACCTTTAATTTCACATTCCTCTTTCATACACGTGACTAATGCCTGCAGTTCTGCCTCTGATGGTGCAATAAGCACTGCATCATCAGCATACAGCAGACAATTTACTTTTATGTCACCCAATTTCACACCCAAACAGCTATCTTTCAGTTTCTGTAAACAGCTGTCGAGATACAGTATGAACAGCCAGGAAGACATGACACAACCCTGTTTTACGCCCGTTTGGACGCTAAACATGGGTGACAGGTCATGCCCTACCCGCACACAGGCTTTACAGTCACAGTAAAGTGACTGCACAGCCCTTAGCAATCGACCATCCACACCATACCCCGGCAACAGTTCCCACATTTTCGTCCTTACAACCTTATCAAATGCTTTCTCAAGATCCACAAAAGCACAGAAAATCTTCTGGTTAGGAGCCAGAAGCTTTTCCGTGATCATGCGGAGAGAAAACATTTGATCCGTGCATCCTCTTCCAGGTCTAAATCCGCATTGTGCCTCCCATAGAAATCTTTCCGATTTCTCTTGCATCCTACGTGTCAAAACCTTTGAATAAACTTTACTTGCTAAACTGGTCAAGCTGATCGCCCGATAGCACCCGCAGTCAAAATGTGAACCTTTACCTTTATATAAAGGCACAATGACTGCGGATCGCCAATCATCCGGGACATCCCCCGTCCGCCAGCACAAATTGTACAGCAGATGAAAGCTGTCCCAGACGCGAGGCCCACCATACTTGACCATTTCAGCAGTAACTCTGTCTAGTCCCGCAGCCTTAACACATTTCAAACTTCAAATCGCACGTTCAATCTCTTTCATACTGATGACCTCAGTGTCATCGAGGTCCGGGTCTGGCGTACCAGTCTCGACGTCATCCCCGGATCCCTCACTAAGATCATCACACGCATACATTTCTCTATAAAATTCGCTCCATCGCTGCATGACGTCCGATTTTTCTGAGAGGACGTCATTAGTTCCCGAAAGCACTTTGTTCATTCTTAAGGCCGTCGCACCACTTCGGGTCCTTCCAACCTCTTTCCAGAAGAGTTTGGAGTTCTCTTTAAAGTTGTGCGACAACCTTTCGTCCGCTTCCATTCTACACCTTTCACGCACTTCCTCAATCAATGCTTTCGTGTGAACTTTCTGCAGCTTATATCTTTCTTTCATCTTCTCTCTCATATCCTTATCATTACTAGAGGCCAAGTAGTCTAACCATGCTTTCTTCTTCTTCTTTACAGCTTCTTTCACTTCATCATTCCACCATGCATCTCTTCTTTTACTACTGCCTCTTTTAATCGTTCTACACACTTCTTCCGCTGCACTTACCATTCCATCCCTAAGGTTCTGCCATGTTCTTTCAACACATTCTTTTCTGCCATCGATGTTGTCAAGCTTTTCGGCTACCCTCGCATGATATTTGTCCCTAGTATCCGCTTCCTGAAGCTTCCAGCTTCGGATGCGACAGACCGACTGTGGTTCTGTTACTGTCGTCCGGTAGCGCCAACCCGCGAACAGACCCCTAAATCTAGTAATCACTAGATAGTGATCCGTTCCCAGGTCAGCACCCCTGAACACTCGCGTATCCATCACCTGTTTTCGCAGTCGGTCATCCACCAGGAACAAATCGATCATACTTCTCTCATTCTTACTTTCTCTAGTACACATATGGATCTTCTTGTAATTAAACATAGTGTTTGTCACAAGAAGACCCTTTTCCTTGCATACCGCCAGTATAAGCTTGCCAGCATCATTAACCCTTTTATCGCCAAACTTTCCAAGCACCGACTCGTACCCTGGTCGAGCGGTACCAACCCATCCATTCAAATCACCACATACAACAATTCTTTCGTTTCCCCTAGCCAAATCTAGAACTTCTCTTACATTCTCCCAAAACTCCTCCAGCTCAGCCCTGGACGACGAAGCTACCGGCGCATAAACAGCCAAAAGGAATAACTTCGTCAGTCCCAATTTAAAGCGAACCCAGAGAAGTCTTGAGTTCACAACCTTATATTCAGTCATAACATCGACCAACCGAGACGACAGCAGCACCCCCACTCCCTGGCGGCGATAGAATAAGTTGACGGATTCGAGGATTACCGTGTCCTCCCCCTCTCTTCGGACTTTGGATAATCCTATAATATGCCAGCGTAACTTGTCTATCTCTTCTTCCAGCTCCACGATCTTCTCGTCAGTCCTCAGGGTGCGTGCGTTGTATGTTGCCAGGTCGAGTCGTCTTAGGTGGCAACCGAACCTCCACCGGAGATTCTTAGCACCCCCTGCCCCGCCATTACCATGGTCGCCACTGTAGCCAGGAATAGCGGGGCCGCCGGGGACTGGGGGCCGTCTCTTTTCCTTAATTTTTTTTCCTTAAGATATAAAGGAGAAGCTAGTCGTTTAATGTGGAAAAGAGAACAAGTAGAATTCTCGGCTTGCGCCTCTGTTTGATTATGAACCATTTAAGGCGATTATGATACAGAGAAACATTATCATACTTTCGAAGCCCGAATATATTCTGCTTGACCATGTGGCACTCCGCAATATTAAATATACCCTAAACACACCACACCATAAAGTCTACTACTGACAAAGGCTAACCTGATATATCAGTCTGATCACAATAAGCTTGGCAGGCGGGTTGACAACCTTTTTTTTTCCTAGTTATTATTAGAACAATGCTACTAAGTACTCATGTCTTGATTTGTTTCTCTCTGTCACCTCTTACGAAACACACTGGACGATATGGAGTAGAGGATTTTACAACGCCACTATATAATCATCTTTATTTCATATTTTACAAAAAATCTCATTCATTAATTAAAATTTTATTAATAAAGTAAAAGAAATTAAAGCAAGGAATTAAATTATTTCTTGTACGTCGCTGTGCCTAATTAGTACGTTAACAAACTTAGTCGGAATTCCTAGGAAGTAATAATATTGACTCTGTTAACATAATTGATTAAATTTCGTTGAATAATTCCGCTTCTCGCAATGAAAATACCTAGGTTGAAAGGTTTTAATTACCATTCAGTGTATTAGCTACGATTTAAATTAATAATGTACTTAATTAAAATATTACTACTTAATAAAATGACCTTCCATGGCAGCTGACAACAACTGGATTCGTAAACCCAAGATAGACCTAAATGGTGCGGTTGTGGTGGGACCGCGGGCGGAGACAAGTGTCTTATTGCGAGACGCTGCTCTCCCTACCCTACACAGCCATAGACAAAATCCGCCACTGGGGTCAAAAGGACTGGTGCTTCCGAGTACTCTTTTTTTCTGGCCCATTTCAGACTCAGAAAGGGAAAGGGGGAGGGGCGTTAAGCAGGTAAAGTTAAAGGCCGAGAAGGAAGGTGCATCTTGTGTGCTGATGCGGCTTACTTAAGAAGGAAAAGGGAGGGTAGGATTTGTCCTCCTTCGAGGAGGGCTGGCATAAGCCGTCCTCACCCACGCGAGGCGAGTATGCGTAGGCATTTCCTTTTACGTGGTAGAGCCAAGCTGCAGCTATATTTATAGTATAGTTGTAGCACGAATGGGTTGGCTCGACCGGGGAAGGACCAGGCTCTCGCAGAATACCAGCGTAAAACAGCAGCTTAATGCTGCTGTGTTTCGTATGGTGAGTGTAGAGAACCGGAGATTCTTTTTACTGGAAAGGAAGCATTCCATCTTAGTCCTCACGGGTGACAACGCATCTGCATTTTAATTCGCAATCAAGGAGATATGTAGATGTCTATGGGCCTAAGCAACCACTTACCATCATGCGGGCTGTGTGCTCGTTTGTAGAAATAGGGTGTATTTCTATAAAAAAAAATGTAAAAAAAGTGACGGTTCACCCACAACTGCTCTTTTCAGAACGAAACATTCGCTAATAAACAACAGAATTGAAGTTAAATGAACAACACATTCGGCAATTAAGATATTAGCGACGATTCGATGTACTTTTTAATGAGCAGCCAAGTTTTAGTAGTCTCGGAGAACCTCATTTACAATTCATATTTTTATATATAATCTTATGAGATTAATGAAGCGATTACTAGACATTTTGCAAAGTTAGCGTTTGGAATATCCGTTGATATTTATCATGATTCTAATTAAGATTAATATTAATTCTACTGACTTGTTACAAACTGGAGAATTGAAATAGCGTTAAAGATATTTCACGCATATGATATAATTAATAACGGATTATGATTTCACGTATACATATAATATATTTATACATATGTCTATTATGTAGATATTTTTACTATATTATAGATTTATACGCGGTAGAGTCAGCAGCTATATTATGGTTTGTACCAAGAACAGGTCAGCTCGCCCGGGTAAGGACTACGCATTCACATGATACCAGCGTATAATAGCAGCTCAATGCTGCTGTGTTTTATATGGTAAGCATAGAGAACCGGAGACTATTTTGGATTTTAATCCTTATTGAGGATTGATGTAGATGTCAATGAGCCACAGCACCTACTTATCATCAGGTGGGCTGTGTGCTCGTTTGTCACCCATAGTAAATTAAAAAAAATTGCCTTTAATAAATACGAAAAAAATTGAACAGTGAATTTTATTACTACTAGTCCGGCACCTATCTCACAGTGACAGGCTGAAACTGGCCACGGTCGACCTTGTGCTTTTAGTAATGCCACATATAACAGCTTCTACGTGATAGAGTCGCGCTTTAGGAACAGAGAAAGGTATTCTCAACCAGGAAAGGACCATGCTCTCACAGAATACCAACTCAAAATAGCAGCAATAATGCTGCTGTTTCGTATGGTAAAGAGGACCGGAGAACTTTTTACTGGTATCGTAGAATGCTATGATTCTCCCAGTTTAATCTGTTACAACGCATCTACATTTTTATTTGTAATCGAGAATAGAAGTAGGTACTTCTATCCTCGATTATAAATAAAAATATATTTTAATAAGTATAAAAATTACAGGCATTTATAAAAAAATCGAGAAAATCTACACCCTGTGACGGTCTTTTAACTCCTGTTAATACAAATTTTCTCTTTTTTATTAATTTTCTTTTTATTATGTAATCCCAAATAATGCTTCTGAATACTATTGCTTAAAATTTATAGCCAACTGCTCCAGTCCAAAAGGAAATATAATTTTTTTCCCAAACAAGTATTTAAAATAATACTTTGCCCAGATTTAAATGACTGTACTGAAAAAAATATATACTTCACGAGTGTGGCAAGTAAGTTCAAAAGTTGGCGCATTTAATAAGAAAAACAACTGAATCAGAATTATAATGGCTGAACTGAAAAAAGAATTTTTGTCTCGTTCACACTTCGTGAACAGATTCCCTCCGTTTCACTCAAACTACATCATGCACCAGGCTTGGGGAAAGTAAACAAAAATAATTTTAGAAAGTTAAGGAAAATTAATTAACTACAGGGTTTCTTTAAAATAAATTTTTCCATAACTTAACAAATAATCTTGCAATTGATAAACCATTTTGGAATCCTTATTAAATGCGCTAACTTTTAAAGTTACTTTCAAAACTCGTGTATAAATTTTTTTTTCAGTACAGTCATTTAAAACTGGGTAAAGTATTAATTTTGAGCACTAGGTTGAAGAGCCGTGGTAACTCAGATGGTTAGCGCTCGCTGTTAATTTCACAGTACGTGAACAACTCGGGTTCGATCCCCGCCGGCACGAGTGAAATTGTTAATAGCAATTTTAAGTGCTGACTTACCACATGCTCGGCGGTGATGGAAATCATCGTAAGGAAACCTGCATGTCTGAACAATAATATATAGGTTGTAACTTTAACTTGGTTGGGAAAAAAAATAACATTTCCTGCTGGACTGGAGTAGTTGGATCTAAATTTTAAGCAACAGTTTACAGAAGCATTATTCAGGATTACATAATATAACCCCGCAATTGGCATGAAACACGCAGGGGGTTGACGGCTCATGCATGCCCGTGTATCAGCCGACCCCGTGTGCCCATTTGTCAATTGAACACGCCTGGTCTTTAATCTATATTGTTCAAAGATAAAACGCTGTTTTAATCTTGTTTTAATCTTTGAACAACTAAGATTAAAGGCCGTAATGTAACGTTTTCAAACGTTTTCGAAACGAAAGTTTTCGACTGTTTTAACTTGCCGCGTAAAAGGAGGTATAAAAAGTATTGATATTAAAAAGTGTGTTGTGTGAAAAATATTTTTAAATATTTTGATATAATGTTGTATTGTTAAGCAAATAAAACAAATATCGTTTTATATAATGGCTTAATGTCATAATCCTTACTTCGGTTTCTTGTACATAAATGTACAAGAAACCGAAAAAATTACGTCACGCAATTTTGAAATAAGATTGGTAATATTATAAAAATAGAATTTAATATTTATAAAGAAGAATTAAACATCTTCATTCATAACGAATCGATGTGTATAAGTTTTATATATAGCTGGCATATAAAAGTAAAAGGATACCATAGTTTACATTAGCGCCTACCGGTATCGCGCGACCTCCCGAACGGCCCCTGACACTTGAAGCGTAAAAACATATATTGGTCCATGCCCCCATGCCCCACATGAGGGGATAAAGCGCAGAGCGGCTCGAATCGTCGACGACCGAGTCCTTTCCGATCGGCTCGACTCATTGGCGCTGCGAAGAGATGTTGCATCTCTTTGCATTTTCTTTCGCATCTACCATGGGGAGTGCTCTGAGGAATTGTTCGGATTAATCCCAGCCGCCAAATTTCACGAACGCACATCGCGGCAGAACTCCCGATACTATCCACACCATCTGGATAATTGGCGGTCCACCACTGTGCGATTTAGAAGATGTTTTCTTCCTCGCACGACTTCCTTGTGGAATCGATTACCATCAGCGATTTTTCTGGACCGATACGACTTAGGGACCTTCAAGAAAAGAGCGTACTCCTTTTTAAAAGGCTGGCAACGCATCTGCAATTCCCTCCCTGGTGTTGCAGTTGTTCATGGGCGGCGGTAGTCACTTACCATCAGGTGAGCCGCATGCTCGTTTGCCCCCTCTCCTATAAAAAAAAAATAAAAAATAAAGAAAATTCACATTTTACACGTAGTAGAGCCATGCTGCAGCTATATTAATTGTATAGTTGTAGCACGAATGGGTCGGCTCGACCGGGGAAAGACCACGCTCTCACAGAATACCAGCGTAAAATAGCAGCTTGACACTGCTGTGTTTCGTATGGTGAGTGTAGAGAACCGGAGACCCATTTTACTGGAAAAGACGCATTACATCTTAGTCCTCACGGGTAACGACGCATCTGCATTTTGATTATTTGTTGAGGATAAATGTAGATGTCTATGGGCCGCAGCAACCACTTACCATCACTGGTGGACTGTGTGCTCGTTTGTCACCTTCTCCTATAAAATAAAAATCAATTACATTTAAAATTTGTAGCAACAGGAGTTAAAAAATAGTCATAGGATGTAGATTTTCTAATTTTTTTTACTGTTTATATATACAACTATACTACATACTGGCTATATAACCTTTTTTTTACACTTATTAAAATATATAGCGGATTTTTTTATATATTTTTTTCTGTTAACTATTATGACTTGACCTATCACCCGATTCCGGCTTGACGTCGAATTCTGGGACAGGCTGTATAAATCAATTTTTTTACAGACTGTAGACTTTAAGTTAAAAGACTTTATTCAGCTGGTTGTGTTTAGTTTTAATTTAAGATATTTTTACGGGGTACAGTCCTTCTCACAATTCTGAGAGCGTTTTATGACAAGGTACTGTCCGCTGCGCTGTTCCAATACGTGTTGACTGAATCTCTTGCCTTATTTATTTATTTATCTAAGCTTACATGCATAAATTTGTACATATGGCAGACTTAATGCCATAGGGCATTCTCTCCCAGTCAACCATTAGGCTAAACAGAGATATACAAACAAGAGGCGGTGCAGCAGTAATCAAAATAGAAAGCGCTAAAAGAAAACAAATTGTATATACATATATACATATAATTATAAATATACACACACATACATAGACATATATACTTAAATACACACAATATATACATATATAAATACATACATACACATATACACGCATACACTACATATATACACAATACATATAAATATTATCTATGTCAGAACAAATATGAAATATACATATGCGTATGAAAGTAAAAGCTATGTTAATTCAAACTTGCAACAATTTTTCACATGCTTACGGACTTGATTTTTAAAAAGAAACTTGTTGGAAGCTTTTTTAATGTCAAGAGGGATGCCGTTCCAGAATCTGATGGCCGTGAGGGCGAAAGATTGAGATAAATAACCAGTACGGTGTAAAGGAGTGAGCAACTTAAGGTTAGCCGATGAAAGGAGAGAGCGATTATGAGAATCTCCCAGATATTGAAATTTGGATTTCAGATACTCGGGAGCACATTGATCGTTCAGAATCGTGAAAATGGTGCAGAGCATTCTGACATGTCTGCGCTGCCTTCGAAATACTTTTAATGCCTCAACATTCAGGTTTCCTCACGACGTTTTTTTTTATGGAATAGGGGGCAAACGAGCATGTGGCTCACCTGATGGTAAGTGACTACCGCCGCCCATGAACAACCGCAACACCAGGGGAATGCAGATGCGTTGCCGACCTTTTAGAAAGGTGTAAGCTCTTTTCTTGAAGGTTCCTAAGTCGTATCAGTCCGGCAAATTCGCTGGTGGTAAATGATTCCACAAGGAAGTCGTGCGAGGGAAAAAACTTCTTTTAAATCGCACAATGGTGGACCGCCAATCATCCAGATGGTATGGATGGTAACGCGAGTTATGTCGCGATGTGCGATGGTGAAATTGAGCGGCTGGAATTAATCCGAACAATTCCTCAGAGCACTCCCCGTGATAGATGCGATAAAATACGCAAAGAGATGCAACATCTCTACGCAGTGCCAGTGTATCGAGCCGATCAGAAAGAACTCGGTCGTCAACGATTCGAACCACTCTGCGCTGGATGCGGTCAAGTGGAAGGAGCTGGCACTGGGGTGCCACGGCCCAGAGATGAGAACAGTATTCCATGTGGGGCCGAACTTGCGCTTTGTAAAGTTGCAAGCGATGTACCGGCTTGAAATACTGTCTCGCTCTGCTGAGCACGCCAAGCTTTTTAGAGGCCAATTTGGCCTTCCCTTCCAAGTGACCACGAAACTGCACACTATTCGATATGTCGACGCCAAGGATTCCGATACTGGCTGAGGCAGCAAGGGGAGTGCCTTGAAACTGGGGAGATACGACAAAGGGGTTCTTTTTAGCGGTAAACGCGCAAACTTGTGTCTTCTGGGGATTGAACTGGACTAGATTTAGTCGGCCCCAACGTTTTCTTTCACCGCCGAGCAGGTGGTAAATTAGCACTTTTTGCAATTAATAATTTCATTGGTGCCGGCTGGAATCGATTCCGGGCTGCTCACGTACTATGTTTACGGCAAGCGCCACGCCTTATACATTTGCGCTTTATAATGTTTAAAAGCCGCTTTCACGGTTCTTACCCTAACATTTGGTTATATTATTGTAACGACCCCCCCCCCCCCCCCCATCTTTCTCATCTCTTCACTCTTTCTATATATATTGATACCTTTATTTCCTTAGAATCTATTTCTATAAGTTATACAAGTATATCTAACTTACGTGACCAGTATATTAATCATACATTGATCTTTCTAAAGGTTCAAATATAGGCCGTATAATAAATTTATGGCGTGATCGTCTTAGTTAGGACCCTTATTTACATTGTGTTTGTATAGTAACTTAGTTCTTTTAGGTGTATCTTGGAAGAATGAATATTTGCGAGAGCAATCGAAAGCTGTTGGTAGTGTCTTATAAGCTAAAGAACCCCGTTCACGAAGACAGAGCTCAAATAAAATTTAAGAACAATAAATTGTCCTTATTCCACTTGTATCAGGTTCACAACAGTCAATTCCTTATTAACTAATCCCTTCCCGCTTGGAAAAGGCTCACAATATTTATATCAAATACCAGATACAAGGGCTTCGCTCTTCCACATTTAAAAAAATGTGGAGGAGGTACACGGCTCCGCACACGCCGCGCACGGTGAGCGCCAACCATTTTAATGCGCTCCCCCCGAAGGGTACGCAAATTTGGGAACTGGACCGTAGTCCACAGCAAAATAACTGGCGAACCAGTAAAAGAGGACTTGGCCCCTTGATAGTGCGTAAGCACAAACATCGACCGAAGTTGCGCATGTCAATCCATGTAAATGCCATACAGAATACGATCAAATCCAGCCACAGTGAATGTACGTCACACGGGTTAGGCAACAATAGGCACACTAGCCATAAAAAGCCATCCGTGAGCGCCACCACCTGCCAGACCGCCGTTCCTGCAGACGTGATGTAAGTGTAGGGCATCACTACCAATTGCATGGTCAGCACGGCCAAATGGCCGCAGAGCGTGTCATGAGTCTACCGCTCACCTCAAGGGAATGGGGTCCCACGTTGCGCGGCTTTCGGCCGCAGCCTTGAGAGCCTCCTCAGATTCTCCCTCCAGCTACCACCCGCATGAGGTCGACACATATGCTCCACCAACCAATACAATGGCAGATATAGCCAATAGGCAGTTATAAGATATTAGTAATAATTCGCCATCAGAAAGGGTTTGTGTCACTGACGTTGAGTATATGCATTTTTCGATCATGTTTGTCTCACCCACCAACAAGTTGCCTTCAATCTTTCAAAGGTGGGAACTTTATAGAGATATATTAATATGTTGTTATATAAAACATCATGGAGGGCAGACAGTCTGCAGCCCCGCTATGAAGGGACCCGACTTGGGCAAAGCTACTTGGGTTGTGAATCAAACCAAGACGCAGAGAGCGCCATTGAGAATAGCGACCCGCCAAACAACCATCGCAGAGACGCAATGCGGCAGAATGCAACAAGCATCAATACAACTATCGTCAGGCTTACACCATCCCAAGGTCCCCCATACAGTCCCAGTAGACATCACCACCCGCATACCTCCATCGACCAGAACCACAAGATGCGTCGAATCAGGTGCAGCACACCCGCAGATCCCTATCGACTTTGGTAACAAAATTGATAATGTTGTTAACTAAAAATACCACCAACGTATCATAGTAGCACGGTACTAAAACGTCAGTAGCCAAAACTCCACATATCATAGCGCTATTGCACTAAGACATGAAGTTGAGTATGCTTGCTGCACTTAAAAGTACTACCAAACACACTCACCCTAATCCGAAAGATAGCCGACGTATCATAACGCTATGCGTTAAGACGCCGCCCACAAACGGTAGGGTTGTGCGATGTCCACGGGCAAGTCGTATTGCTACAACAAACCCGCTTACCACCGGCACTAAGATGATATGTCAAGGACACATCGGTTAGCGAGTCCAAGTTTACCTCGGTCTCGGATGCTGTGAAACAATCTACACGCCACTATAATAATCCTTTTCAAGTCCCAATTCTTTCAATATAATGCTTTTACATATTTGAGACCTTCAACATATTTGCTTTATTTCATAGACCATACTATTGTATGTCTTATTCATATGGGACTTCAAGTCATAACTCTGCTATCATAATGCTTATGCATCATAAAGACCTTCTATATTAATGCTTTGGTTCGTTAGACCTTACTATCATAAGTCCCTAATATAGGACTAGTCATTGTGCAACATTAGTACTAGCAGTCGGTCAGCCGACCACCCCATATATATGTATAACCTTGGGTATGTGTCTCCGGCAACGCCCCTTATTATGGAGACCATTACAAGAACACTTTCATCAACTTTGAAATTTTCCGACTAATACAAGAACACCTTCTTCAACTTAAGAAAATTTTTATCCATTTTGTCTATTATATTACAAATGTTATTTATCTTTATTATTGTAATATAATCGACTTGTATTTATATAATTTAATATATTTTGAATATCTTAAACAAGATTTTAATAAATTTAGAGATTTTTTAGAGACAATTTATGCGTTAACTATACTATAATATTCAATATTCCCAATGAACATATTTGAACTTTATACTTAATTTTAAACATTTTAATTGTTTAATATATAATTTCTAAGACATTTTTAAATGCCTTTACATTGAATTTAATTATTATTTATTAATAATAATTATGAGGCGTCACATTATGTTATAATGTTTTATATAAAATCTATTTGATACCCGGCGCATTGCTGCCGCAGACGAAATATTTATGGAAATATCGTTTTACATTTGAAAGGTTGATGTTGTTTAATTAGTAATGATAATAATTTTATTGAAATTGAATGATATATGACTTTCAAATAATTTTTTCTGTACGATACACGCGCCACATATTGTCAGTAAATTGTACTATGCCTATAACCTTCCTGCAAGTACAAACAATAAGTTGAAAAAGTTTTAGCGCAATCTGATTATACAATTTATGTGCAATAAAAAATTTTAAACTAACAAATAAGAAAACCCAAGAAGAAATAAAACATGAATCAACAGTAATCACCGAAATACGAAGCCATAATTGACATTTTATATTTTTGTTTAATTACAGTAAGCGAATTTCAGACGTGACCTGGATTAGATATGTAGGTACCAGCTTTCCTAACGATGACCCTAACTCAATTAGAAGGGAATAAACGTACAAATATTTGCGAGTAGATACGACACATACTTTGTGGCCTAATTATTAAGTGGCGAAGCTTGCGAAGACACTTATTGATTTCACGATGTCTGTCCGTCTGTCCGTCTGTCTGTCCCACGATTATCTCGAGAACGGTTTCGAATTTTCAAATTCTGTTTTCAGCAATCGATTACTGATCACCCAGGCATCTGAACCTCCTATTTTGAAACTGATTGCTCCAAAAAAAAGCTGATTGCTTCGCCACTTTGCTAGGCTGTTATCTTGCTAAGTTTATTATTCCATGAAAGGTGTAGGTGTCTACGGGCCATTGCAATATTACCAACAAGTGGGCTATACGCTTGTTTGTTACCTTTACTTATTTTAATGAAAAAAATTGTATTGATTATTTTTAATTCTGTGTTTCATACAAATGATATTCTCCTTTTTATCATCACTTAGCATTAAATTTTTTGGGAGGGTAGGCGTAAAAGCAACACATTTTTTATATCAGTTGATTTATTTTTAATTAAAAGTACATTATTTCTTGGATTTATTGAGTTTTTATTGTAAATCATGTACAAATTTCTATTGTACACTATGACACTACCTACCAGCAAAAGTAATCCTTGTGATAATTTTAATTTATTTCATAACCCACTTATAATTAACACAGTATGGACTCATAGCAGCAGTCATTTTTGCAATGTCTAAAATGTATTACATGAAAATGGACGAATTTCAGCAACTTTTTCAAAAAAAAAACCTCAACAGGCAAGACCACTGCTACCACCTCGTCGATCGCTACTGACTTTGATTATTAAAACTTTTATTGTTGCCGTATTAAACACCTTGCAGCAGCAAATGGAGTTTCAAGTCTGGAAATTGATCGCCAGAAAATGCGGAGAAGGCGTAAGATGCTACTCTTGCATGGCGCGCCAAAAACTAAGACAAAGGAGCTAGCTGCGCGCGTCACTTCCTTGGTTGCTGATCACTTAGACCTATCAAATTACTCTAGCTCCAGCATCAAGGCCAGTTATCGCCTGGGCCGCCCTGCTGATAGCAGACAAAAGCCTGTTGTTGTGAAGTTCGCTGAAGTTGCAGTCCGTAACAAATTGTGGTTTCATCATCATCATTATAGCCCTTCACAAGTCCACTGCTGAACATAGGCCTCCCCTAAGGGATGCCACAAGCACGGTCCTGAGCCGCCTACATCCATCGACTTCCTGCTTGTCTTATTAGGTCAACACTCCATCTACTGGGTGGGTCATCCTACACTTCACTTACTGGTACGAGGCTGCCACTCGAGATCATTTTTTCCCATCGGTTGTCGGTTCTTCGAGTTACATCGGCCGGCTCATTGCCACTTTAGCTTACTAATCCGTTGGGCTGTGTCACTCAGTGTAGTTTTCGAAAACTAAATTCAAAGGCACTGGCAATACTCATTCTGAGTTTTTCACAAAGTCTCGGCATGCTGTATTTCTGGAAGCTCAGCCCCGTTTTGGAATCACTAAATGTTAGACACGCGATGGATACATAATCATCATAGGCTCGGATGGGACCCGCCATCAGGTTGAATGCTTGCGCGGGCTAGAGAGCATTTAAGGAGGGTCGACATCGGCACATAGAGCAAAATTGCAGGTTCTAAGTTCTGTACAGGCTCTAAAAGCCCGGATCCTAAATTGCCCCTGCCCCGTTCTGGGCGAGTGGTTAAGAAATAATACAATGTTTAAATTAGATTTTAATTTGTTGATAAAGTTAAGTGTTCGTTGAGTTCAAGCAATTTTTTCGTAATTCATCCACGTACAGTTTTATGTAGTGACTACATTATGCTCATAAATTACAGAACACTATTAATAATCCTGTACTTTACTCGATGCCTTACGAAAATATTCTTAGGTACCATGTTCTCACAAACAAATTATGTGTCAAACTGACAATTAATAATCTATACTAACAATGTAGACAGTTGTAGAATTGTGAATGACAATGTCATTTGATCGTCAACCATAGACTAACTTTAATTTTCAATTTCTTATTTTTGCTATAGATTCCTGTATTTTTCATTATACTTTATAAGTTACTTTACATTGTTTTTACTTGTATTTATGTTCATAATATGCTTTAAAAATAAAACATGTCATCTTCTTCTGTCTCATGCGGACTCATGTTACACCGTTTTCAATTTTTCTATTATTATAATACGAGTGGTGACGATTTTCTTTTGCTGTTGGGTATTGTTACCTGTCTTTTATTGTTATTTATATCACAATTTATTTATTTAAATTTTTAATATTTAAGATTCGCACTTCTCAGATGTATACTGAAAAATTTCAACATTGTTCATATTAATGCCTAGAGTATTCCTGCACATTATCCAGACATACTCTCATCATTTGATAATAAAAACATATTTTGATCCCTAAATATTGGCTCAAGCCTTGTTTGTCCACCAAATCACATTCCAGGCTTTCAACTAATAAATAATGATCGATATACTCGCGTCCCGACTTAAAACTTAGCCGACTTAAAACGGTTAATGATGGTGATAATGATTTTGACGACTCCGTGGAGCAGTGACTTAGCAATAATTTTCAGCGCCAATGGATGCGGGTTCGAATCCCGCACGGAGCAAGTATTTGTATGGCCTGCAAATAATTGTTCCTGGTCTGGATGTTTGTCCTTGTGAAATTTATGTGTGCTTACTGCCCCCACGGCACAGGAAAAAATCCTAATTTGGAGGTAAATTTTTTTTCAAAAAAAAGAGAAGAGGAGATTATTTTCATATAAAAGTTTTCAATAATAAAATAGTTATTATTGTTATTAATATTAGTTTTACATGTGGTAGAGTCATCCTGCATCTATATTATGGTTGTAACACGAATAGGTCGGCTTGACCGGGGAAGGATCACGCTTTCGCAGAATACCAGCGTAAAATTGTTTCGTATGGTAGAATAACTGAGACCTTTTTACTGGAAAGGAGGCATTCTATCTTAGTTCTCACGGGTGACAACGCATTTGCATTTTGATTCTTTACTGAGGGTAGATGATGATGATGTCTAGCTCGAAATGTAGACGTCTATGAACCACAGCATCTACTTACCATCAGGTGAACTTTGTGCTCGTTTGTCACCCTTATTATTTTACAATAAAGTTGAGGTGGCACTTAAATAGCCATATAGTTCTAAGAATCGGCCACCTATTGGAAAGAAAGGTTATTGACAACATCCTCGTACCAGTAAGTATATAGGGCGACCTACCACTAGATCATATGACAATAGAAACGATAACAATAGAAACGAACAGTAAATCGATAAATCTAGATGCCCCGATACAGTGATTTTCGGTAATCTTTAGCCATTCTATTTTCAGAAGTTTTGTTATAATGGGCTACAATTAAAATACCTAATCTTTCTCCTTCTCGTACACTTAAAACATGCTCACGGTTAAGATGTCATAGTGAAGAAGTTGCTTATTTTTTTTTAAGGTCAAAATAAATATGAAACAAACCAAATATCTCAGAGTACAATAAGATTGACATTTGTTATTATTTAGTAGAAGAAAGCGAACATCCGACGTGACCTAGATCGGGTACTTGTCGTGTAATCTTCCTCAGAGATAGCAACTCAGTCCATCCAACAAATTGAAAAGAGGCTGCCCGTATAAATAAATAAATCGGGTAGAACGCACTCCGAACAAAAACTTAGAAATACTTTTATAAATATTGTGAACCAACATACAGTTGTCTAAGCAGCTATTACCTTTTAACTCTTGAGAACTGTGTAAAATATATATTCTACTCCATGTCACGCCACGCGGCAGCTTTTGCTGTCGCACGGATGGGCCGGCTCGAACCGGGGTGGTACCACGACCTCACAGAATACCAGCGTGAAGTAGAGGTTTACCTCTGCGTTTCGCTTGGTGAGTGCAGGTGGCCGGAGGCCCTTTTTACTGGAAATGAGGCATTCCATCTTAGTCCTCACGGGTGACAACGCATCTATATTTTGATTTGTAATAGAGGATAGATGTAGATGTCTATGGGCCGCAGCAACCACTTACCATCACGTGGACTGTGTGCTCGTTTGTCACACATATCCTATAAAAAAAAAATTATAAGTATAGTATATAAAAGCCGTGTTAGCTCAATGCTAACCACTCGATGTAAATTTCACAGTATGAGAGAACCCAGGATTGATCCCGCCGGCACCAATGAAATTTTGAATTGTAATTTTAAGTGTTGATTTTTCACGTACCTACTCGAGAAATAAGAAAAAAAAATATTTCGAAGACATGTGAAGTTCGCCAATACACATTGGGGCAGCGCGGCAGACTTTCCCTTGTCCTAAAACCTAACCCAGCCTATATACAGCTATTACTTAACTTTCACTTTACTTTAATTTTTTATTAAAAGTAATTTTTTTACTCTTTTGAGTGGATTAAGGAATGTCGCAATCTCAATATTTTCTAAATAATTACATTAAAAACTTCATTATCTATTTTGCTATACTCGCGGTTCGAAGCTTTCCTCCTCCGTTTTTATGTTGGCTAAAATTGCCTCAATCGGTCAAGTCGTTAAGAAATACATCACATGATAACTAATAGCTTACAGACCCACCGACGATTTGTGTGACATGGACTTCTACAACAGAGGAACAATAAATTTTTTACGTGGTAGAGCCACGCTGCAACTATATTATAGTTGTAGCACGAATGGGTCGGCTCGACCGGCATAGGAGCACGCTCTCACAGAATACCAGCGTAAAATAGCTCAATGCTGTGTTTCGTATGGTGAGTGTAGAGAACCGAAGACCCTTTTTACTGGAAATGAGGAATTCCAAGACCTCAGTTCTCATAGGTTAAAACGCATCTGCATTTTGATCCTTTATTGAGGATAGATGTAGATGTCTATTGGCCACAGCACCCACTTATCATCAGGTAGACTGTGAGGTCGTTTGTCGCCCTTATTCTATAAAAAATGTGTTGCTGACCGTTGGAAAAGCAGTAGATTATTTTCTTGAAGTTACCTAAGAAGTATCAGTCCGAAAATTCACTGGTAATAGCAAATTCCAGAAATAACTCCGTCAACCATCCAAATGATGTTCATGAAATTAGAGTAAAATCACAACTAACCAAATTGAAGGCTATTTAAGTCCTGTTTAGAATAGCTTCTTTGGGAGTCTAAGTTCTAGTCAGTCAATAAACCTTATAGGTAAACATTTCTTGTTTATGCGAACACAACACACCCGTTCTTAACCCCTTAAACACCACGGGGGTCCCCCCGTGACCATGGGTACTGCAAAACACCCGAAACGTCGGGAATTGAATATAAGTAACAATTAAACGCGATAAAACCCGTCAAAATAGTCTTATTCAACGTAATACGTACTCATATACCGTAATGTTAAAAGTGTTTTTGAAATATAATTCTAATGTTAAGCCACTTTGGTTTTATCTACCGAACTCTATAATATATACTTAATTCCGACGGCATAAGGAAAACTTGTAATTATAGTTTCTTGACTTTTTTCTCATCTCGATAATATTATATCTTCGACTGAATCTGGTGATAAGGCGTTTTGGTTTTCTTGATAGCTATAATATTTAATATCGACAATTAACACGGGGTGAACTTTCTTCTATAATAATAATCATTCACTCAGAATATAGAGGGTATCCAACATAATATGCTAACAGTATGTGTCAAATATCAAAGCCAAAGAAAGAATGTTATGAAAAAAGTTAATGTTACTTCGTATGAAATAGGTTGGTTTTTAAGTATTGTTCACGCAAAAGCGTTAGTGTCAGGCATCGACGTTAGATGGCACTCGGCTCGGTCGATACGGAATGACGTTTGTGTGTGTTGAACGTCCGAGTTGACTGAACGGTGGGAGTCGAGAGCGAAAAATTAGGAGTCTTCTTTGCGTCGAAAGAGAAGGCAGTCCGTTTTTTGGTCGGGAGCTCTTAGATCTGATTTTATGTTAGGCGCGTATAGTGAATATACCACTGGGAATGGTGGCGCGTGTTGAGAGTTTACCCGGGACTTTAGGTTTAACGCAGAATCTGTATAAGTGGATTCGACTGTATTAGTTACTAGTGCGGTAGTTAATATTCTAGAAATAACGGTGACCTTTGACCCGTACGTTCTGTGTTCATTTTCGCGAGTCAATCGTAACAAAGGAAGAAAGTGACTGCGGAAGGCGACCTTAGCTTGGAGAGGAGCTGAGGGCCGAACTGCTGCAGGAGGAACGGTCAAATAAGGTCAATAACACTACCAGCCACACCCAAATACACATCACTGACCTTTACTTCCTAGCACAATACACCCACACGATACCTGACCGAATCCTGAGGGACCAGTCGCCTTGAATAGAGGTAAGTAAGCTCTGTTCAATAATTGTAACGCTCCCCCCGGATTATTTAGTGTAATTAGACTTTTAACCCGTGGCGTGAGGACGCCCGACCAGCATCTGCCTGTAGCTTCTTCGTCTATGGGCCGCGAAGGATTCTACTCCTGGGATAGGCAGCTGCCGGCCGTAACATTTGGTAGCAGAGCGTGGTTCTGGGATCGATTCCCGGTCGATCCATCGACCATAGTATTTGATAAAAATTAAATAATTTTGGTGGCAGGGAGCGTTGGGTTGATTGGTTTAATTTTGTGTCTACAATCACGCCCGTCCGTAATACGTAAAAATATTTATATATATATACGTAATAATAAAATTCCTTTCTTTGTTAGCTTGCTTTGTTGTTTGCGGGTAAATTTGAAAAGCCACGCCCGGTTTAGCGCGCAAGCGGGAGATTGCGTCATGTAGGTAGATGGTTATTTTTACGTAATCGGTTAATTATATTTGTCGGATGGTTGTAGTGTATTACTTATCGAAGGGTCGATTTCCGAGCAAGGTATTTTGTTGATGTGTATCTTCGTTATGTATCTTTCGTATTGTAATTTGTATTTGAACTAAGGAGTGGTAATTTGTATTTACGTAATTTGAATTTAACTTGATTTGATCGCACTAGTATTTGTTATTGTTAATTTGATTTGCCTTTTCTTTTGTACTAACTTGTGTTTGATTTAATAAATAGCGGTTCTTATTTGTGTAATTTCTACTCAACTCGATTTGATAGGAACTGCATTAGTTAGCTGTTAATTTTTTTTGTATTTTTTATTTGTTTTTTTTTGTAATTGTGCTCGAGCGGCGTCGTAATTTGTATTTAGTAGTGATGTCCTCGCCCAAGATGCTAATCCGTTGCCTGCGGACTGAGTTACGCTGGGCCACCAGCGCCCATGCTTTGATAGGTCGACCGGATAGGGTCCATAATTTGATGAAGCGGTTCGAGCAGGTCGATGCTCGAAGGGCTGCAGTGGAGGAGGTTTACGCTGAGCTCGAGGATTCGGATGTGGAAAAGGGAGTCCTGGACTCCTGCTTCGCAGACTACGAGCAGTTCTTGTGGCTCACGGACGAGTTGATCGAGGCTGAAGGCAGGTATGCCGAAGAGGCGCGTGAAGCTCGGACGAGTGGCCTGTCCGAGTCCGTTCGGAAGCAGCCTCAGCCGAAGCTGTTGGGACGACTCCCAACTCTGGACTTGCCAAAGTTCTCCGGGGTCCTTTCCGAGTGGCTGACCTTCGTTGGTCTTTTCGACGGCCTAGTGGACGCCCGGAGTGACTTGACTCCGAGCCAGAAGATGGCGTGCCTCTTGGCCTCACTGGAGGGGGAGGCCCTAGGCGTTGTCAGCCATTTGAGCTTGTCGGACGACGCCTACCAGACTGCTCGGGACCTCCTAGCCAGAAGATACGCCAACGTCCGGCGAATTGCGGACGAACATGTTAAGCAGCTTCTGAGCCTCCCGCTGCTGAGTGACCGGGCCAGACTACGTCCGGACCTGTTGGATCCAGTCTTGGTGGCCTGTAATATGTTGAGGCGGCTGGATTTACCAGTGGGCGAATGGGCCTTCTTGTTGCTCCGCATCGTGCTGTCCCGTCTACCTCTCGACCTTCAAATGCATTTTGAGGAGAGGTACGGCGGGGACGAGGCCTCCTATATTCCGCCCTTCTATGACCTGCTGCGGTTTTTGGAGGAGCAGTGCCGACAGATCGAGCACGCGGCGGGCACCGTCGACGACTTACGAGCCGTGCCCAGTGAGAGGCGAAATCCGCCGGGCAAGTCGTCGTCAACCCCCCCCCTGCTCCTATTGTCGAGCATCTGATCACCGGGTAACGTCTTGCCCAAAATTATTGAGTGGGCCGGTTCCGGCGAGGCGAACTATCGTCAAGGAGCGCCGCTGGTGCTACTCCTGTTTGGAAGGGCACCTTCAGCGAGACTGTCCGCACCAGCGGCTCTGTCTGCATTGCCGGGGCAATCACCATGCCGTACTGTGCCTGGGTGCAAACGGCGTCTCCTCTCGGGGCGCTGCCAGGCCCTCGACCCCCACGGGCGGGGGCGCTCCGCCACTCCCTCTGACGGGCGACGCTCGGCGCCCGCCGGCTAGCCACCAGGCCCCTAGGTTTGAAAGGGGTCCCTCCCCCGACCAGTCGGGGGGTAATTCCCCCAGGGGCGGGGGTGTCATCACCCCCCCTCAGCGTGCGAAGAGGAACTTCACGGCCACTCATCGGTCCGCTGGACCCTTCCCACTCCCGTTAGCTGAGTGGCCGCGACTGGTGTACCACTGTACCCCATTTGATGGAGGCGGCCCTAGCTAGCTGCCGCCTTAGCTCCCACCATGGCTGCCTCTACTGAGCCTTAAGCCGTCAACAGTCCACTTGTCAAGCTGTTCTGTTGCCGACGGCCTCAGTGAGGGCGTACAACCCGAGTGGCGACCGTTAGCGGTTGCGCTCTGTCAGTATCGGGTTCACGCGGTGTGGCCTCCACTTGGTGGTGGGAAGATTAGGGCCGCCTGGAGCGTTGAATCACGCTCTCAAGGGGTATTAGATTTGGTTTGGTCGAGCACTTAGCTAAAAATTCTTTAAATTTAAATTAAAATGCTTTGAGTTTTCCGCGAAATTCATATTGTAGCGGTTGTGATTAAAAGAATTGAATTTAAAATACTCCTTTAAATGCTGCTGCATATGTTTTGTAAATACATTTGATCACTGCGTTTGTTGTTGCACGGAAAATGGAGATTAAATTGTGTGCCCTTTTTGAATGCTTGGGCGTATGCTTGTAATTGTATTTTATTGTCGCGCCTGTGCTGAAAGGAAGTTTGAATTCATTTGAAATTTGAATGGCGCTCTATTTTGAAAATTATGTATATGTTTGTGATAGTGTTTAATCATTTTGCTTTGTGATAAGGAAGATTGAAATTAGATAACCCTGTGGTTACCGAAGGAAATAGGAGTCAATTCTCTTTTGGTTAAGATTTTGTTGGCACTGTCTAAGATATTTATTTGAAATAAGAGATAGGGCTGTCCCTTACGTTTATTGTTTTGTTTACTTTGCCAAGTTGACCTATGTGCATCGGTGATTACTTGTTTTAATTAATTCTGTAATTGAACATTGATGCTTTTGAAAAATTAGTTGAAATATGAGCATAGGATCACCTGCAAGGGACCATCTGTGCGTTTCGTTCAGCTCTCCACAGACGACGTTCATGGGGAATTTGGGGGTGCTCTCTGCACTGAAGCTTGAAGATCCCTCTGGGCCGCTTCGTGTCGCGTCGCTGTTTGCAGACCTGATCCGGTCGAATTGCGGAACTAATCATAGGAGCGCAGATAGGTGTTTGAAGGAGGTCGTCTGACTTCTGTCTAGGAATAGGACTTATTTATGTGCTGCGATGTCCAGGAAGGGCATCCAGTTCAACTCTCCGGCTAGCCCACGTTAGGGCTGCAATTTTGGGGCGTTGGTTAGTGTTGCAAGATCTGATTGGGTGCGTAAGGTGGCCTAGTTTGGTTGTAGATTCGATCTTGCAACTTGCCGTCGCGACCCTGTCCCGCTGACCGGTTTGCTCGCGGACCTAAATCCTTATGTCCGGGACGGGGGTTTGTTCACGCAAAAGCGTTAGTGTCAGGCATCGACGTTAGATGGCACTCGGCTCGGTCGATACAGAATGACGTTTGTGTGTGTTGAACGTCCATGTTGACTGAACGGTGGGAGTCGAGAGCGAAAAATTAGGAGTCTTCTTTGCGTCGAAAGAGAAGGCAGTCCGTTTTTTGGTCGGGAGCTCTTAGATCTGATTTTATGTTAGGCGCGTATAGTGAATATACCACTGGGAATGGTGGCGCGTGTTGAGAGTTTACCCGGGACTTTAGGTTTAACGCAGAATCTGTATAAGTGGATTCGACTGTATTAGTTACTAGTGCGGTAGTTAATATTCTAGAAATAACGGTGACCTTTGACCCGTACGTTCTGTGTTCATTTTCGCGAGTCAATCGTAACAAAGGAAGAAAGTGACTGCGGAAGGCGACCTTAGCTTGGAGAGGAGCTGAGGGCCGAACTGCTGCAGGAGGAACGGTCAAATAAGGTCAATAACACTACCAGCCACACCCAAATACACATCACTGACCTTTACTTCCTAGCACAATACACCCACACGAGACCTGACCGAATCCTGAGGGACCAGTCGCCTTGAATAGAGGTAAGTAAGCTCTGTTCAATAATTGTAACGCTCCCCCCCGGATTATTTAGTGTAATTAGACTTTTAACCCGTGGCGTGAGGACGCCCGACCAGCATCTGCCTGTAGCTTCTTCGTCTATGGGCCGCGAAGGATTCTACTCCTGGGATAGGCAGCTGCCGGCCGTAACAAGTATACTTGCGTAACCATACTCAGAGGTGGCAAATACGTTATTTAATTTAATTTCCATATTCCTAATGATTTATTATATGTACGCGATCACTACACATTGAATGAAAATTATTTTACTGATTACATCGCGTTTAATTTATTTATTTTCCCCCCTTACCCCCACCGCCGTGACCATGGGTGATGCAAAGCATCTGAATCGTCGGGGATTAAAAATAAGACGCGATAAAATCCGTAAAAAATGTTTTATTCTATATTCCTATCACATTGAATCCCCCTTTCAAAACACTCGTGGTTATATATGGAACAGGAAATAAATATGGTAAGATAAGACACACATATCATTGTAAGATAAAAGCCTTTGTAGTAAAGAAGGAAAAAAAATTCAAACCAAAGAAATAATTTATACAAAAGGATAGCAAACTGATTGGAATAATTTATATGCAACGATCTTTATCTTACGGCCGAATATAATGGGGGTGTTTTAATTGTGATTAGGCTTTTACTAAGCTAATGAAATTTACCATCCATGAGCCAATGACTATATTATCACCACTTACCATAAGACGGTCGTAGTCAGTTTGTAATTTAAATAAATTATATTTGTTGCAATTAGTGCAAAAAATTTTGTTAAATACACAGATAAATATTAGTTTACGAAACTTTCAAATTTAGTAACAAACTTTTAAATTGCTTAAGTTTCGTAACTTATTGTATGAAACTTAAATACACACTCATAAGTTAAAAGTATAATTAATGTATGAGTGTGTATTTAATTTCTTAGTAATAACGTTTCAATTAATGAATCCTTGTCAAATATATAACACAATTTTTTCAGATAGGTAAATATTTTTGGGAGAATTGACGAGCTATTATTTTAAGAGCAATGTCAAAGTGTGAAGGGTGTCCATTAATTACGTGAGGTTATTAGGGAAGGAGGGAGTGGGTCGAGCCGAATCTCACCCAATTTCACACGGGGGAGAGGATAATCTCGGCAAATATCACATAATATTTTATTCCGCAAGAAACAGGGTAAAATTTCGAGAATATGGCTAAATCCTACACGATAATATTTGTCGCGGTTATGCGAATTCCACAAATTATTTAAAAATAACTAGCAGTTCACCGCGACTTCACCCGCGTGTTATTTGGGATTTTAATTTTTTTGCGCGGAATCCTATTTCTTTTTCTAAAATAAAAGTAGCCTTAGTTACTCCTTGTGACATCAGCTATCTGCCAGTGAAAATCCCATCAAAATCGGTCCAGCCATTTCGAAGATTAGCCGGAATAAACAGACAGAGAGACGGACAGACAGACAGACAGACAGATAGACAAAAACTTTGAAATTGTATTATTGTTATTAGTACCGTATAGACTTCCATACGCATTTAGTAAAAAGTTGTAATTTTGACATTACAAACAGACACTTCAATTTTATTTATTTGTATAGATGTATAGATTAAGCAAATTATGTTTTTTTTTGTCTGCATTAACCAAACACAATTAAGCACATTTAAATGTATCTACGCTAAAAATACGTACGATTGGGGTGGTAGAGCCATATCTCATGACTTCTAACCAGGAGGAAGGAGAGGCCATAAAAATCGCCAAAATTGCCTTACGTTATTAATGGATACCCTTTTATTACGTCCGATGTAAAATATCCAGACCAGTGACGGGCAACAGCGTTAAAGATGCTTACTTTCGGTACTGCCATCGTCAATCCGTCCGTCAAGCAAATACAACGGGAGGGCGCAATCCACTAGAGGACTTTGGTGGACTGATGGAGGGGATCACTGCAAATGTTTGAGGTTGAATTATTTTTTTATAACATTGATGTGACCAACCGTGTAGCGGCGGTGTAAGAATATCCACCACCCCATTACTCCCCGTGGGTGTTGTAAGAAAAAAAAAAATAAAAATGTTTATTTGACAGAAAACAAACTACAACTCATTGAAGTATCTGTTGGCATCCATTTAGCATTAACAATTTATGTTTAGTCTTCGCTTTGTTTGCTTAAACACAAAATTTTAATTTAAAATTAACACACACATGAACAAACATTAAGAGATAGAATAAAACATTGAATTTCTTAATAATAATTACCCTTAGCCTAGGTGTGAGAATATATTTTCTGTCGTAACATAATTCACGGAAGCGAGCCAGAAAACAATTTTTGTTTTAGCTTCTTATCTATATAATTAATCTTATCTATAGCAATGTTTTATATCGTAAACTGAAACATCTGGCTTGGCAGTTGTGTTTCAACTTGATTATGGACAAGGAGCCCTTGAAAACTCTTCGTTTGAGTAAAATTTCATTTTATGGTGATTTTAAGAATGCTACAAATAGAAATTCATTTAAATTACTTCTACGACAACATTACCTGAAGGCACTTACTAACTGACATTTTTCTTTTTCAAATATTTATTTATTTATATATTAATACGGATATTTATGAAGTTTATAAGCATGTATACACGTTACATATATGTATATATGTATTATTGTATGTAAATATATGATATATATATATTTAAATACATGTTGTGTATGTATGTACTATGTATATATATATATATATATATATATATATATATATATATATATAACATTTTAATATAAATACACTTTATTTAAGTATTATTTTTCGCACCCGCCTACAATTGTCTTTGGCACCCAGGGTTGACTGGCAGAGAATGCCATATGGCATTAAGACCGCCGAAGGTGTTACATTTAAGTTTTTTAAATAAAAAAAATAAAAAATGGTCAAAAGGCAATAGAGGGAAACTGAGACGAGATGGGCAGAAGCATTTTCCTACTCAAAATTATAAAAAAAAACTACGATTGCCAATAATGGCGGTATCACTCCTAAAGCACTTAATGGGGAAGGTCTATGTTCAGCAGTGTGTTCAGCAGTCCGCCCGATTGTAAGTGGCTGCTGTAGTCCATGGTCTATCTGCAACCAACTTCAAACAAAGAATGCTTTAGATGCGTTGTCACCTCTGAAAATCAGGCCTCACACCCTGCAATTAAACTGGATCTCTATATCTTTGAAGAAAAGGAATTCTTCGACCTGGTCCCTTTTCACTGCTAACGAGACATTCCACCTTTGTCCTCTGAGGTGACAACGAATTTGAATTTTGATTCTTAATCGAGGATAGATTTAGATGTCTATAGGCCACAGCATCCACTTTCCGGTAGACTGTGTGCTTGTATGTCATGCTTACTTGTATAAAAAATTAAATTACTAAATAAACACAATATTTAAGCGTTTCTATTTATATTAACTTAAAACTTCAAGCGTGAATACAAATTGTTTTGTAAACAATGTAAGAGCTAATTGATAAGGCCAAAGCTTTTGTCATTGACATAGGTAAACCACCTGGGATCCTAAGCAAATCATTGTGGTTACCGAAAATATTGCTTTCAACTGAGATTCTAGCCACGTAGGAACGTGTCTCTGTCGTTAGGCGTAGATAAAATTATAGTGGAATACTTCAGTACAATTGTGTAACTCCGGTGGGACTCGGGGTTGACTTCGTTATACCTTGCGTGGTGTTTTGTTTTGCTGTGTAAACATACCAGTATAGATTTTAAGCCGAATTCTTTTTTTAAATAATAAAGGTGACAATCAAGCACGTAGTCCATCTGATGGTAGGTGGATACAGTGTACAGTAGACATCTTTATTCCTCGATGAAGAATCAAGATTGTCACTTCTGAGGGCTATTTTTTACTAAAATGGAATGCCACGTTTCCAGTAGAAATGATCTTTGGTTACACACACCATACGAAACACGTAAGCATTAAGCTGCTATTTAACTCTAATATACTGTGAGAATGTGGTCCCTTTTCGGTTGAACCGAACCATTCATGCTATAACGTAATATAGCTGCAACATGGCTTCACCACGTGCTTTATGTTTTTATGTTTCAAAATATTACACTAATTATAACTTAAATTAAAAAATCCCCAAAACAAAAAGAGCTGATGATCTTAAACGCCTAAACAGATTTTCTTGAAACATGGCTAAGAAGACTCTCAGTTGAGACACGTTTCAAACTAAAAAAATTTACCAAAATCGGTTCATTCGATCAAGAGCTATGTAGCAACAGACAGACACACAGATACACGCTACATACGTATAACACATCTCTGTTTACGTCGGAGGTTTAAAAAACGCAGCTGCGAAAGTGATACCTACCGACAAACGATTAGACGTTATAGCACAGAGGCAAAACGCTGGCTTTAAACTAAATAGTACAATAATACCAAATAAATGAATGCTTTAATAAAATATTACTGTTAGGAGGGACCATTCTCTCACAGAATATCAGCTAAAAATAGCAGCTCAATACTGATGTGTTTCGAACGGTAAGTGTAGAGAATCAGCGAGACTTTTCAGTGGAAATGAGGCATTCCGCCTTAGTCATCAGGGATGACAACGCATCTGCATTTCGATTTTTGATCGAGGATAAATGTAGATGTCTATGGACCACAGCGTCCACTTAGGATCAGATGGACTGTGTGCTTGTTGGTAACCCTTAATCTAAAAAAAATGTATAAAAAGTACATAATAGTATTAGTATAATAATTAATTATTGATTTTTATAATAATCCACGAGGCGTTAGTGAAATAACTAGTGGATCCAAGACGAGAAACGGAGACGGCTGTCGCAAGTTTGATTTCCGCATATAACTAGTTGTGTTCTGCAATAGCAATTTATGAAGATGAAAAAGCTCACGGTACAGGAGAAATTCAGTGAAACTTTTCAGAAAAGAAGAAAAAGTCTGGTGACAAAGAGCTGGTGTTTTCTTCGCTCTATAGCTAAGTATAGCCTTTCAGCGAAAAAGCGCAGCCAGCGTTCTTGGCACTAGACGGTGGCAACAGGCCAGTCATATAGCTCGAGCTCTTGATTTATACTGGCAAGCGTAATGATAGGTGACCCTCCGCTTCCCCGCTAAATGGAATGAAGGAACATATAGGAAATCGATGGTTGCTTATAACTTGGACCATGATTTATTATACCAATAAAATATATCAATGAGAGGCCTATGTTCATCAATGGACCAGTGATGGGCTGTCTGATGTTGTTCTATCTAGTGTAGTTTTATTTTTTACAGAACAAACAAGCATAAAATCCGTCTAATGGGAAGTGGATGCTATGACCTGTAGACATCTACATCTATCATCGATTAAGAATCAAAATGCAAATTCGTTATCACCCCTGAAGACAGTCATTGAATACCGCGTTACAAATTAAAAAGATCGGATGAGAATCTCGATTTCACTGTCACTAGTAACAAAAAACTTCAGTCATAAGTGTTAGATTCTCAAGCGATTCTCTAGATGTGCGCAATTTCAAAATTTACTACGTCTGAAACCACGTTCCATGGCTAATTTATTCATAAGAAATCTAGACGTGACGACTTCATTATTGCTAGAGCACGCGCCTTGCATTCGACATAGCAGCACATGAGTGCATTATAAACATCTTCAGTAATGTTACTTTAGAATTAAAGACTACATAACATTCAATTTAGTTCTTGATTGCGGCGTAAGAATATCTACTACCCCAGATCGTCTCGTGAGTGTTGTAAGAGGTGACAGGGGCAAACAAACTATACTAAAAAGTAAAAAACTGCTGTTGCCAACCCACCAACAAGCATGGCAAGTATGACAAATATCCCCATTATGAAGCAATCTAGGGGGGAGGCCTAAGTTCAGCAGTGGACTTACAATAGATTATAATAGAATAGAATAATTTTTATCCAATATTTATTACAAATAATTCTTATTGAAATTCATTTTTTTTTACTTTACCACTGGTTCGAAAAAAATCCTCTGTCCTGGGAAGAACCACCAAGAAACCCAGCGGGACTTTTTTTTAAATTTTTACAATATTAAAGTCTGCAACAATATAACGGTAAGAGCTCTAAGTAACTCTGAGGCTTAGCGCTCGCTGTAAATTTCTCGCAACTCCGGCGACCTGGATTTGATAATCACTGGCATCAATGAAAGAGTTATTTTAATTTTAAGTGCTGATATACCACGTGCACGTAGGTGTGGGAAAACATCGCGAGGAAACCTGCATGTCTACGCAATAAAATATTTTGTGATTAATGAAATATATTGAGTATAAAGGCGTGTAGAAATGTAGGGTGTCCCCGCACTAGATGGAGTGACAACCTGGTAAGACATACAGGAAGTCGATGGATGCAGGTGGCTCAGGACTGGGCTTTGTGGCATTCCTTGGGGGAGGCCTATGTTCAGCAGTGAACTTGTGAAGGGCTGTTATGATGATAATGATGATGATTGAGTATAAAGGCTATTACTGTACTTTTTACTCTTCAATAAAAATTAATGCCAATATTTTACTCAGCAGAATCGGCGTTTACCTACGGACGTTCAATATTGTTTATTTTAAGGGATTAATTTTATTTGTATTGGTTTATTTACTTTATTTAGTATTCATCATCTGGATGCTTGGCGATCTACAAGTGTGCGATTTCCTAGGAGTATTTTTCCTTGCACGACTTTTTAGAGACCAATTAAAAACGAGCTTACTCCTGTTTAAAAGGCTAGTAACGTATCTTCAATTTTCCTGATATTGCAGTGGTTCATGGACGGTCGTCGACACTTTCCATCAGGTTAGCCGCATGCTCGTTTGCCCCCTCTTCTATAAAAAAAAACTTTCCAATGGATGTAGTGACGGCATATTGTTTTATAAAACCGGTCAAGTGCGAGTCGGACTCGCACTCCTGTATACGTGTATTACCTTCGAAATACACGTATACTGATTCTTCGTATTCCTTAGACCACATCAGACAGTGCAAGCACTGCTATTTAGTGGTAGAAAAGGAACCTCACCACAAAATATTGATATTTTTCATCCATCAAATTTTGTAGAAGTAAAAACGTACCTTAGTTTACAAGATTTTTTTTAAAGTTACCTTTACACTAAGATTTTCTCTTGTACGGTGGGGGCAGTTTACATACATACATTTATCAAGCACAATTATCCAATTATTTGTAGGCCATACAAATACTTGTTCCGTGCGGGATTCGAGCCCGCGGTCCTTAGCGCTGAAACTCATTCGCCACGGAGCCGTCAAGTTCGGAGTCATCGGGGGTGACTAAATATCTGCATTGTCTTTCTTGATGGAGGAAAGATGTAGATGTTTATAGTCCACATCATCCACTTGAAGTAAGGTGGACTGTGTGCTAGTTTGTCACCCTGCCATCTCGGTAAAGCCAGACAAAAACCGCCTATACACAAAAGTGGAATACATCTGGAATTGTGATGGACAACCCTTTTGTCAAGGGTGACAATATACTATGCAACGGGAATGACTTAACCAGGTGAACCGGAAACCATTTATTGGTAAGGAAGCATTCCATTTTAGTCCTCAGGGGGGGACATCAGAATTTGATTCTTAATAGAGGATAAATGTAGATCCCTATGGGCCACAGCATCCACCATCAAGTGTCTATTTCTCCCCTTCCCCGTAATTCAATATAAGAATAATGGAATCTTCAATAAAATCTTTTATAAATTTTGTTAGAGCCAACATCCGGTACAATCATCAGATCAGCTCAATTATCATATTATTGTGTTATTATCGAGCGGATGTAAGCTAGTCCTTCAAAATTAATTAAAGTTCTGAACCGGAAAGACATACGAAAACAACAAGTTAAATAAAAGCTTGTTGAACTAACACAACACGTATTGATCATGATACTAGATCATAGTCATGAAATCAATCTATTGTATTGTCAGCAGTCGTAATCACTTCTCATAAATTTCAGGTCATTCAGACGCGTGGAAGTGCATGAAAACTGAACTACAACATTCCGTCACGTTCATACATAAATACGAGTACAGTATCGTGTTAAAACTACACTATTATTTGTTCAGTTTGCAACTGCAGCTCTCGGAAATTAACTCTGTCGATAGTTGACATAAGCTTTTCGAATAACAGACGTGCTTCTAAATTGATTTACTCCTAGTTTCGTTCGATAATAACTTTACAATGTGCGTTTATTAAATTTTTATAGAGATTTTATAAAACTGTAATCGTTCCGTTTCCGTAAAGTATTTCGCAAGTGTTTTCATTTCATTACAACCTTTGAAAATCTGTCGCTCTTAATAATCCTCTACCATAGAGTGTCATAGGAGGGATATTTGCCATAGCTGCCACGCTTGGCAGGCGGGTTGGCCACCTCTGTTTTGTTGTTATTAGGAAGACGCTGATGTCCATCTCCTGTTTTGATTCTCTCTGTCGCCTCTTATTACACCTACTGGTCGATATAGGGTAGTGGATATTCGTACACCTTTACTACACGGTACAATTAAGAAATGTACTAAACCGTGAAAAAATAAAAAAAAACATTTAAAAAAAACAGCCTAGAGTTTCTTGCCGGTTCTTCTCCAAGAATTTCTTACTTAATCGGTGTTAATTTTGACGTTCATAGGCGTCGTCGTAAGTAAGTTTATGAGATGTTCATTTCAAGCCAATTGAATAAAAAGCCTTGGGTTGACTTTTTTAAAATTTTGATCGTTTTCGAATTAAACTAATTTTTACAATTCATAAAACGAATGATATGTAATAATAATATGAGTTTTATCCGTTTAAATTATATGAAAATAATAAAAACGGCGAAAAATGGAGAGGTTAAACTATCACGTGACTCAAGGAGGGAGACCTTCCGTGATCTTGGATATTAAGCATTCGAAACGTCGAGGATATAAAAATAGTAAACCGTAAAAGAACCGTAAACATTTAGAAATCATTAATAACTCTTATCTGCTCGAGAAGGATCATTGTGATATTTATGATCTCTTGTAGTAATAACTCTTATCTGCTCAAGAAGGATCATTGTGATATTTATGATCTCTTGTAGCATTAACAGCATGACTGATTTTGAAGTGCGTGGTGTCGTTTTATTATTGAAATCATCGTCATGAAAGCCCTTCACAGGTCTACTGCTGAACATAGGCCTCTCCTTCCCCAGCAAGTCGTGTAAGTCTTACCGTCTAGTGGAGGCTACTCTATACTTCTGTGTGCCGATATCAGCATACGGCAATGTGCCACTTCTTGGTTTTTTAGGGTTCCGTACCCAAAGGGTAACCAACACGACCCTCTTACGAAGCCTCCGCTGTCCGTCCGTCCGTCCGTTCGTCCGTCGTCCATCTGTGTATCAACGGACTGTATCTCATGATCCGTAATAAGTAGACAGTTGAAATTTTCACAGACTGTGTATTTCTGTTGCCAATATAACAACAAATAATAAAAATAAAATTAAATTAAAAATTAAAAGGGGCTTTTTTGTTAGAAACGAGTATTACGATGGTACGGAACCCTCCGTGCGCGAGTCCGACTCGAACTTGACCGGTTATTTTTGTTCTATTTGTCTCATTCTCGGGAGTGTCGCGGAATATATTTTATCATAATAATATTACAACAAGAAACTATAAATCGTTTGCTATAAGTGTGTAATTTCACACAGAGCACAGCAGCGTTCTTAGTTTTGTTATAATTATTTTCATGCGTCCATCCATCCATTACAACCAATAAAAGTCCACTGCTGAACATAGGCCTCCCCTATAGATTACCTCATAGCAACCGCAGCATTTATAATTTTAAGTTGTTATCAAGATGCTGCTGCCCATCTCCTGTTTCAGTTTCGCTCTGACAAAATTATTAATCGTTTATTTTTGACACGTCCATAGCTGACCCATCTGTTTCAGTTTCCCTGAGTCGAAACTTTTGCTTTCAGTAGATCTAAAATTATTCAGTTTTATATTACGAGAAAGAATTTTAGTAACACAATTACGACTACAAATATACGTTTCCCGAACAATATTCATCTACTTCGAGAATACGAAATTCTGTTCCTTTGAATGTTTCCTTATCGTGTAACATTTGAATTTTCCGACAAAAGACATGAAATCTCATTGGTTATTAAATACGATATTCTTTTTTCTTTAAAAAGCTTTTATTATTAAATAACTGACTGCCTCATGATTTTTTATATTTACGCGAACACTACATATTGAATAAAACTGCTTTTAAGGATTACCTGGCGTTTAATTCTACTTATTTTTAATTCAGGACATCTCGGGTGCTTTGTAGCACCCATGGTCACGTAGGACTGAGGTGATTGACGTTCTGATGTCAGAGTTAACCCAGTACATTAAGCATAATACAGTACTTTAAGCATTTTAATTTGTAGATGGTTAGCGCTCGCTGTAAGCTTCACAGTACTCGAGCAACCCGGGTTCGATCCCCGCCGGCACCAATGAAATTGTTAATTGCAGTTTTAAGTGCTGATGTACCACGTGCTCGGCGGTGAAGGAAAACATCGTGAGGAAACCTGCATGTCTGAGAAATAAGAAAAAAAAATTTCGAAGGCATGTGATGTTCGCCAACACGCATTGGGGCAGCGCGGCGGGCATTTCCTTGCCTTAAAACCCTCTCAGAAGTGAGAGGAGGCCTGTGCCCAGCAATGGGACGTAAATAGGCTGCAACTTTACTTTACTTTACTTTTCTATAATCCTATTCTGCGGATATGGCTGGTCTCCCTTGAGTCTGGCCGCCGTGACCAAAATTCGGCCTAGAGAACATTCATACGACTCAATAACAGAATACCGAGAGGTCAATTGACGGATTCAACACGGCAGGGCAGCGTTCGGGAAACTACGACACATCTTCTCGTTAGACATACCTCAAATCCTTAAAACGAAATTGTACAACGCGTGTTGCCAGTGATGACTAACGGATCTGAGACATGGTCCTTCACTGCAGGCCGTATGAGAAAGCTCAAGGTCGCTCAGCGAGCTATGGAGAGGGCTATGCTCGGGGCTTATCTGCGTGATAAACTTAGAAATGAGTATATCCGCAGTAGAACCAGAGTAAGCGACATAGCCCAACGGATTAGTAAGCTGAAGTGGCAGTGGGCCGGCCATATAGCTCGAAGAACCAACAACCGATGGGAAAGAAAGGTTTTCGAGTGGCAGCCTCGTACCGGTAGGCGAAGGGTAGGGCGACCCCCCACTAGATGGAACGACGACCTGGTGAGACATGCAGGAAGTCGATGAATACAGGTGGCTCAGGACCGTGCTTTGTGGCATTCCTTGGGGGCAGCCTATGTTCAGCAGTGGACTTGTGAAGGGATGTAATGATGATGATGATGATCATAATTTCGTTTTACGAATTTCCTCACCACCATGTAATTAATAGTTAAAAATTTAAAAAAAATTGTACAACCGACTTCAATATGAATTATTAAAAATGTCTCTAAAACTATTGGTCAGACCTTGATCAAATTTATATGGGACCACATGAGAAGCACCAGCTTTCATATAAAATTAAAAATGTTGTACAATCAACTTAAATATAAATTATTAAGGATTACCCAAAAACTATATATACTAAAAGTTATGAGGCAACACACATAAAAAAACATACCGTCGAATTGAGTACCTCCTCCTTTTTGAAGTCGGTGGAAAACCATTTTTTTTTTCACCCAAAATGTGCACTCTCGTGTTAACGTGTAATAAGATTTTCGGAAAATGGAATAATTATTATTTTAATCAAAAAGTATTCGTACTAATTTTCAAGTTACCAGAATCATTTTTTTCATACAATTAGAAATCGTCACGTAAAAGAAAGTATCTTGAAAAATTAAACACTATATTTCACTCTCAGAGTTTAAATTTTCCAAAATAATTTCTCAGTGAATGCCTACGTAGTAAAAGGAAGTTATTGTGCCAATTTCACGCTTCTACGTACAACGGATTTTACAAATAGATCTGTGCATCTAAATACAATATTTTTCATACAAAATTTGCACCCTTGTTTTAAAACCGTAAGGGTAAATTTTATTATTTTGTAATTTATACCATTACATATTTTTCATCACGCTAAATATTTTTTCTCCATACAAAATTGAACATACTCTGCCCAAGTTAAGGGGTTGTTTTGAGAAATCGCAAAATATTTTTCTCCATATAAAATTACACATCCTCTGCCCCTTGCCCACTTAGGAGTTGTTTTGAATTCTCAAAATACGTATTTGTTTATTTTATTTACCTGGTACTTTCAGAAAGTATTAACTAATATTTTTTTAACAGTGGTAGAGCCACGCGGCAGCTTTTGCTGTCGCACGGATGGGCCGGCTCGAACCGGGGTGGTACCACGACCTCACAGAATACCAGCGTGAAGTAGAGGTTTACCTCTGCGTTTTGCTTGGTGAGTGCAGGTGGCCGGAGGCCCTTTTTACTGGAAATGAGGCATTCCATCTTAGTCCTCACGGGTGACAACGCATCTGCATTTTGATTCGCAAACGAGGATAGATGTAGATGTCTATGGGCCGCAGCAACCACTTACCATCAGGTGGACTGTGTGCTCGTTTGTCACCCTTATCCTATAAAAAAAATATAATTCTACATATTTAAGTATGTCATATTAAATGAAATTTATAAACAAAATAATAAGATTTCTGTTATAAAATAAGGATTTTGTCCAATTTTAAGAATTTCCTTAGCATATAATAATATAAATTAATAACACTTTATTTCTAAATATGCATGCACCCAGCCGTAAGTCATACAATATACGCGGTTACTTTACCTTTTTTTTGTAGGAAAATGTTACTTGAAAAGTCTTAAGTCTTTTTGCACTTTTAATATATAACAAACAACAAACACTATATCACAACGTTTTTATGGTTAATATATTTTAAGAAAAAAATATATATAGGTACATATATATTAAAGTTAGTATTAGTATATAATATGAGCTATTGCGCCCATAAGTAATGTAAATATGAGCAGCAATTATGAATAAGCATCCAAAGAAAAGGAATACAATCCGCCTTTTTACATCGCTCGCAACTTTTATTTAAATAAATCATTACGTTTCTTTTTGAAATGGTGATACTAATTGCTTTAGAATGTGAACTTTAGTAGCGAAGACAGTTCTCTATAACTAATGTAGCTATTATCGTGTTCTTGTGCATACATTGTAAATCTGTTTTCTGTTTCAATAAAGAAGTGTTTCATTTCATGTTTATTTCATCGCTGTAGTCGGATAAAATCAAGAAAATTACATTCAGTGAACTAATAAAACATTGAGTTTAACCCTTTCGCTGTCCCGTGCACTACATATAGGCCATTGCTAATGTCTTACTATTGTGTCTGGAAACCGGACAGTGAACGTGTTAAAACTCCGTCAATTTTTTTTAGGTTTGTTGTGATATTCATTTAGACAATAATGCCTAATTTCCAGCTTCTTTATTAGATGGCGTAATGATATACATATATTTAATTTAACAGATCGAGTGATGCCTAACACTATATAGTAGTGAAAGTCTCACCCAAGTCCATCCTCATGTTTTGTGTGATGCGTGTTCAGACAGACTGACAGACAGACAACGCTTCCAAAAATTATTGTTTTGGTAACTGTATCGACATAGATTATAATCCACGATTAAAATTTTCTATATAATTACCGTATTCTTTCTTTTAGAGCTTTTTATAGCAACAGATAGATACATGCTTTCAACATATCAACAATTGTGATTGTACCTATTCACATCGCTCAGCACTACAATACATTCGGCTGTAATTTTACTGCAGTAAGTCATGGCTATAATAATTAATAAATCTACTGAAGTGCATCGGATTACCATGTACCGTGATTAGTGGCGGTGTAAGAATATCTACAACCTCATAATTTCCCGTGGGATACGTAAGAAGCGACAGAGGGAAATTGAAACAGATGACGGACAGCAGCATCTTTCAACTAAAAATAATTAAAAAGAAAACTTCGGTTGCCAACCCAACTCAAGCGTGGCCACTAAGAAAATATCCCTCAGGAGTGGACTTATATGCTGTAACGGATGGAAGTGTCTTGTATAACATAACTCGCGTATATTGAAAAAATAATGTTTTATTTAAAAAAAAAACGCTATTTAGGGAAAATCAAAGCGATTGGTTCATTATTACACTAAAATAAACACTATGATGTTAAGAAAATTACGAGTAGGAATAATAAAAACAACTCCAAATCGGATAATGCGATTTTGAATCTCACAACAAAGTAAATTTTAAGTCTTATTGTACCTGCAAATGGGAAGATTATGCCTACTGCCCAGCTCCTATGATATCTATATTTATTCTAATGGTTTGACCTCTATGTACCACAATTATGAAAGTCTCATCTAAATACGTTCTCTGGTTTTTGTGTGATGCGTGTCCAGACAGACACAGACAGACGTTTCCAAAAACTTTCGTTTTGGCATCTGTATCGATAGTAAAGTGTACCCTTATTCAAATTTCAAAAAAATATTCAATGTACAGAAATCATCGTGTTAGAGTTTTGTTATAGTACACATAATAATAATAAAGTAATAACGAACTTAGTATAGACATTTGACATTTTTATTTATTTATGTGTTTAATTCTGAACAATACAAATTGTTTTGAATCATTTATGCAAAAATACAATTAAAATACTTAACAATCAAATTTACAATTATAAAATAATACAATAAAAATATAATTTACAATCAATATTAAATTAAAATAATTATAACAATTAATATAAAAATTACATTATGAAATATTACAATTAAGCATATAAAATTTACAATAAAAATTACAAGTCATATCTCATCAGTATAAATAAAATAAAGTATAAAATATCACAAAATAATTATAACAATATTTGTCACAAAACAAATTGCGGTTATTTTAAATGTCATCAAAAATTTTAAAACATTGTAGGTTATTTAATAGCATCAGCATGTAGAAATTCGTCAACACCATTATAACATTTTTCCAGTAGGAACTTTTTTAAGGTATTTTTGAAACTATTCTTGCATAACATATTTTTTAAGTCAATAGGTAATCTATTAAATAGAAGTACTGATCGATATTGAGAAGAGTGTCTAGTCATTACCATACGAGGGACGATTTTATTTTGAAAGTTTTTCTTTTAGTGTTTTGTTTTATGGTTTTTTGGTGTATTGTCTCATATTCGCCAATAAATTTTGCAAATTGCGTAAGTAAGACCAGTCAGTATATACAGGCATGGTACAGTCAAGATCCCAAGTCTTTTGAAGTGTTCGCGAAACGATTCTTTTTGTTTTATCCGGACCATGGTTCTGATTGCTTTTTTTGCAGAACAAAGGCTTTGTGTATATTATATTTAAAGCTCCCTCCCCAAAATAAAATACTGTAACGTAATCTTGACTCCACCAATGCGTAATAAACTAATTTTAAATGTTCAAGATCAGCTTCATCCCGTAAGCTTCTGAGTACGTAACAAGCTGAGCTTATTTTGCTCTCAATCTCGTCTAATTCATGTTTTCAATTTAGATTACTGTCTATCCTCACTCCTAAGAATTTGGCGACTTCTACGGACTGTACTGTTTTATTACCTAGTGTAACATTCAGGGTTGTGTTTTTTCTGACGTTATTGCGGAATAACATAACATTTGTTTGTTTAGTGTTGATCGCCAGGCCGTTGACAGTAAACCATAATCTAATGATGAATGATCCAATATTTGGTTTATTTTAATTTCTAGAGTCGCTATTTCAGAGGCTGAGTTAACAGCATTAGTGTTATCTGCAAAGACGACTAGCTTTGTTGAGTCTGTCATTTAACGTACATAATGGTTTAAATTATTAATAAAAGTAATAAATAATACGAGGCCTAAAATGGAGCCTTGAGGTACATTTACTTTTACGTTAATCATTTTGGTCTTTGTCACTATTTCAGACATGCTATCGTTCACTGTTTTTATTTCTACGAACCATTTTCTGTTTTGCTAGTAAGATTGAAAAAAATTCAGAGCCTGTCCTCGAACCTCATAATATTGAATTTTTCCAAAAGAAGATTATGATTGATGGTATCGAACGCAGAGCTCAAATCCATAAAGAGTACAGCTACCTTAAATTTATTATTTAATTTATCAACGACATCATTAAGCAGTGCGTCTATAGCGTTCTGTGTACCGATGTTGTTTTGCCAAATACCAAATTGCCCTCTGTCAATAACCTTGTTTAAGATAAGAACCTAGACTTAATTATGCGTTCGAATATTTTTGATATTGTGGATAGTAAAGATATAGGCCCATACATCTTGGCATCCGATATTAAGCCCTTCTTGTAAACAGGTACGATTTTGGCAATTTTCAGTTGATCAGGGAAAATACCCTCCTTTATGCACTTATGAAAGAAACAACACAATGGTTTGGCGAGAAGATCTATATTTCCTTTTATTATAGTAATAGGAATATCGTCAAAACCGCAGGATTTCTTGACCTCCATTTTTTGTGTGACCTTTCGCACTTCTTCTACAGATGTCGGTCTAAGTGTTATATCGTTTTTGGCTCGATTTGTATTACGATTAAGGGATGTTAGTGCTATCCCAATTTCTGTTTGATCATTATTGATACCATGATCAAACTGTTGAATAAAGATATCTGCAATTTTAGCTGGTTCATGAACAATAGTTTTGTCCACTTTTGTACACTTTAGCATTAGCTGGGTTTGTATTTTCCCGCTAGGTTCCTATGCCTGTTAATGAGTTTCCATACACTTTTGAATATTTTTTTGGAACGAGCGATCTCATTTCGAACTGCGTCTTTTTTTGTAAGTCTAATGATTTTCCTATAAATTGTAATATATTTGTTACGGTACCTGACAATTGATTCGTCATTATGAGATTCTTTACTTGTGCAAAGAAACCATTTCATTTGGCTTGATATTTTTATACCTTTGGTAATCCATCGTAAATTTGATTTTTCGTAGGTGTTTATAACTTTATTTTTATTCTTAAAACAGTCATCAAATATGGCCTTAATACATTTTACATGTATAAGATGCCGCGTTCTTCTTTCAATATTTTTTTAACTTATTACAGCCGGGGCTTGATCAATCTACCTGGTGATAGGTGGCGACGAAGCCCTAGATCATAAATCGCATTTTCTCAGCGTAACAAAAGACTATATTCACTCTTACTTTAAAGACGCCCAGATTGTATTAAACAAAGACAAACATTGCTTATCGCGTATTTAAATTAAATTTGTAACCTTTACGGTGTCGAAAATATGGGATGAATATATTAATGTTAATATTTAGACGACATTTTTTTTTAATTTGATTTTGTGATTTTCTTTAGTCCACTCAAAAGGGTCAAAAAATTTACTTTTAATGAAAAGTTAAATCTAACTTTAAAGTACTAAAAACATAAAATACACAACAGCTTCTGAAGTCGGTCGGGGTTTTAATTATTATTCTGTTGTTTTAGCATCTCTACATAGAGTAGTAAAGTGTCGAGATGCTAAGACTAGAGATAAACATAGACTTTGTATCAGACGGTCCAACGGGGAAGGTGCACGATCCCCCACATCTAGAATCTGCATAGGCGAAGTAACCATATATGTCAGACCATATACCAAGGCAAAGTCATAAACAGATATTAACGCATGATCGGTTAACCGAGAACCAAGCCATTCAGCGTCGTAGCCGTTAAAATCACCAAAGATCACGATCTCTGCAGATGGGACCTGTTGTAGCACGGTGTCTGCAGCGATTTGGACGCGGTCGATGAGTTAATCTGTGTCAGCATTACCTATAGAGGGACCAGTAGACACAAGGATTGTTATCGCTGACCTTCAAGACTGCCGAGGCGTCGAGTACAGATGTCCTCTCTGGCGTATACGTAAATTCCAGCCTGAGGCACAAAGTTGTTCTAATTTGTACCCCGGATAGGTGAGATGTATCGACCGGAAAGGACATCTGCGTTTCGGTTAGAAAGAGCAAGGTCGCCTTCGCTATCTGAAGATTTTTTTTTCAAAATTTTTGTTAAAAAGCTAAATTTTCACCAGCACACCACAAGTGGCTATGAAAAGCGTTTTTTTAAATCATCACGCATGTTAAACATGTAATCTATTAAAAAATTTTTTTGAATACCCCCAACTACTCGTAATAGGTCACGAAAGATAAAATTAAATAACTAATCGATGTTGAAATTTAATACTGCTTTATCTTTTCTGTGAGCTTTTATATCGTAAGATAAACTCTAATCATTAAATGGATAGGAAGGAGCACGCTCTTTCGAAGAGCACTCACTCTCCGTTAATAGTCTGTTATGTTGTGAAACTAATTGCTACAACTAAGAACGAATTTAAGCTTAAGAGCAATCTAACTCAAGTATAACGTGAAACAAAAAAGTTGTTTTACGGTAAGCGTATAGTTTGTGTCCATGACTCCGTCCGCGTAGCAGTTGAAAATAATATTTTTGCAACACTGAATTTTATTCTTTCAAGAAGTTTCTGTCTATGATTTCTTTCGCGTGGAATTCAAATTGCTTACGTCATAATGTGTGATAACTACAGGTTACATTTTATACTGGTACCTTTTTTTATATGAGAGGGGAAGTAGGATAGAATTGCGGCTGCCGCTGAAGGCCCCAATGCTCTCCAGGAGAGGTTTCACTTCAACGTGAAAATGCAATGTGGTACAAAAACAGTTACTTTAATAATACTAATCGTTGCTGGTCTGAAATATTTTTTTTACTTTTCGTCGAACACAAAGATAGTTTAAATGAAAATATGAAGTTTTTATTTACATATATTTTATTGAAAATCAAACAATCACTTTGTTTTCAAAACACCATTTCTTAATACATAAAACATTTTTTGACGCACAGATTTTCTTAAGAGTAAAACATTTATACAGTAAATTATCCAAGGAGGTTATATTATATAGGGAGTGAGCGCTTGAAACATTGAAAACGTTCCTCATTTTTCTTAGAAAGAGAGGCACCGAGTTTTGTATTTTATCCCCTTCTAACATTGATAAGTGTTTACACAAGATAAAAACATTACCAATGTTTAGACAGTTATTGACTTAAAGTAATATTTTAGACGTATGCTAGAACGATAATCTTACATTTTTTATCGCTAATCATAGTTGGTATATTCCATATTGTATTTTAATTATATATTAAAATACAATATGGAATATACCATACAATATGGAATTTACCATTTTAACAGTGGTAGAGCCACGCGGCAGCTTTTGCTGTCGCATGGATGGGCCGGCTCGAACCGGGGTAGTACCACGACCTCACAGAATACCAGCGTGAAGTAGAGGTTTACCTCTGCGTTTCGCTTGGTGAGTGCAGGTGGCCGGAGGCCCTTTTTACTGGAAATGAGGCATTCCATCTTAGTCCTCACGGGTGACAACGCATCTGCATTTTGATTCGCAAACGAGGATAGATGTAGATGTCTATGGGCCGCAGCAACCACTTACCATCAGGTGGACTGTGTGCTCGTTTGTCACCCTTATCCTATAAAAAAAATAATTAAGCTTATTATTAAATAACACGAAAAAAACTACTAAAACACTTTAATGTATGAAATTTATGATTCCAAATGTCAAACAATTAAATTCTAATGTAATTTTAAATGGAGAGAAACTGAGTCTTGTAGATGCCACCATTTTTCTTGGAATCACATTAGATGCCAAGCTTCAATGCAGCCCCCATATATCAAAATTAGCAAGCATAGGTACTTAGCTCTGCAGCATATGCTGTGAAAAAGTTTAGAAGTCTTACCAGTGTTGAAACAGCTAGACTAGTTTATTTTAGCTATTTTCATAGTATAATATCGTATGGTATTTTGCTATTGGGACACGCAGCTGACACAAAAATTATATTTGTTTTACAGAAGAGAGCCATTAGAGCAATTTATGATTTAAAGACTAAAGAGTCGCTGTGATAAAAATTTACGGAAATTAATATATTTACTTTGGCCTCTCAATACATTTATGAAAATGTAATGTACGTACACAAAAATAAAAGTAGTTTTACAAAAATAAGTGATATTCATTCTGTAAATACTAAGAACAAACACAAGCAAGTAGTACCAGTTACTCGACTCCGTCGAGTGAGTAATTCATTCTTGGGGAGATGTATATGCTTTTACCACAAAATTCCAGAAAATATACAAAATTTGACCTCCTCAAAGTTCAAAAACTTTAATAAACTAAGTTTGTATAAAAAGGGTTATTATAGTAGTAAAGAATTTATGGATGATAATAACCCCTGGGAATGAGGTGATCACTACCAAGCTATTTCTAATTTGTTGTGTTGTTAATTTATAGAACATACATGATTGTAAGCCGTTATTTAAAAAAAAGTTCCGCTGGGTTTCTTGCTGGTTCTTCGCAGCACAGAGGTTTTTTTCGAACCAGTGGTAATTAAACAAAAGAGTGACTTTCAATAAGTATTACTATTACTATTCAATAAGTATCTGCCTCTATGCAAGCTTGATATATATATAAAAGAAATGTATTTATAAATGCTATTAGAGTTTACAATAAACTGCCTAACACTTTTAAAGGCCTCCCTTTCGTAATTTTTAAAAGGAAACTCACAGAATGGCTGGCAACAAAATGTTTCTATAGGTTAGACGAATATATGAATTATAAAGAAATGTAAAAAAATGGTGAAATGTAGAAAAACTTATTAATTTTATTTAATTATATTTTTTTGACATTTTTTTAGATACTATACATTTATATATAATCAATTACCTAATTAATTCCATTTTTGACATATATTTATTGTAATTTAAATACTTGACGCTAAAATATTTTTACGTAACTACGTAATTATTTTCTTAAATACTTTACCTCGTTAAATTCTAATAATAATATTTTTGTATATTGTAGATATTGCATGCTATTATCTTGGTAGAATGTAAGGTCAAGTTAATAAATAACAACATCATAATATTATGTACTACATTCTGGCAATAAATAAATTTGAATTTATAATCTATATTGAATAAAAAAGTTTCTGTTTCTGTTACACGAATGTTCTTTCCCTAAAAACTAGGAGATGCATTTTACGCTATAGATGACAACACTATTTTAAAATTTGACATTGTCAAATGAATGAATATATTGTTTTTTTTAAATATAGAATAGGGTGACAAACGAGCACACAGTCCACTGGATGGCAAGTGGTTGCTGTGGCACATAGACATCTATATCTATCCCCGTTTGCGAATCAAAATGTAGATGCGTAGTCACCCGTGAGGACTAAGATGGAATGCCTCTTTTCCAGTAAAAAGGGTCTCCGGTTCTCTACACTCACCATACGAAATACATCAGTGTTGAGCTGCTATTTTACGCTGGTATTCTGTGAGTGCGTGATCCTTCCCCGGTCGAGCCGACCCATTTGTGCTACAGTTGTACTACTCATATAGCTACAGCATGGCTTTACCACGTAGAAAACGCCTTGTGCTAATCATTCGCTAAATTTATGTGAAGTGCACTGCACACTTAGGGAGCGTTAATTAAAGTTTAACTTTTTTTCGGAACAGTAGAAAGTGTTTACAGGTTCTTTTCATCATCCACACGTCAATGGGAAACTTTAATAAAAAGTGTAGGCGTATCCGTCAAAAGACTCTCAGAGACAAAATGAATTGCTCATCATGACGTTAATAAACCACTGCAGAAAAATAAAAAAAAAACTAGTATAAACACTCGAAGATATATATGATCTATGGAGTGTAGAGTAGAAGGAGGACCATCTCTGTATATGAAAAGTGTCCCTAAAAACGCGTCCAATAAGGGTGGCGCTGCAGTAGTAAAGAATAAATTAATTAGAATAAGATGATGAAATAAACAAGGACCGACCAATCCGCTTGGTTTTGTACTACGTAAATAGTTGAGGTTTTGTATACTGGCATTTTACTAACTACTCTAGTCATGAAATTTTTAAGTATTTGAATTCAGTTGACTTCACTCCGTCTACAACAGCTATATTCATATCGTAGTTTTTCAGACGCCAGCGCTATTGTGGTAGGTTTTGGAACCTCTATTTTCAGTATATAGTGGGACACTTTTTCAACTTTTGCACCTTATAAGATGGTTCTCCTTCTACTCTACACTCCATAATATGATCCCAGCACCAACAGAGAAAACGTCGATACAAAAGAAGCAGTATCTACACTCTTACCAGCTTTGTGTGAATTCAATTTTTTATTCTATCTTTCCTTTTGGTGTAAAATCCTAATAGAAGTTAGTCAGACACAAAAGCAAATACTAAATAATATAATAATAATCTAGATTATCACTGGAAAAGTAGGAGATAAAAATCAAAGCCCGAAAGTTTTTCTTCAAAGCCAACGTATTCAACTAGTGGAAAAAGCTATTCCCTACGTAACAAAAAATGTGAGAATGTGGAAATTTCGATTGAAGGAAGAAGAGAAATGAGGAGATTTCGAAAACGTTTACCAGGAGAAATGACCCGATATGCTGGACTAACATTGCCAGAGGAGCTGCAAAGAGCTATGTTAGAATATCTTGACAGAGTTTACGAGGAACTAGACTATTGCTACTGAGCAATGGATGATATTCTCGTGACATTTAGTGTTGTTCAGCCTTATACTCTGCTAACGTCACCAGATGATCTTCAAATAATTCAAAATCTGACAAAAATCTTCGATGATTTTTCTGCAGGATATATAATTTTGGAGACTTCACGACTTGAAAGCTACCAGCATTTCTTCCCAAGAAGCGGTTCAATGTAACTCATTGGAGCTTTTCTCGTAAAATTGGCCTATTCTGAATCTGTTCCGAATCTAACGCTGTGTCTAATTTTTTTTTACTATTAAGTTTCATGTGAAGAAAGCTTATCAAAATTCAAGTTAATAAAATCTAACTTAAGGTCTACAATGAGCCAAGCGGGACTAACCAGTCTTTTCATTTTATCTATCGAAAATGAGAAGAAAGTAAACTTTGATAATATATTAGAATATTTTAGCAAAATAAAGTCCCGTTAGCATGTATAGCATTTTTTTGTTTTATTTTGGGGGGTGCTTGATAGAAAACCGCCCTGGGTGTCAACCAACGCTACGCCGCCACTAGTTACCGTAAGGTTTGATACTGTAGCGAAGCAATAATTTAATCAAAATATTAAACGGAGTTTAATTATAACACTATTCAGCACTTTCTATATCGAAAAAAAAATACGCATTTCATTTTCCGTGATACTGTATACACTAATAATATTCTCAAAATATTGTATCATGGACACTCTATTAGAATGAAATGCAACACCTAACTCGGTGCCTTTCATTCATTTCAAGGTCACTGATTTAGGACCGTTTCTCTAGTATGAAGTGCGCACTCCCTATATTTTACAATCTCCTTGAAATTATCTTTACAATAAAGTTCACAAAGAGTACTTAAATTTGGAGCTCCTAAGCAATTTATATCTATGATAGTGTTATTTTTTTAGTGTAAGTATATTTTATTTTATGTGAGGTTAGTCCGTGCTATGTACAGAGCATCCCGTACATGTGTACGATCTGCCGCGGGAACTACGGGCAGTATCGATGTGGCGGTAGGGCTGCACCAAGGGTCGGCATTGAGCCCTTACCTCTTCCTACTGATTATGGACGCTTTGACGTCGGACCTGCAGGATGAGGCACCCTGGTGCATGCTCTTTGCCGATGACATCGTGCTTGTCGGGGAAGAAGGCATCGAGGTACAGAGCAGACTGACGGGGTGGCAACGGAGGCTGAAAAGTGTTGGCTTGAAGATCAGCAGATCCAAAACCGAATATCTGTGCTGTGATTTCGGCGGTCTTTCCAGTCCTGTACCCATGTCGTTGGATGGCGCTATACTGCCTATCTGCTCAGATGTCAAGTCCCTCGGTTCCCTCATTCAAGGCGACGGCGGAATAGATAGAGCTGTGCAGCATAGGATTAACGCTTGGTGGATGAAATGGCGACAGGTCACAGCCACAACGTGCGATCCCCGAATGCCAATAAGGCTGAAGGGGAAAATTTACATATCGATCATCCGACCTGTCGTCATGTATGGAAGTGAATGCTGGGCCGTCAAGAAGAAGGATGAAAATAGACTGCATGCGAATGAAATGAGAATGTTACGATGGATGTGTGGTGTGACAAGGATGGATAAGATAAGGAATGAGTATATAAGAGGAAGCCTGAAAGTAGCGCCAGTGGTAGAAAAGGTGAGAGGAAGCAGATTGGCATGGTTTGGGCATGTGATGCGGAGGAATGAAAGTCATGTCACAAAACGAGTGTTGAATATGAATGTAGAGGGACACACGGGCAGAGGAAGGCCGAATAAAAGATGGATCGATTGTGTGAAGAGTGATATGAGAATGAAAGGAGTAAGTATGGAAATGACGGCTGATAGAGAGGAATGGAACAAAAAGATTTACTGCGCCGACCCCAGATAATGGGAAATGGTTTAGAGAATGATGAGAATGATGATAGTGTTATTTTCGTCACAAAGATCTTGTACCCATTTTGTTTTTTCACACCCTTTTAAAAACATATTTTTATCTTTCAAATATATCTTGATTATTCTGTGAAACTGTATATAATGAACATAGCTCTCACTACATCGATACCCTCTGTGCTTTTCAATCCAGCAAATTTGTTTTTTCTCTACAAGAGATAGTGAAGTGATAGTCTGAGAGCTGGCGACGTATTTTGGGAAGGTCCTTTGGGCAAGTTGAAATTATGAAAAAATATAATTTCGTCAATTGGCGAATCCAGTCCTGCGAGTCTGGCTGAGCGTTTACGGTTCATTTGTTACTGCGCAGCATATAACATTTGCAAAAAAAAATCCCAAAAAAATATGTTTTTTTTTGCAACTTGATTTCTTCTTTATTCTTTAATTTAGTTTTTATATAATTCAAGAAAATAATCCCAGACGTTTTTGTCGGTTGTAAAGTATTACCAGACCTCTCCAAAATTTCTATTTATTTTAATTCCCAAAAAATATACTTTTGTCAATCTCAAATTTTAATCACGTATTTTTTGAGTAATTTTTAATAACACCTGCAAATCGCCAGACGAATTTAGCGGTTGTAAACAATTCCCAGACGTGAATAAAGTTTACCAACTAATACGACAAAAAAGTCTTATGCGTAGCCATAAATGCGAGAAAGATAGCTTATTTAAGAATGCCGGCAGCAGATGGAGGCCTAAGCTCCTCCAGCTAAGCTCCTCTGGGCGATCCTGTACGTGTTCACAGGTTCACGGGAAGTTTGCAGTCTGTGAACAGGTACAGAATCGCCCCCGTTACTACATTAGATTTGATAGACCTCAAATCCTCGCTAAAGAACACCGATTCCTTCCAATGATGATTCGCGAGACTATTGAAATCAAAAAACATCCTAATTTCAATAGAGAAGATGGCTGGGTGCTACCATCTGCTTACGTTACGTTACTTAATAAAATAAGTTAAAATACGCGATAAAATCCCTAAAATTAGTTTTATTCATTTTTGCTGTCTTTAAATCCTTGAAAATCTACGATTATTGTATTGCTATTCATGATGTTTTCTTAACGATATGACTCAGTGGTTTGTAATCGTATATACAAACGTTTATAATCAAGCAATTTAAAATAAGCAGCTGTCTGATCTGGTATTTCTGGATCTGTTTCGATTCTAACAACACTTAAAAGAATCAGTAATTAAATAAGCGCTTGCAGGAATACTTTTTTTATTATTATGATATAAACATAGATCAGTATAAAATATATAATATAATAAAATATAGTTTTAGATTTAGAATTTTAATTTATATTTTATATTTTTTATTTTTTATTTAGATTTTTGATTTTTGATTTTATCTGTAAGCAAAAACACGTTATTTAAAGGATTGAGCCAGGTACTAAATATTCCTAAAAATGATTACAAACTCATTATGTTACTATACTAAAGTCAGTAATTAAATAAGATATATTTAATATAATGAAATACTCAGAACTCAAATATTTTATGGCAGTCATCATTTTTATGTTTTATTAAATTGCGGCTTTCGACTTTGTATTTGAGTTTTCATATACAGATTTCTGAAAGAAAACGATGAATTAAAACTCATATATATAAGTAACACTGATAAAACTAACGCTTAGTTGGATACAAAACTAGAAAAACGAAAAAAAATAATTTATATAAGTATATTTAATGGTAAAAAAATAAATTATAATACAAAAAATGTTATTTATCTTTATTATTGTATCGACTTGAATTTCTATTATTTAATACATTTTGAATATTTTAAACAGAGTTTTAATAAATTTAAAGGTTTTTAAAGACAAAATTAAAACTTTACTATACTATAATACTTAATGTTCGAAATGAATGTATTTAACTTCATTGTTTGTCGCTGTCTACCCATAGCCAAATGACGGACAGATCTAAACCTTTAAAGACTACCGAGACGTCGAGAACAAAAATGTCGTCTCTGAGGCCCAATTTGTGCCTCGGCTACGAGAGATATAAAGTATCAGTCGGAGAGGACACCCGTGTCTCGTTTAAAAACCAGCCTTGTTTTTTAGGTAGCGGACGGCGTTAAGGTTTGAATGAAGTCGGAAACGGAGACCCTTTTTACTGGAAATGAGCCATTCCATCTTAGTACTCAGGGGTGACAACGCATCTGCATTTTGGTTCTTAATCGACGATAGGTGTAGGTGTCTATAGGCCACAGCATCCACTTACCATCAGGTGGACTTTGTGCTCGTTTTTCACCCTTATTCTTTAAAAAAAAGTCCCCGGATGCTGCAGAAATTCATGGATAGTATGACAAGGGTCACCTTTGTCTTCTGTCGCGTGGCTCTACCATTGTTTTAAGAAAAAAAAACTATTAAAATCATCATCATCATCCTCATTACAGTCTATTAAAGTCCAATGCAGAACATATGCCTCCCCCATAGATTGCCTCTTAGGCGGACACTTGCCGTAGTTTGGATTGGTAACCGCAGTTTTTTTTATTTCTAGTCGTTATGAGAAGGTGCTCCTGCACATCTTCTGATTTTGTCCTCTGTCGCCTCTTACGACACCCACGGTACGATGTCGGATTGCGGATATTCCTACACTGCCACTACACCGTTTCGGTATGTGACCACTAGACCAGATGAGCATCGACTGATCTCCATCCCACCCATCTGTCTTTGCATACAATTAAAATGTCTTCAAGGCAAGAGTGAAAAGACGTGTCTTAAAACAAGTCACCACTTTCCATTAAGTATAACCACTTACCACCAAGTGGGATAGTAGCCAATTAGACTTATAATAATAAAAAAATAGTCAGGGAAAAGTCAATCGAAGATGATATAGTAATAATTTTACGTCAATTATCAGCAAAGATCTACTTAAACGCTCAATTCAATTTGGGCTGTTTTAAATTTAAATTGAACTTAAGTGATTCAAAACCACTTTGAAAAACATCAAGAATGTATCCAATCTATTTGACTAGTCATTTGGATTAGAATATCATGCTTTTGTTTTAGTATCCAAACAACGCTCTTAACATAACAAGTATTTTCCATCTTAGTCCTCAGGGGTGACAACACATTTGCATTTTAATTCTTAACCAAGGATAGATGTAGGTGTCTATTTAACACAGTATACACAATCATTTATTTATTATATACATAGAATATAAACAAGATTAAATTACAAGGATAGCTCTTGAAATGAAAACGGACAAGACAAAAGTCATGTGTAACGTCCATGTCGCACCAAAACCGGTAATTGTTGAGTGCACTACACCCGAAGTTGTTGACGAATACACAATCATTTGTAGGTATATTATGTACATAGAATATAAACAAGATTAAATTACAAGGATAGCTCTTGAAATGAAAACGGACAAGACAAAAGTCATGTGTAACGTCCATGTCGCACCAATGCCGGTAATTGTTAAGTGCACTACGCTCGAAGTTCTTGGCGAATATGTTTACCTGGTACACATTTTTGGACTATGTAAGGTAAAGGCACTTTAATTTCAATTTGTTCCAAAATTGGCATCATATTTCGAGGTATTTAGGAGAACTGCCTTTACGAGTGATTTACAAGCTCTTTTTTACTTTATTTTTTCTTCATCCTTTTTTACTTTCTCTTGTTCAATTGATAATACATATTTGAGTAATCATATCAACAAAGGTCTGGGTTAACGTGTGTATGATTTAAAATAATTGGTTAGTTTTGCATCAGCAGCTGGTCCAAACGCGCGCTTCATACATTTTGGACCTTGTGCACGTGAGTACCATGTCTTTTTTTTAAATTATAATTTTTTGGTTATTTTTGTACCGTGGGTGAAATTATTTGTGTTAAACTATTTCTATAATTATATTTTTAATCGAAAACATTTAACTTTATTATTTATTATTATTATTATTATTATTGGATTAAATTTTTATTTTTCTTGATTGTTTTTATGATTAGGCCTTTCCCGCTTTGGATTCGACAAGTTAAAAGACAACAATTAAAATCTAATTCTGATGTATACTTTTGTGTTTCGTCCACTAATTACAGCATATCAACGGTAATCTACTTGGGTATTTTTTAATTCATTTTACGGGAAAGCTTAGAAGGAGAGAATTAAAAGCTTGTAATTAATAGTTACTATAATATAGTATTATAATAGTCTTATAAAACATATACTTATTGAAAGCAGACTCCTAAAGTAATAAAAATGTGTGTTTGTGTATGTGCATGCTTTTTTACCCTGACATACAGTCCACAAACTATTGAAAGGACCATTTGAAATCATACAAAATTCACAGCTAATTCGGTCAATCAGTAAACCTTGTCGGCAACATTTTAAAATTATTTGATGAAAATCTCTACTCTGTGCGACTGTTTGACCACAGACTGACTACTTATGTTTTTGTCATTGGTCTTTGAGTAATAACATACATATTATAAAAATATTAAACTATGATACATATTATGCTTGTACCATAGACTTAGAATATACGTGCGAATATATTCTAAGTCTATGGTCTGTACTTACTCTGAGATATTGGCAGTATGAACGTTAACAAGGTATGTTTTAATTAATTTAATGTATTTGTAATTATACTTTATATGTGCTTATAAAAAGGTACAAAATGTTCCCTTCGCGTATTAATATATATATAGATAAAGATATTTTCTTTTTGACAAGGAGTCAGAAGAGCTCTCGAAAGATTTAAGTACCATAAGATATGAAAAGTATGGGATTGAAACATTCAAATATGTCGGTAGTCCCAATTCTGTTAGCTTAAACACTCATAGCAATCTTATATTTCGTCAACACTCAGATGTTTCAATGTAAAAAGACCTCTTCTGAGTTTTTACTGAGCCAAAACGAGGTAGAGAGGATAAGCGATTGCCGTAAAGTAGTAAGCGAGCAACCTGGGTTCAATCCCCGTCGGTATCAATGAAACTATTAATTTCAATTTTATGTATTGTATGTACGTTTCGTGATGAAATATACAACGTGAGGAAACCTACATGTCTGACATGTGACCAATGGCAAGTCTGTCACCGCCGCTAAAAGAAGGCTTATTAATTTGGCTGCAGAAGAAATCAGGCGATGTGGGCATAAGCTGGCCAGTACGCCTCCAGCCAACACAGCCGAAGCCACCAACATCATTGACTGTGATTTGAAGGCGGACATTGTGGCATGTGTAAGAAGCGAGATGGCCAAATTTAAAGGCCAGATTACAGCTCAACTTCAGCAGCACCAGCAGCAAGCGCGACCTGCCTCTTATGCTCAGGCCGCAGCTACCATCAGCAGAAACAGTGATCGTAGGATGGCACCGCCCACTCCACTCCCTCATACAAAGCCAGCAATTATATTTTCCACGGCAACTGAAGTCCAAACCAGACAGGAGACAGTAGAAGCCTTTAGGAAGAATATATCATACAAGGATTCCAACTACTCGCCCTCTAGGATACAACCCGTGTCGAACAATAAATTGAGAATTGAGTTCGATACCGAGGCTCAAAGGGACGACACACTGGCGCGGCTGCAAAACAAAATAGAGGTAAGGGCTGAGCCTGTTCGCAGGCTCAAGCCAATGTTTATTCTCAAGGGCATATCAAAGGATGTGCCATCAGAGGAATTAATACATATTATGCACAAACAAAATACTGAACTTACCGCGCTTTTTACTAGTGACTGTGACCCTGCTAAGAACCTGAGACTCCGATTCAAACGCGAAAATAAAAATAAAAATCTTTATAATGCTATCTTTATTGCAGAACCTAAAATCTACAGAAAGGTGTTAGAAATGTCTAGAGTGTCCATCGACCATCAGCGCGTTCATGCAGCACCGTTTTCACCGTTCCTCCAATGCCACAGATGTCTCCAGTTTGGTCATATGAAAACCAACTGCTCCGCCACAGTCAGTCCTTGCGCTCATTGTACAAGCACCGATCACACAGTTTCTGATTGCCCTATTATAAACACACCCAACAGCGCGAAATGTTATAATTGCACTACACACAATGAAAAATATAAAACTAAATTAGACAATAAGCACACTGCCACTTCTAATAACTGTTCGAGACTGCGAACCATGAGGGAGAAAATAGGTCATCGTATCGACTATGGATCTGCATAATAAAAAATTAAGATGTCTACAGTGCAACATAGATAAGTCGAAGCACAGTTTACAAGAATTACTACTCTTCTTCATGGCTGGAAATTACGACATTGCATTAATCTCTGAACCTTACGTTGGAACGAATAAGGAAATGAAATCTGTGCATAGCATCAACATCTACCAATTTCCAACAGAAAACAGAGTCAAAGCCTGCATACTAGCTAAACCAGAATGCGGGACGATTATAGGGCTATCACAGTATTCCTCTCCTAATTTAAGTGTAATTAAGTTAACCAATTGTAATCGCAATATGTACATCGCCTCTGTTTATGTCGAACCTGACAGAGATGAGCTTAATACTCTTGATCATCTGGACACCTTTCTTAAGGCGACAGGCAACACACCTAAAGTCGTGGGTGGCGATCTGAACGGGTGGCATCCTATATGGGGAAGTCACAGAGGAAATCCAAGAGGCGATGTGATAATGGACCTAATTTACAGTAATGACCTCTTTGTTTGCAATATCGGAAATACACCAACGTTCGAAGCCGTCACCCGCGGCCGGGTACGTTCGTCGATAGTTGACATTACATTGGCCTCGGGTTCCATTCTGGATCATATATCCGACTGGAAGGTTAATTTGGACGTATGTCCATCCTCCCAGCACAACGCAATAGAATTCCATATCAATTATTCACACGCACACACACAGATACACGCCATCTCTTCTCCTGCCGAACAGACAAACAACAGACCCACATCCACATTTTTGTATAAATCAAACAAAGCTTGTTGGCCTCTTTTCAAAGAAGCTCTTCACCTACGCATGACTATGTCAAATATCCTTGACATAGATATTTCATCTGTGAGTCCTGAAGGGTTAGAGGAGGTTATCGACAGGATCAGTGACATCATCCACTCCGCTTGTCGCTACAGCATGCGTACTGCAGGAAGGGGAGCGAAATACAAACCACCGTGGTGGACTGAGGAACTGGAGGCCCTTAAACAGGAGGTGATTAACACTCATCGCATGATTCACTTACATAAACACCGCAATTTGCCTCTGAATGATCTGCTGACAAAGCTAGCTACCAAAAAAACAGAGTACTCTAATAAATTAAGATATGAATCAACTAAACACTTTAAGGAGTTTTGTAATCTTCAGACAAAAGAAAATGTGTGGTCACTGACAAATAGGCTTCTAAAAGCAAACAGACTAAGACGGCCCCCAGTCACCTTGAATCTGGGTAATGGGTACACCAATAACGTAATAGAAACAGCCGATGCTATTTTAAACCATTTTTATCCTGACGACCTACCTGATACAGAACCCAGACACCATCAACTCAGAAATTTATTCAATACTCTCCCACATACACAGGACGACCCACCTTTCTCTGGAGAGGAGATACTGGAATATCTTAGACAAATGAACTCGAATAGGGCCCCGGGTGTAGATAACCTTACGTCTGACATATGCAGCCAATTTGCTAGTGATTATACTAAATTGCTTACGGATATATTTAACCGATGTTTATCGCTAAGATATTTTCCAAAACAGTGGAAAGTCGCTTATGTAAAAATTATTCCCAAACCGGGAAAGATGAGCTGTGGAGAGCTGAGTTCATTTCGCCCAATAGGCCTCTTGCCTGTATTTGGCAAGGTGTTGGAAACGCTGTTTATTAAACGAGTAACACACTGGGCTGCAGTGAATAACAAAATCAACAATAAACAGTTTGGCTTTACTAAACATAAAAATAGTACACAGGCTATCAATACTGCTCTTAAAATTATTAAACAGGCCAAAGAGAATAAGAAATTAGCTATCGCTGTCTCACTAGACATCAGAGCAGCCTTTGACAACGCCTGGTGGCCGGCGCTTTTCCAACGACTGCGGCATATTGGCTGCCCTGCTAACATTTTCGGACTCATAGACAATTATGTTCGCGATCGTGAAGTGCTACTTGACTACGCGGGTGTGCGTGCCTCAAAAATAATGTCTAAGGGCTGCATTCAGGGCTCGACATGCGGTCCAGTAATGTGGAATATTATTCTAGACGAGCTCCTTGACATGGAGCTTCCAGGGGGCAGCTACATACAGGCATTTGCGGACGATGTGATGCTGGTAGTCTCGGCTGGGAGTGTTGACAGTTTGCAAAATATTACCAACCATGCTCTCCATAAGATAGCCGAGTGGGGAACCAGCGTAAAACTGAATTTTAGTCCCTCGAAAACACAGATGATCGCTTTCACTCCTAAGGCCAAAGCAGCCAGAATCACTATGGGTGGATGTGATCTCACCTTTTCATCGGAAATAAAATATCTGGGGGTCATCTTAGACGAGAAGCTTTTATTTGGCCGTCATGTACGTTACGTGATTAATAAAGCTGTGCGGTTATTTAACACCTTATGCATTTACACGCGACCTACTTGGGGGCCTCATCCTGAGAACATCCGCACCATATACCAGCAAGTAATTGAACCTATTATCACTTATGCTGCTGGTGTATGGGGCCATGTAGCCCATAAAAAGTGCATCAGGAGGAGGCTTGAAGGTGTACAGCGTGGCTTTGCTATTAAAGCAATAAGAGGCTTTCGCACAGTGTCTACGTCTGCGGCCATAGCTCTCGCTGATCTGATACCCCTAGATCTTAAAGTAAGGCAAGTCCACAACATTGAAAAATCTAGACTTACAGGCACTTCTCATTACATTCCCAGCGATCTTCCTTTAGAGAAACCCATACCCGTACACAAATACTACACCCAGCAGAGAGACTTAAAATCAATCCTAAACTCACCACTGCACGGGCGGAAGTCGATGCTCTTGTTGGACTTGACACAACAAAAATTTTCACAGATGGCAGCAAATTGGAAGACGGAGCAGTTGGCGCTGCTTTTGTCTGTTACCATTCCACACGACACACAGACAAAACCACTCAAACATTCAATAACGCACATACGGAAAGCTCGATAGAAGCTATAAAGAAATATAAACTCCACTCAACGTGCACTGTATTCCAGGCCGAACTTTTCGCAATCCTTAAGGCTTGTGAATGGGCAGCTGATAAGCGGTGCACGCATACAGTAATCTACACGGACTCTCTTTCGGCCCTACATTCCATACAAGACAGATCCAATACACACCCAATTGTTAACAAGATTCACCATATTATTCACCGACACAAATGTTTTGGCACCATCGACTTTGCCTGGGTCAAGAGCCATACTGGCATAGCTGGCAATGAGGCGGCAGACATGGCGGCTAAAGCAGGAGCTAAAGCACACAAGGCACCTGACTATTTCGCAACACCTACGTCTTACATAAAACACAGAATTAAAATTGAGACGCACACTCTTTGGCAAACCAGGTATGAGAGCTCTGAAACAGGCAGACATACCAGAGAATTACTACCGACACTGGATCTCATACAGGAACTTAGAGCGGCTACCAATATGAGTTTCCACTTGACTCAGGTTCTCACCGGCCACGGATACCATAAAAGTTATTTGTTCAGATTTAAAATCACCGCGGATGACAAATGCCCTTGCGATTATAGGATCTACGCATATATTGCGTACTACGCAAACTATTGAACATCTACTCCAACAATGTCCCGCGTTTAGTGCCGCGAGAAATGATCATGAATTAATCTGTAACATTTCTGGTGTGTCTCCTTTTAAAATTGCCGAACTCATTAAGAAAGAATCAACCCTGAACTCGTTTGTTAAATTTGTTAAAACAATTGTATACAGACTTAAAAAATTTAATAATACCTAGATATAACTTAGGCACAATATAGATAAAACTTTAGATTTTATGGTACCTATTACAATTCAAGTTTGATTTTGTTAGTAATTTCATCAGTTTATATCAACTAGTTTCCAGAAAAATGTAACTAATTGAGAGTTTTCTTTAGTTTTAATGATTTTATATTAACAACATTTTCTTTAATAGTCCTAAAACGTTAAATTTCTCTAGTGTATCACTGTATATACATATAAACAGAAAATTTGTAAATAGAAACTCGTAAATTTTATAATTATTTACTCGTACGGTTAAAGCAACACCACTGTATCAAATCGCAGTGCTGTTTGTAATTAGCCGTCTTTGTATAATAATCTTGCACTTGTTTACAAAACTATATTAAAAATGTGTAACAGTAGTTAATAAACGGCTACTAGGGATGGTGTAATCTCTGGTAGAAAAATCAAAAAAAAAAAACCTACATGTCTAAGGAATTAAATATTTAGGGGACATGGTAAAGTCCGTCAGTACCTACCGAAGCAAAGCAGCGGACTTAACTAATTCACTCCCTCCTCTCATGTCCTCTCATCATCATTTCTCATCTCCAGTAATGCAAACTTTTTCAAAAATATAAACAAGCCTATCCCATATATAGCCACATATAAAGATTGTGACTTTACTATGTTCTCACCCAATTCGAATGTCTCGAAAGTATTTATATTTATATTGTTTTAATACTTCTTAAGAAGTTACTCTTCTCATCTTATCGTAAAAACGTTACATCGAATACGGGTAGATTCAGTCGAAAGGGCCAAGTGGTGGCGGTATAAAAGGATTCTCAACCCATTTCGTCACGTGGGTGTCGTAAGAGGCGTCTGTCTCTGCGAAACGTCATAATTTTATGGCTTCGGACAGATGGCGGTGTACCATCTCGTTTACGTCAAACGTTAAAGAACAATGCACCGGCAATAGTCAGCGGCACCAAACGGACATGATTTAAAACGGCGATGATGAATCCGCCAGCAAAGTGTGACAAATAAAGCAAATTGTCCCTGTAACTGGATACGCCCATTTGACCGTGGATGGGAAAGGGGAGATCCCGCCGGGCAAGTTGCTCAGCCCGGGGAGCGGCCGACTCTCCAAGTGGTAGTTGTCAGTTGAGACAACTTAGACTTCACATGAGAGACAGCCATTACGGCCGGGCTTCGAACTCGGGCGTTCGTAGGGACTTGGCCGCTGAGAGAGCACGTACCCCCAATACGTGCGTCATCATCGTGGACCGGAAGGGTAGAATTAGCAGCTCTAACCTGGTCACTGTTTCACTGTGTAGAAATGGACCCCCCAAGTGGTAGTTCGGAGAATACTATATATATATACTGCTTTTACCTCGGAATTTTAATAGCGCGATTTAGGCTTTGATGTGTTTCGCTTGTGGCGCGATAACAGCGCCGCCACCACCATTTCTAGCAATGGACTTTAATGGGCTGATGATGAATAAGAACAGTTCCTTTCTTTTTCAATGCAATTATACTTCGTTTAGAAAGTGTTCTATTAGCCACTCCGGCCTTTGGCTAACAAATATGACGTCATAAGTATGTAAGCTTAAAGAAAAGGACAACATCGTTCTAGAACTGGTGCGACAAGAATACGAATAGAGAGGAAAAATGTAGTGAAATGTTTTACTTAAATTAAAATGTGTGCTGCTGCTGGGATGGCTGGGTTCAGATAATTTTTTTCGGTGGTTTTGTGGGCATAATATAACGTATCTATAAAAATATTATTGCTTGCGTGTACGTTTTAGCTCCTGAAATTATTCATCATAATTTTCTTATATTTTATTTTATTTCAATTTATTTTATTTATAGAATAGATGAAAGGTAAACGCAACAGTAGCCTAATGGTAGGGTGCGGACCGCATACTCAAAAGTTCGTGGGGCTCAAATCCGCCATTCGACTACAAATAAAGATATTATATCTGTATTAAATATGAATTTAATACAGAACTATTTGATTTATATTCGCATTATTTTTCCATTAAAAAGGGTCTCCGGTTCTCTACACTCACCATATGAAACGCAGCAGCATTAAGCTGTTATTTTACGCTGGTATTCTGTGAGCGCGTGATCCTTCCCCGGTCGAGCCGACCCATTCCTGCTACAACTATACTACTAATATAGCTGCAGCATCTCTCTACCACATGTGATTGTAACGAAACTTCACGAACAGATAGAAAGTGATCCAGACTATATTATATCCGAAAATCTTGTATATTTTTAAATCGAAAAATGGATAGTATGAAACAAATGATCGTTGATGACTATGTTAAATCTTAATAACGCCACATTAATAGATCTCACCCAGGCCAAGCCGGGGCCAGTCGCTAGTTTACAATAAATATTGAAAAAAAACAGTTAAAATGCATATAATATTGTTAACAAATTAAAATCACATTTCTGCTACGCTACCGAATTAAAAGTAATTCTCTATATACAGTGAAACTTGATGAAGTGGAACCTGGATAAGTGAGAAACCACAATAGCTGGAACTCATGCTTAAGTCCCAACACTTTAGCACTGAACTACCTCTGTTATTGGGACAAAACAAACCTCTATATCTGGGATTAGTTCTTCGATTTTATCGTCATAATTACCTCTATAATTGATACAGCAAGTGTGTTTTACCTCTTTTACTGAGACTATATTTTAGGGATTAGTTCTTTCAGTTCTATTCGTCATAATTACCTCTATAATTGAGACAGTAAATATATTTTACCTCTTTTACTGAGACTATATTTTGTATACTGTTTTGTTTACTAATTTGTATTCTACCTGCAAATTTCGCACATGGCTAATTGTTTAAAAGTGATCTCCAGTTTTAGTTTGGTTTTGCTATCGTCCAGATGTGTACACAAACATCACAACATATGTTTACAAAATATGTTATTTTATTTAATAATCGCACCTCTATAACTGAAATAATCTCTATTCTCACCTCTATTACTACAACCCTCAGTAAATGATACAGATATTTATTTATACCTGGATATCTGAGATACTAAGTTGTATACCTCTTTAGCTGAGATAAATTTGCAGGTCCGTTAAGGTCCCAGTTATCCAGGTTTCACTGTATAATCTTATTGAAATTTTAAAACAGATTCTAACGTGTTATTGAATATACAAACAAACTTACTGCCCATCTGATAGTAAGCGGCCACTGCAGCCCATGGAAACTTCGGCGAACTTCAAACAAATATAGCTACAGATGCGTTGTCACCTCAGGGGATCAGTCTAGATGGAATTTCTCACAGTCTGTTAGTATACTGACTTTCTAAACCCTTCAATCTGGAACACAGGCACGCCTGTGTTCCAGATTGCGGTGTTAATAGCAGAAAAGGACTCCTACTAGAGTAGATTTCCTACCATTTTTTTTTATAGAATAAGGACGACAAACAAGCACACAGTCCACCTGATGGAAAGTGGATGTTGTGGCTCACAGACATCTATATTTATCCTCAATTAACACGTGCAGTACGAAACAGGGCCTAAAACATGTCCATGTCCATGTCTCGCCTGTAGTGCGGCAAGAAAAAAGGTAAACTTCTCTGTCGTGCGGAAGGCGTAACTTCTACTTGGATCAGTATAGAAAAGGGATAAATATATATCTGAGATGTGCTATTGATCCCGAGTTCTGTGGTATACCTACTTTAATACCGGGTTTCTTAATTCTTTTGCCGTTCTTGATAAATAAAATTTTAATACAGTACACGTACGCGGATACAAGGTTGGGAACACCGTGTATCCGCGTGTACCTCGTACCGCAGCCTACGCTAGCTTAACGCGGCCAGTGTTGTGCATCGCATTTGAAACTGCACACGCGACGATATGTCGAAACATTGGAGTAAAAGTAAGATTTAAAAGACGGTGATGAAGAAGATACGGGTGGTAAATGAGGGCATAGGTTCTGTATGATTTCACTGAGGCGGGTACTGTATATCATCCCTGTAGAACCATATTTTTGCAATTTATTCTTCTACTCCAGCATCAGCTATTAGTTACAAATGTTACAGTATAAACACGCTTCTTTCTCCTAGTGATAGGTTGAACAGAAAAAACTTTTCAAGATATAAGCTTGAAAAAGACACACACAAACACAACATATTAATTTTATATTTTCAGAACCCACAACAAACAAAACACATCATCTCAAAAAGGGTTCAAAAAAGAGGAGACGTGTCGGATGTTATGTTTAAACTCCGTACCTTCTTAACAAGTCGTCTTTTGACAACTGAAAGCTGACAAAAACGTGAAGAAAATTCCCACAGAATGCATTGGGTGCAAAAAATATTATTGTTTGACCTGTTTTATTGAAAAACACCCATATGTTTGACAAAATAAACTGTACTAGCAAGTCATAGCTTTTCTGTTATTAAGGACTTAAGTATAAACATTAAGACATTTTTAAAACATACATACATTTTTTTATCTTATATGCCAAAGTCTCATTTGAAAAGTGGTTACTACTTATTTTTTTTAATAGATACAATCAAAATAAAGTTTACCGATATTTTTATTTCCCATCACTAAACTATATGAAAAACTGCCCTTATTCAGTGCGGTACGGGGCGTATAAGTTCCCACATGTTATTTTAACTACAGATTCTAAACTAATTAACCCAATCATAGACGGCGGCAGTTTTAAGTGTATCAATAAATTTTAATAAGTACAATAACAAAAATCAATGTTTTTATTTGACTTTACGCCAAAAACGATTTTAGTCTCCTAAGGTCAGCGGGGCTTAACAAGCCCAGTGCCGCCATAATGTCTGGTTTAGGACTAGGTTCAAAACGTCCCGCAGCGCAGTAATGGAATGTATAGATAAATCAGTGCCGTGGTTAACTTGTTAAGAGTAAAAATGCAGATGCGTTGTCACCCCTGAGGACTGAGATAAAATGCCTCGTTTCCGGTAAAAAGGGTCTCCAACTCTATACACACACCATACAAACACACATCAGCATTACGCTGGTATTCTTTGAGTGAGTGGTCCCTTCCCAGTAGAGATGACCCATTCATACTGCAACTACAATATAGTGGCTCTACATTCTAGTTGTAGGTACGTTTTTAATTATCTTTCTTTTCGTCAAAGAATATGGTCAAAATAAAAAAATAATCAAATAAAAAAAATGTACTGTATCATTGACAAGAAATATTATGTGACTTTTACTAAAGAAATTATATTAAATCACGCAAAAAAGTGGATGTATCTATGGGCCTCATCATCCACTTCCCAACAGGTGGAATATGAGCTTGTACATCAGCCTAATTTTTATTTAAAAAAATATACATTCTAATTTGACAACAATCGAAAAAAATCTGAATCCAATCATGCTTTTTATTCATGTAATTAAGCCCCTGTCACTGTAAGTATCTCGCTGTTTTAATTAAAAGCACTTTATCAAGCCAAAATAGCTTCGTGACAATTGTTCTTCAAACAAGTTAAAATTTATAAATAAATATTAGTATATATATTAATTGTAATCTTTCAAAGGCTGAGAAATCTTTAGCGATAATTATATTCCTTTTTTGATAATATAATTTTACCCAACATAATATGATCAAGTTCTACAATAGTGTTTCGGAGAATATAGGTCACTTTGTTTTCTATACAATTTCAAAATTAAACCTTCGAAATTAAACGTGGGAATTTACTCTCTTTGTACTAACTTTACAAGTAAAACACAGCCTTATATATTCAACTGGTAGGCACAGGCCTTTTATCATTTCAGAGAACCTCTCTGAGAGAGGGCGTTAGTGGATTTCGCATGTAGCAAAGTCCCGTAGTGAGGATACAAAGAAATAGTGGGCAAAAAGACGCAAAAAGATATCTAATGTATACTGTTAAAACAAAACTTTGCTTGCAATTGTAAAGAACTTTGTAAAACTAAGTTCTGAATTTTCAAACAAATAAAGCAGAGGCAGGAACTTATTACGATTTAACTTTTGCTAAAGCTAAATTTGCCCAACAGATAAGTTATAAGTAAATTATAGAGTTCAACATGTGATCTAGTAAATTTACTTCTTTTTTTGAACATGAAAAATTCTTCTTTAAAAAGAGTTTGTCATATTCAAATAATGAACCATTTACTTAGGCGTTCTTAGCAGCTGTTTCTGATAAAATAACAAAATATATAAATCAAGTGCAAAAGGGCGCACTCATATTTATGCCATTTGCTGTCGTTCGCCGCTGAGGCCATAAGGCTATGGAATAAATTACCTCCTCATATCAGGAAACCGACTTCTGTTGCAGCCTTTAAATGAATGGTGACTGATCACTACCTTTCTTCTTTCAGCAACTGACCTTCTTATTTAAATGTTTCTGTATAAGTGTATTATAAATTACTTAAGTTGTTTTTGTATAATATGTTTGTATGTAAGTATGCTTAAAATGTATGTATTATGTATTGTTTAAAATTATGTATGTTTATGTATCATGTATAGAGTATATTATTTATGTTGTTTGTAGTTATATATATTTATTTTTGTATTTACAAGTATACTATGTATAGCTATGTTTATATTTACATTCACGTACATATTCTCAAGTTTTTATGGCACCTGCTTAAGTTCTCTGCTTAGCTCGTGGTTGACTGGTAGAGAATGCCTAAAGGCATTAAGTCCGCCAATTGTACATCTTAAATGCAATAAAGATTTTTAAATAAAAAAAAAATGTATGGTAAATATTGTAAATATGTCAATCCTGGCCGGCAATAATGAAATTGTCAATTTCTGATATATAATGTGCTCTGCGATGAAGGAAAACATTGTGATGAAACTTGCCCGACTGAGGAATAAAATGTTTCGAGGTCATGTGAAGTTCACCAACACTTACTCGAGCAGAGGGGCGGGCTAATTGCTCCAATAACGCTCTCAGAAATTAGGCAAGTCCCGTGCTCAACATTGGTATGGAGACTATATTTTTAATGAAGTATAATAAATATAGTATACTAACTAATAAATAATGACTTGTATAAATGACCCTCTAGCGGCGGTGTAAGAATATCCACTACCCCATATCATCCCGTGGGTGTCGTAAGAGGCGACAGAGGAAACTGAAACAGGAGATAGTCAGTAGCATCTTTCTGGTAACATCTCAAAATTATAAAAAAAACTGCGGTCAACAACCCGCTCGCGCTGCGCAGAAGGCGAAGACATGCCATAGATATTCATTTTTACTATAATTTAAAATTAAAAATTTTGTACAGCCGAATCAATATAAGTTATTAAGAATAACTCAAAAATTATTGGTCTGACCTTGATCAAATTATATAGAACTACACGAGAAGTATCAGCTTTCAAACAAAAAAGAATCATCCAAATCGGTTCACCCAGTAAAAAGTTATGAGGTAACACACATAAAAAAACATAAAGTCGAATTGAGTACCGTCTCCTTTTTGGAAGTCGGCAGAAAATTGACATGAAATACTAAAGGACCTAATACTGTTGTAGAGCCACGCTTCAGCTATATATGGCTGTGGTAAGAATGGATCTTCTCCACGCGGGCAAGGACCACGATCTCACAGAATACCAACCTGGAACGGCATAATAATACTACTGTCTTTCGTATAGTGAGTATAGAGAACCAGAGATCATTTTTAGGGTTCCGTACCTGAAGGGTAACCAACGGGACCCTATTACTAATCCTACGTGCCTGTCCGTCCGTCTGTCTGTCAGCGGGCTGTATCTCATGATTCGTAATAGGTAGACAGTTGAAATTTTCACAGAATGAGTATTTCTGTTGCCCACTATAATAATAAATAACTTAAAAATTAAAGGGGACTCCCCTACAAGAAACGTGTATTATGATAGTACGGAACCCTTCATGCGTGAATCCGACACGCACTTGGCCGTTTATACTTTAAATGTACGTTTATACTAGTAACGAGGCATTCCATCTTTGTCCTCTGGGGTGACAAAGCGTCTGCATTTTAATTACGAATCTAGGATACAAGTATATGTTTAAGGACAACATCATAACTTAAGAGCAAGTAAACTGCTCGCAAGTCACCCTTATTCTATAAAAAATATTTTATGAGATACAGTTTCCCACTAACATTAATAAGTAATATTTTCCGATAGGCTGCATCTACCAATGATCTCATACTTTTCTAAAAGCGTTGTAAAAGTAACTGTAATGGACTCTATAAACTTTATCGTTCCATAATTGAGTTCCTAGGGAATTTATAGGGACCCATAAAAGGTTATTACAAAGTTTCGGTTGAAAGAATGGAAATCAAACACGAAAATTTTTCAGGTAGTAACTACGTGCTTAGATTGTTTTATGAAAGTTAAGGTGTAAACAATTGTTCTTCAAATAAACTAATTAACGAATGTGGCCATGAAACACAAAAAAAAAATGGTGGAATAACCTTTCGTAAACCTTTTTTACTGGCTTTCCACCTTAGTCCTCAGGTGTGACAAACCTGCATTATGATTCTTAATCGAGGATAGATGTAGATGTAGAATGTAAATAGGTTACTTACCATCAAGTGAACAAACGCATACGTTTGTCATCCTTATTCTACAAAAATATCAAAAAAACTAAATGGATCTATTTTAGTATGCCTTTCTATGAGTAGATGCTATTGTCCATCTGGTATTTCAGTTTCCTTGCCTGTCTACTCTTACGACACCCATAGTATGATATGAGATAGTGTATTCTTTTACACCGCCACTGCAAGTCACATATGGATAGAATAGAATAATTTTTATTCAATATACATTACATGTGTAATTCTTATTGAAAGTCATTTTTTACTTTACCACTGGTTCGAAAAAATACCCTCTGTCCTGGGAAGAACCAGCAAGAAACCAGCGGGACATTTTTTTTAAATAAATTTTACAATATAAATGATTACGAACTATTTACAAAATTTATTTTAGAAACTGCTTGGAAGCGACCACCTCATTCCCAGGGGTTATTATCAACCATGTATTCATTTATATTATAATAACCCTTTTTATACAGTTTCAGCTTAATAAAACATTTAAATTTGATAATAGAGAGAACCTGTACACCTTCCGGGACCTTGTTGTAATAGCGTATACATTGCCCCTAGAATGAATTACTGACTCTGTGGAGTCGAGAAACTGGCATCAGTAGCTTGTGTTTGCTCCTAGTGTTTACAGAATGTATATCACTTTTTTTACTAAAACTATCTTTGTTTTTGTGAACATACATTAAATTTTCGTAAATATACTGAGAGGCCAAAGTTAATATATTAATTTCTTTAAATTTATCTCTAAGAGACTCTCTCGATTTTAGATTGTAAATAGCTCTAATGGCCCTCTTCTGTAAAACAAAAATAGTTTCTGAATCAGCCGCATTTCCCCATAGCAAAATCCCATGAGACATTATGCTATGGAAATAACTAAAATAAACTAATCTAGCTGTCTCGACACTAGTGAGACCTCTAATCATTTTTACAGCATAGGCTGCAGAACTTAGTCTGCTTGCTAATTTGGATATATGGGGGCCCCACTGAAGCTTTGCGTCAAGAGTGATGCCAAGAAAAACAGTGGATACAACAGGGCTCAATTCCTCCCCATTTAAAAACACATTGGTATTCAGATTTTTAACTTTCGTTGTTGTAAATTTAACACAATTAGTTTTATTTCCGTTCAAATGCAGATTATTAACGTTAAACCAATGCACTAATTTTGATATAGCATTATTCACTTCGTCACATTTAAATGATTGACGTTTAAGTTTAAAAATCAAGGAAGTATCATCAGCAAATAATACTATATCATGACTATCCCCTAGAAGGTTAGGTAAGTCATTAATATACACCAGAAACAGGAATGGGCCGAGAATCGAGCCCTGAGGAACACCCATTAGTACAGGTGACCCGGAAGAACTTTTACCATTGATAATAACCTTCTGCTTTCTATTACTTGATATGATACTCTATGATACTCGGTAGTCAATTATGGATTGGGTAGTTATGGGCTAACATTCAAAACACAGTTAGATCGTATAAAACATTCACTGATTAGACTACTTAAATATTTAGTAAGTACTAAAGTGTAAACCAAATTATGATCAATTATTTAACATATGTAAAGTATTACCAGTGCATGAAAAAGTAGAATAACTCATTGCTTTAGAACAAAATTAAATAAATAAATGTAAAAATCGTACCAGGCAAGTCGAGAATTATAAATATGTAATACCACACACATGACTCTTATAGTAAAAGAACTAGGCAATATTGAAATCCGCTTATATTTAATAAATAAATATTTAGCACTGTAACATTAAAGAAAAGACCGAATGATACATTCCTATGAAAAGTATAACGTTACTACCTATAATAAATATTAATTAAAAATAGAGACATTTATTGTAATAAATATACCTTAGATAAGTATATTATATGTAACATAAAATACATATTAATGTATAAGAAAAGAGCGCCATTATCGCCAATAAACTTTTGCACAGTTTGGTGATGTTTATTATGATTGTAAATGCGTGTATTTTATATGAACAAAGGTATATAAAAATATAAACTAATGTGGCAATTAATTAGTCGTTAGTACCAAAGAAAGAGACAAAAGACAAGTCTTCGAGAAAGACCTCAAGCTCTTTTACTTCTTAAAACCGAAACGATAAATAAAATAAAAAATCATATTTACTATTTAATAACTTAACAATTTTAAGGCTTTAACTAGCCTGAATGACCTTGACGAAACGACTATCGCAGAGATTTTAGCCAACGTCAACACCGTCTAGCAATTACATTCTGTATTACTTATAAAAGTACAAAGATTAATAGACTGCAGAGATGACAATTATAAAAGTGACATACTGCCTGTTATGCTTGCGCATCACTGAGAATTATGTCGTGGTTACGCATCTTCAATTACATTGTGCTGTAGCTTTGTCCGGTAGGCGTCACGAGCTATCAAGTGTTCAAGTTTCAAGTACGTAAGGGTTTTTTTATTATATATGTTAAATCGTATTTATTTGTATCGTATTAGTAGATCTGGGTCAAAGCGTTCGCTGTAAATTATTCCCGGGTTTGATCCCCGACAGCACGAATGCAATTTGTAATTGCAATTTTCGTCAACACGCATTGGGACAGTTCGGCGGGCATTTCCTTGCCCTAAAACCCTCTCAGAAATAAAAAAAAGAGTTCTGTGCCCAGTAGAGGGACTTATATAGCCTTTTACTTTACTTTGTAGCAATATTTATATTCGTTTCAGATACAGAAGGGTACCTTATGCTGACAAAAATATCATGTGGAGGCGACGAAAACGTAAAACATCTTTATACCTAGATAAAACGTTCGAAAGATTGCTACTCATGTCATACGCCACATTTTCTATAGAGCGTAGAACATTTCAGATAGGGCAAAATAAAAAATAATCCAAAATATTATGGGAACTATTTATTAATAATATATACATTTATAGGTATTTATAATAAAAATAATGAACAAGCTGCAAGGTTCAACTAATAATGTTTCTTGTAAACACAATTGTACAATTCCTGTTTTAATTTTTACCAATGGTTAATTGATGAAACGTAGTCAAGATCACTTCATATAAAATATATTTAATTAAAATTGACACATGACCTGTTCAGCTTTCTACTTACAATTCGGCGGAAATTTGAAAAGAAGATTTTGTCTTTTGACATAAGTATTGTTTGAACCAACTAACCAACTGGCGTGGTTTCGAAAAGCGTGATTAAGTGTCAGCGGTATATAATCAATTAAATACTGAACTTTTATGAAATTTATTTTTTTGTTTATTTTTGGCATATCTTCTTGAAAACTGACGCCATCTGACTATTTTATTATTTGTTTTTTTTTGTAACGCATAAGGATAAGTTAGACTAAGTTAGATTAACTTGGATAAGTTTGTAATTTTTTAATTTTATCACAAAATTTCCGCATTAAATTATTACCTTTTCTACAGTGATTCTCTCCTCTTAGTTTCGGCGTAACTGTAGGATGTTATACTGAGTCACCGTCAGTTACTAAGCGGTCATAAATCATTATATGTATGTATAGACATCATTGATATAAGAAAAGTAGTTTAAAAAAGTGTAAAACTATTTTTCTTATATCTATGATAGACATACATATATTAATTTTTTGATATTAATATTTATGTTTTTTTTTTAATTTTGATTGATTTTTTGAAACCTGTTAAAATTATTTTTTTCCATACCAATTGATAGGCGTGAGTATAATGCCAGTTATGCTCTTTGGCTGAAGTTATTTTTTATTTTATGCTCAATTGCAGACAAAATTCTATTGATTGCGCATTTCTAAAACAAAATTTTACCTCTTCTCCTTCTAATAATATCTCCTGCACCTAACACGGCGGAATAGTTATTATTATCTATAAGAGCATTTGCAGAAACAGTTTTTGTTAACAGTTATGAGTGAACATTTTATCAGCTGCTTTGTTTATAGTGCCTTGAGCAACACTTTGCCAGTTTCTGTACAGAAAATGATGCTAGCTTTGCAAATATGGATGGCCGCTACCATTGAATATAATACCCGCTATGTTACACTTATTTACACAGAAACTTTAATTATCATTTGCAAAATATTCTAAATAGCACTTTTTACACAAGAAAGTAAACTTTTAGATCAGTCTATCTTGTTTTTCACTAATTAAGTGAAAAGTAAAACAAACCAATAGGTCCGTAATTTGAAATTTCTTGCAACTTTTTATAGAAAATCATGACCTTATCATAATAGAAAAGCTTCCAACAAGTTTCTTTTTAAAAATCAAGTCCGTAAGCATGTGAAAAATTGTTGCAAGTTTGAACTAACATAGCTTTTATTTTCATACGCATATGTATATTTCATATTTGTTCTGACATAGATAATATTTATATGTATTGTGTATATATGTAGTGTATGCGTGTATATGTGTATGTATGTATTTATATATGTATATATTATGTGTATTTAAGTATATATGTCTATGTATGTTTGTGTATATTTATAATTATATGTATTTATGTAATACAATTTCTTTTCTTTGAGCGCTTTCTATTTTGATTACTGATGCACCGCCTCTTGTTTGTATATCTCTGTTTAGCCTAATGGTTGACTGAGAGAGAATGCCCTATGGCATTAAGTCCGCCATATGTACAACTTTGTGCATGAAAGCTTAAATAAATAAATAATATAATAGTCAATCATTTAGCCATGTGATAAAACTTTTAAGTGTGCCAGTCAAACATTAATGATGATATTTGGGTCATTATACTGGCAATAGTCTTTTAAATATTTTTGTAGTACAATTGATAATCTTCAGTATGAATGACCGTGTATATGACTTTTATAAGTCTATTTTATTTTTGATGAAAATTATTATTGCAGATAAAAGCCCTTTCACATTTATTGTATTCTCGAGTGAAATTAATCAAAATGAAAATAAGAATTTTGACTCTTTATAACTGATCTTTAAATGTAAAACACTGACTTAAATTTATATAATTATCGGCATTTTTTTATTTCATTGAACTTTTTTAAGATTGTGTTGAAACTCTACTGGTAAAAAAACAAATATATATTTATATATATATATATATATATATATATATATATATATATATATATATATTATAGCTTTTGATGTAAATAAAGTATGCGCGTTACATCGCATCCCATCAAGAATTTCTAATGTAATTCTTGGTGTAAAGCTAAGACGTGATAATTACTGTAAACAATAGAATAACAAAATAATGAAAACAATACTTGCTTTATAACCTAATAAATATTATTTGACCGTAATAAAATAAAACAAGGTAGTCTTTGGCATGAAAGTAAAATTAAATATTTTCGATTATTTTTCAATATCCAACAGCGGTATCAGCGCGCGATTCTGATCCATCTAAAGATGCTAAATTTCAGCAAGCACTGTCAAATTCAATAGGAGTGACAGAAAAACGGTTCTTGATATAGAAGGGTAAATAAATTATTTAACCTATAAAGTAAAATCACTTTATTAAAAATCAAAATAGTCCAACAGCTTTATTAACATGAGATATATAATTGTACGAGTTCTTACAATATTTAACATCATTTTACTGAAATCTCAGAAAGTTTTTTTAATAGAATAAGGGTGACAAACGAGCACACAGTCCATCTGATGGTAAGTGGTTGCTACGGCCCATAGACATCTACATCTATTCTCAATTACGTATCAAAATGTAGATGCGTTGTCACCCGTGAGGACTATGATGTAATGCCTCGTTTCTAGTAAAAAGGTTCTCCGGTTCTCTACACTCACCATACCAAACACAGCAGGGTTAAACTGCTATTTTACATGGTATTCCGTGAGAGCGTGGCCCTTCCCTGGTCGAGCCGACCCATTCGTGCTACAACTATACCTACTACTAATATAGCTGCAGCATGGCTCTATCACGTAAGAAAAAATTGACGTTGAAAATTTAAGTATTTTCAGAAGCAAATCAATTATTTTCTATTGAGTAAATGTTTGTGGAATCTTGTTTTGCAAACCGCCACCTGAAATACGTACAATGTTTTTTCGATAACGATGTGAAATTACAAATCGATCCCCATGCATATGAATGTGGCTCTATTCAGCCTCTTAATATAAACATACCTCGGGATTCAGAGATTTTAAAAGTTTTCATAGATAATGGAAGATATAATATTATATTATTACTGTCCCGTGTAAGGCAACCTTTATACTTATATACATATTGTCATCATATTTTTATGGTTGGTAAGAAAAATTATATCTAAATGCAAACTTTCACAGGGTAATTTTTTTTTACTATTTTTACCCAGCGAGTAGTAAAGCAACTACAATCCCATCGGTAAGTGGTTATGTAGCCTAAGATGGTGAATTGCACTGACTTAACAAAAACCTATTCACTCTTGCCTAATAGTACTAGGTAAGTATTATTTGCGACCTATTTGTCTGTGTGTGCGTATGTGTGTGTGCCAAGAAAAGTGTATGAGAATACGTGAAGAGGAATAAAGGTTGAGTACTACTTCGCTTACCTGTACGAGGTTGCCACTTGAGAACCTTTCTTCCTATTTTTTATCTGTTTTCCAAGTTATATAGCCAGCCCATTGTCATTTCACTGTAATATTCCGTTGGGCTATTCCTGTATAGGATTGTTACTATACTCTTTGGGGCTATGTCAGTTACTCTGGTTCTACTGCGAATATCTTCATTTCTAACATTATCACGTAGAGAAACCCCTCTCCAATTTAAAATTTTTACATTTTTTTTTTATAGGATTAGGGTGACAAACGAGCACACAGTCCACCTGATGGTAAGTGGTTGCTGCGGCCCATAGACATCTACATCTATCCTCGTTTGCGAATCAAAATGCAGATGCGTTGCCACCCGTGAGGACTAAGATGGAATGCCTCATTTCCAGTAAAAAGGGGCCTCCGGCCACCTGCACTCACCAAGCGAAACGCAGAGATAAACCTCTACTTCACGCTGGTTTTCTGTGAGGTGGTGGTACCACCCCGGTTCGAGCCGGCCCATCCGTGCTACAGCAAAAGCTGCCACGTGGCTCTACCACTGTTAAAACATACTGTTATAACATTACATTTTTTAAAAGATAGTTTGTCTAACATAAAAAAAAAACCAAAACCCAAGAATGTCTTTATATAGTTATTAATACTTAGGGAAGCACCATTTTTTTTATTTATTTAAATTGTTTGATTTAGTTTGATAATAGTGTACCTAAATGTAAGTATCTGTATCTATATTTTCCTCCCCAATAATATTTTATAAAGTCATACTCATAAAACAGCGTTTTATTGTAATACATAATTATAAAATTCAGTATCAACTAATTAATAAAAATATGCAATAATAAAATTACATAGGTATTAAAAACTATCGAAATCTAAGTAACGAGAGCATGTTCGTCGTTCCACATCTAAATTATATAAAAATGCATTTTTCAATTTCACTAATCAACGTCGCTGCGAAAATTTCTTCTTCTTTGGGCACTTTAAAAATTAATTAATTTAGAAAATAATATTTACAGTTACTAGTGTACAGATATTAACTAAATTAAGTATTTCTAGTCATAAAAATATTTATAATTGAGTATAAACTTTAAAAAAACTAATAAATATTTGAACGAAGTCGCTCCAACACCAACGTGCGGTCCACCCTCGACGATGTCCGAAAACGGACTGTGCTGTGACAGGCTGACAGGGCGACGGATCATGCGCGCTCGTGTAAATATATTCAATTTCAGGGAAAAATGATATATTCTCTTATAAAACGGGGAATAAAAATAAAACTCTCAATTAAAAATATTAATATTTTTACGACCTTTTTTTAGTGTAAGAACTATTTAAAAAGCTTGTGCCGTTTTGGTGAAATTTTGCAAAATATGACAAAGATAGGTACTCTTAGGGGATTTTTTTTCTAATAAGTGGTTGACAAAAATACAATTTTGTTTAATTAAAAACATTTACCAAATCCTCTTCTGTTACCCTGTATTTTTTCTTTGTGGATTAAATGAACAGTTATTGAGATTTTTTTTACATAAATATCCAAGATTTAGGCATTTCAACCACTGTTAAGGCCTTAATATCATAAGACAGGTCTTATAATATTAAAATTTTTAAGTTTCAATATTATATATTATGTAATTTCTATATTATATAATTTCCTATATATTATGTTATCGCTTACGATAGCTCAGGAGCTAACGTAAGCGATTACATAATATATTTATTTATTTATTTATTCTTCATTGTCACACTTTACAACTAAGGTAACAATGGGGCGGACTTAAGAGCCCTCTTACATTTCGGCGTTTCGCAAATTTAGGTATTTTACGCACCGAGCGGGCGGCAAGCTACGCGACCGATACTTTCTTTCATATCTATTCACTCGCTCGCACTATAATACTGTGAGTATGGCGATTAAACGATTTTGATCTTCCATAATACAAAGTTTTCTTAGGATGGACTTCAGTGGATGGAATATTTTTTGGTGTGTCATTTTAATGTTATCTTATTAATTTATTATTATATTATTATATAATTTATTATTTATTATTATATACCATTTTGATATATTATTCATTATTTATGAAATTTAGTGTCAAAATAAGTACACATAAATATATTAATTGTTACGCTGTAATCGAATGTTAATAATCGATTTTGTCTACTACCGGTAGAATAGTGGTATAAATAAATAAACGGTTGCAACCTGTTTTAATGAATATAACAACCAAATGTAACTAATATTTTATTAATCAGTACTTACAGTCAATTACTATATTTTTTATAAGAAAAATATTTGCTGCGACGGCATTGACCGAACTTTTCTCGATTTGATAATTTCAGGCAGTACACACTTTTCATAAAAAGCTTGTAACTTGGGTAACATATTGAAAATCTAAAATTGGTCGTATTTATAAATGTTTAGTACTTTTACTGCATCAATCTGGGCCAATACATATTATGGCAAGTATTCAGACATTTTTATTTGCTAAATGAAGCTGGCCTTGGATTTGGTAAAACCAGTCATTATTTTGATTTAATGTTACACTTGAATCACTGAATTTATAACCTTTAACTTTTTTTTTTGTCGAAATGCCGTATCAAAATATATTCCGAAAGCTGAAATAGGATATTTAACTTCAATAAGACCGTTGCTGTATAAACCATTAGGTGAAGCCCTCAAATAACAATGATCTAGGTCAATGAATAAACCACATTTTTCTATAATAATATTTTTTTGTTTGCTCAATTGTGCACATGCTGCAGACTCGTTGTCCCTACCATGTTTAATGGAAGACACGTGATCTAAATTATAACTTTATAAAATAGTTTTAAACCGATCGATCAAAAATTGCGGTCGTAGTTGACAATGTTCTAGTATGCAGGCAATCGACGCACACTACGATTGCAATCGACGCACACTACAGTAGTATCGAAACCATGCAGCGCCCGAAATAAACTGACGCAGGTCCACCCTCGGCAAGCGCTCGCGCGTTAATGATCTCAGATGGCCGGCGCAGTTAAATATATAGTACTTTTATTTAATTAATTATAATATAATAGTAACGATTTTAAAAGTAAAAATAATAGCATAGTTTAAGCAAATGTTGATGATTATTTTGGTATAAATTTTACGTCTAAGTGATGTAGAACTTCGGAAATATAGAGGCTTGCATCGAAGCTTTTTTGGTCGTTTTTTGAATTATGTCGAATTTTTTTTTTCTAGTGTGAAAAGCATATAACGAAAATGTATTCCATTATTATTAAAGTGTAAAATATTTGGGAGATAAAAATATTTTTTTTGATGGTCGATATTCAATAGAATCTACAAATTAGAGCTCCCAAATCATGTCTTCGAGAGTTTTTGCCTAAACATGCATCGGGAGAATGATTATTACTGATTAAATAAATAAGTTATCTAAAATTCATTCCGAGCCTATTTGAGGAGAGAAAACGAACTATTTTTACCAAGTAATTGTTATTTCAAGAAATGAACCATAAACATAAAATTTCAACGAGGAAACCTTGTAATTTCGCGTTTTTTTGTAATACGCCTCTTAATGCATATCGGCATTCTCAGCCAGTCAACCAAATTCAAAGTACGAGAATTGGCAGATGTATACTTACTTATTGATCTCAAAAAAAATATACACATGTCAATACAAACTATATAAATACAAATACATAATATATAAACAATTTTACATACACATACAAACAATGTACATAAAATATATAAACATGTTACTAATAATCATGTAACGATGTTTTATTTCGAAAGGTGTTCAGGAGTTTAATCTCTTAAACGAGCGTTTACTATGAGCTTTTCGTATTTATTTCTTCGGGTAAGGAATTCCAGAGTAGACTGAACAGTGAAGGATTTCCTAGAGAATCCAGCGAAATGCGTTGGAACACTAAATTCATTATAAGACGAGGACCGCAGAACTCTGTCATGAGTAGAAAAAAAAGTTGATATCTTTCCTTAAGATGTAAAGGAGACGCTAGGTCGTTTAATATGGAAAAGAGAACAAGTAGAATTCTCGGCTTGCGCCTCTGTTTGATTATGAACCATTTCAGGGGATTATGATACAGAGAAACATTATCATACTTTCGAAACCCGAATATATTCTGCTTGATCATGTGGCACTCCGCAATATTAAATATACCCTACTGCGTGTGGACCTCATGGGCCACACCATAAAGTCTACTACTGACAAAGGCTAACCTGATATATCAGTCTGATCACAATAAGCTTGGCAGGCGGGTTTACAACCTTCTTTTTCCTAGTTATTATTAGACCAATGCTACTAAGTACTCATATCCTGATTTGTTTCTCTCTGTCACCTCTTACGAAACACACTGGACGATATGGAGTAGAGGATTTTACAACGCCACTATATAATCATCTATATTTCATATTTTACAAAAATCTCATTTATTAATTAAAATTTTATTAATAAAGTAAAAGAACTTCAAGCAAGGAATTAAATTATTTCTTTTACGTCGCTGCGCCTAATTAGTACGTTAACAAACTTAGTCGGAATTTCTAGGAAGTAATAATATTGACTCTGTTAACATAATTGATTAAATTTCGTTGAATAATTCCGCTTCTCGCAATGAAAATACCTAGGTTGAAAGGTTTTAATTACCATTCAGTGTATTAGCTACGATTTAAATTAATAATGTACTTAATTAAAATATTATTACTTAATAAAATGACCTTCCATGGCAGCTGACAGCAACTGGATTCGTAAACCCAAGATCGACCTAAATGGTGTGGTAGTGGTGGCGCCGCTGGCGGATACAAGTGTCGTATTGCGAGACGCTGCTCTCCCTTCCCTACATAGCCATAGACAAGAGACGCTGTTGACATCAGAAAGACTGGTGCTTCCGAGTACTCATTTTTCCTGGCCCGTATCAGACTCAGGAAGGGAAGGGGGGACGGGCGTTGAGCAGGTGAAGTTAAAGGCTGAGAAGGAAGGTGCACCTTGTGTTCTGATGCGGTTTACTTGAGAAGGAAAAGGGAGAGTAGGATTTGTCCTTCTTCGAGGAGGGCTGGCATATACCGTCCTCACCCCCGCGAGGCGAGTAAGCGTAGGCATTTGCTTTTACGTGGTAGAACCAAGCTGTAGCTATATTTATAATATAGTTGTAGCACGAATGGGTCGGCTCGACCGGGGAATGACCACGCTCTCACGGAATACCAGCGTAAAATAGCAGCTTAATGCTGCTGTGTTTCGCATGGGGAGTGTAGAGAACCGGAGATTCTTTTTACTGGAAAGTAGGGATTCCATCTTAGTCCTCACGGGTGACAACGCATCTGCATTTTGATTCGCAAGCGAGGAGAGATCTAAATGTCTATGGGCCTAAGCAACCACTTATCATCATGTGGGCTATGTGCTCGTTTGTCACCCTATTTCTATAAAAAAAAAAATGTAAAAAAGTGACGGTTCACCCACAACTGCTCTTTTCAGTACGTAACATTCGCTAATAAACAACAGAATTTAAGTTAAATGAACAACACATTCAGCAATTAAGATATTAGCGACGATTCGGTGTTATTTTTAATGAGCAGCCAAGTTTTAGTAGTCTCGGAGAACCTCATTTACAATTCATATTTGTATATATAATCTTATGAGATTCTTCTTCTTCTTTTAAATTATGGCTTCTCTTGATAGAATTCTGCCAGTGTCAAGTCAGTAATCTTATGAGATTAATGGAGCGATAGCGATGTTAGCGTTTGGAATATCCGTTGATATTTATCATGATTCTAATTAAGATTAATAGAATAGAATAGAATAGAATAGAATAATTTTTTATTCAATATCGATTATTACATAATTCTTATTGAAAGTCATTTTTTATTTACCACTGGTTCGGAAAATACCTCTGTCCTGGGAAGAACCAGCAAGAAACCCAGCGGGACTTTTTTTTTCAAACATATTTCATTTAACAATAATTTCATTTATACAATTTTTAAATGATTTTTAATAGAACCAGCATGGTGGCGGTCACCTTATTCCCAGGGGTTATTTTCATTCATGTATTCCTTGATATTATAATAACCCTTTTTGTACAGTTTTTCTTTAATAAAACTTTTAAACTTGTTTATTGATAAACTTTGAATATGTTCTGGGATTTTGTTGTAAAAGCGTATACATTGCCCCATAAATGAATTACTGATTCTGTGGAGTCTAGTAACTGGTATTACAAGCTTATGTTTGTTCCTAGTGTTTAAAGAATGCACATCCTTATTCTTATTAAAGCTATTTATGTTTTTATGTACATACATTAGATTTTCATAAATATATTGCGATGCCAAAGTTAATATGTTTATTTCTTTAAATTTTTGTCTGAGGGACTCTTTACAATTTAGGTTATAAATCGCCCGAACGGCTCTCTTTTGCAAAACAAATATAGCTTCAATATCAGTCGCATTACCCCATAGCAAAATTCCATAAGACATTACGCTATGAAAGTAACTAAAATACACTAATCTAGCTGTCTCAACATCTGTGAGACTTCTAATCTTTCTTACAGCATATGCTGCAGAACTAAGTCTGCTTGCTAATTTAGATATATGGGGGCCCCATTGAAGTTTCGCGTCAATAGTAATACCGAGAAAAACAGTGGTATCCACAAGACTCAACTCCTCCCCATTTAATAGCACATTGGTATTCGAATGTTTTACATTAGGTATTGTGAATTTAATACACTTAGTCTTATTGCCGTTTAAGAGCATATTGTTGGCGTTAAACCAATGTACTAATTTCGATAGAGCATTATTTACATCGTCATAATTAATTAACTGCCGTTTGAGTTTGAAAATTAAAGAGGTATCGTCAGCAAATAATACTATATCGTGATTGTCCCCTACAAGATAAGGTAAGTCATTAATATAGATTAAAAACAGGAATGGGCCAAGAATCGAGCCCTGAGGAACGCCCATTGATACTACCGATCCGGAGGAACCTTTACCATTTATCAAGACTTTTTGAGTTCTGTTACTTAAATATGAAGTAATAAGTCTAAGCGCCAAATTTTTTACACCGTAATGTTGTAGTTTCCTGATTAATGTTTCATGATGAACACAATCAAAAGCCTTGGAAAGATCACAGAAAACACCTAAGGCATCCTGTGAATTCTCCCAGGCATTAAAAATATATTTCATAAGCTCAACACCGGCGTCAGACGTCGAGCGACCCCTTGTAAATCCAAATTGGTTTTTATGAAGTAATTTATTTGTATTAAAAAAAATTAACAATTGATTCAAAATTATTTTTTCAAAAATTTTACTAAGAGTTGGTAGTACAGAAATAGGTCTAAAATTAGCGGGGTCCAATGTACTACCAGATTTAAATAAAGGTATTACTTTACTATACTTCATTAAATCAGGAAACACACCAGAATCGATACAAGTATTAAAAATAATAGCAAGATGAGGTGCAATTAAATCTATTATGGACGCAATAACTGTCACGGAAATCCCCCACAAATCTGCGGTTTTCTTTACATCAATGGTTTTAAAGTATTTTACAATATCTTGCGGTAATACTTTTTCGAATCTAAATTCTTTTAAACAGATATTAACATTCTGTTTGAGTAATGACTCGGCGACAGTTGGAGAAGTATTCAAAGACTCTGTTGTCAAAATAGGAATATCAGTGAAATATTTCTCAAACACCGCTGCGACTTCTTGATTTGATTTAGTCAATTCATTGTTAATTTTTAATTGATAGTTCGAGTTACGAGGTTTTTCTTTACCGGTTTCGCTGTTAATTATACTCCACGTCATTTTAATTTTATTCTTAGCCGTCTTAATTTTGTTGCTAATATGTAATGATTTGGCTGTGGAGCAAACTTTTTTAAACATTTTAGAATAATTTTTGACATATTCTTTAAAAGCATCAGAAGGATTATATGATCTTTCATGGTAAAGGTCATATAACCTTCGTCTGCTTTTATGAATTCCCACTGTCGCCCACTCATTAAATGCCTTACGACTGTTTGCGGAGAATGTTTTAGAAGTAAATATTTTTTTAAATTCATTGCTTATAAGGGTAAATAATTCTCCATATAAAAAGATATTAATTCATAAAAAAAAAATATTAATTCTACTGACTTGTTACAAACTGGAGAATTGAAATAGCGTTAAAGATATTTCACGCATATGATATCATTAATAACGGAAAATGATTTCACGTATAAATATAATATATTTATACATATGTCTATTATGTAGATATTTTTACTATATTATAGACTTATACGCGGTAGAGTCAGCAGCTATATTATGGATTGTACCAAAAACAGGTCAGCTCGACCGGGCAAGGACTACGCTTTCACATAATACCAGCGTATAATAGCAGCTTAATCCTGCTCTGTTTTATATGGTAAGCATAGAGAACCGGAGACTATTTTGGATTTTAATCCTTATTGAGGATTGATGTAGATGTCTATCAGCCACAGCATCTACTTATCACCAGGTGGGCTGTGTGCTCGTTTGTCCCAAATAGTAAATTTAAAAAAAATTCCTTTAATAAATACGAAAAAAATTGAACAGTGAATTTTATTACTACTAGTCCGGCACCTATGTCACAGTGACAGGCTGAAACTGGCCACGGTCGACCTTGTGCTTTTAGTAATGCCACATATAACAGCTTCTACGTGATAGAGTCGCGCTTTAGGAACAGAGAAAGGTATTCTCAACCAGGAAAGGACCATGCTCTCACAGAATACCAACTCAAAATAGCAGCAATAATGCTGCTGTTTCGTATGGTAAAGAGGACCGGAGAACTTTTTACTGGTATCGTAGAATGCTATGATTCTCCCAGTTTAATCTGTTACAACGCATCTACATTTTTATTTGTAATCGAGAATAGAAGTAGGTACTTCTATCCTCGATTATAAATAAAAATATATTTTAATAAGTATAAAAATTACAGGCATTTATAAAAAAATCGAGAAAATCTACACCCTGTGACGGTCTTTTAACTCCTGTTGATACAAGTTTTCTCTTTTTTATTAATTTTCTTTTTATTATGTAATCCCAAGTAATGCTTCTGAATACTATTGCTTAAAATTTATAGCCAACTGCTCCAGTCCAAAAGGAAATATATTTTTTTTCCCAAACAAGTATTTAAAATAATACTTTGCCCAGACTTAAATGACTGTACTGAAAAAAATATATACTTCACGAGTGTGGCAAGTAAGTTCAAAAGTTGGCGCATTTAATAAGAAAAACAACTGAATCAGAATTATAATGGCTGAACTGAAAAAAGGATTTTTGTCTCGTTCACACTTCGCGAACAGATTCCCTCCGTTTCACTCAAACTACAATCTCATGCACCAGGCTTGGGGAAAGTACACAAAAATAATTTTAGAAAGTTAAGGAAAATTAATTAACTACAGGGTTTCTTTAAAAGAAATTTTTCCATAACTTAACAAATAATCTTGCAATTGATAAACCATTTTGGAATCCTTATTAAATGCGCTAACTTTTAAAGTTACTTTCAAAACTCGTGTATTAATTTTTTTTTCAGTACAGTCATTTAAAACTGGGTAAAGTATTAATTTTGAGCACTAGGTTGAAGAGCCGTGGTAACTCAGATGGTTAGCGCTCGCTGTTAATTTCACAGTACGTGAACAACCCGGGTTCGATCCCCGCTGGCACGAGTGAAATTGTTAATAGCAATTTTAAGTGCTGACTTACCACATGCTCGGCGGTGATGGAAATCATCGTGAGGAAACCTGAATGTCTGAGCAATAATATATAGGTTGTAACTTTAACTTGGTTGGGAAAAAAAATTACATTTCCTGCTGGACTGGAGTAGTTGGATCTAAATTTTAAGCAACAGTTTACAGAAGCATTATTCAGGATTACATAATATAACCCCGCAATTGGCATGAAACACGCAGGGAGTTGACGGCTCATGCATGCCCGTGTATCAGCCGACCCCGTGTGCCCATTTGTCAATTGAACACGCCTGGTCTTTAATCTATATTGTTCAAAGATAAAACGCTGTCTTAATCTTGTTTTAATCTTTGAACAACTAAGATTAAAGGCCGTAATGTAACGTTTTCAAACGTGTTCGAAACGAAAATTTTCGACTGTTTTAACTTGCCGCGTAAAAGGAGGTATAAAAAGTATTGATATTAAAAAGTGTGTTGTGTGAAAAATATTTTTAAATATTTTTGATATAATGTTGTATTGTTAAGCAAATAAAACAAATATCGTTTTATATAATGGCTTAATGTCATAATCCTTACAATTTATGTACAAGAAACCGAGAAAATTACGTCACGCAATTTCGAAATAAGATTGGTAATATTATAAAAATAGAATTTAATATTTATAAAGAAGAATTAAATATCTTCACTCATTACGAATCGACGTGTATAAGTTTTATATATAGCTGGCATACAAAAGTAAAAGGATACCATAGTTTACATTAGCGTCTACCGGTATCGCGCGACCTCCCGAACGGCCCCTGACACTTGAAGCGTAAAAACATATATCGGTCGGGCATATGAGGGGATAAAGAAAATTCACATTTTACACGTAGTAGAGCCATGCTGCAGCTATATTAATTGTATAGTTGTATTCGGAGATTATAGATAATAAGATATAGTAATAATATAGTAATATAGTAAGATATAGTAAGTATAAGATAAGATATAATATAGAGATTCAAAAAGGAGACGGTACTTAATTCGACTGTATGCTTTTTTTATGTGTGTTACCTCATAACTTTTTACTGGGTGAACCGATTTCAATGATTCTTTTTTTATTTGAAAGCTGATACTTCTTGTGTAGTTCCATATAAATTTGATCAAGGCCAGACCAATAGTTTTTGAGTTATTCTTAATAACTTTTATTGAAGTCGGCTGTACAAAATTTTTAATTTTAAATTATACAACATATTGTACTATGTTAGAATTCTTAAACATCTAACATATAAGGTTGGAACAATATTCTTTATTCATCCATTTATTTGTTTTTACATCGCGGCAAAGCACACGATACCATCCACACCTTCTGGATGCTTGGTCCACCACTGTGCAATCTACTAGGAGTTTTCTTCCACGCATGACTTCTTTGTGGAATCGTTTACCAACTGTGATATTTCCGAGAAGTACAAATAAATTAATTACTAGCGTCTATAAAAATGAAGCGTTATTTAAAATAATATTTCTTTCATGGCTAGATAAGAAAAGGTGCGAGGGAGATGGATATTATTCCATCTCGCTCGCATTATAGAAAGGGCGTCGTGTCGGAAAAATCTTACACTCTTTCTGGCCTAGCCCCCATCCGTCAAATTGGATTGCGATAAGGAACTTCGTTCCAAAAACTGGTTGGTTGGTGAAACACGTTTTATACGCTAAAAGAATTATATACGGTGTTCATCATTCTTGCATACATTTTTTTAAATATTTTATCTAATAAATTAACTGAAAATCTATCTTCGACTTCCAAAAAGGAGACGGTACTCAATTCGAGTGTATGTTTTTTTATGTGTGTTACCTCATAACTTTGTACTGGGGAACCGATTTCGATGATTCTTTCTTTATATGAAAGCCGATAGTTCTCGTGTGGTCCCACATGAATTTGATCAAGGTCAGACCAATGGTTATTGACTTAAATTGAAGTCGCTTATATTGAAGTCGGCTGTACAAAATTTTTAATTTTAAATTATATATTTTGTCACCTTTAACTATAGTACACAGTAATGCAATAAAACACCATTATATTATTATTAAAAGATACTTGAACTTTATTTATATGGATGTAAGTATAGATTATAAATGAGTGAACGCCATCTATATCTAATTAAGCATCTACATACATAACAAAGCGTGCGTGATAAGATTTTACATTGCAGTGTTTAATTGCTTGTGTTCTGTTCGTTGCGTGTGTTAATCTGCCCCGATTAAAATCGAAAGCAATGACGATTCTCACAGAATTCCAGCGTAAAATAGCAGCTTGACACTGCTGTGTTTCGTATGGTGAGTGTAGAGAACCGGAGACCCATTTTACTGGAAAAGACGCATTCCATCTTAGTCCACACGGGTGACGACGCATCTGCATTTTGATTATTTGTTGAGGATAAATGTAAATGTCTAAAGGCCGCAGCAACCACTTACCATCAGGTTAAAGAGTAAAAATACAAACATACATACATACATACAAACTATAGAAAAAAACAATAACATTTAAAATTTGTAGCAACGGCAGTTAAAAGATAGTCATAGGATGTAGATTTTCTATTTTTTGTTACTGTTTATATATACTACTATACTATACTATACTTGCTATGTAACACTTTTTTGTACACTTATTAAAATACATAGCAGATTTTTTTATATATTATTTTCTGTTAACTATTATGACTTGACCTATCACCCGATTCCGGCTTGACGTCGACTTCTGGGACAGCCTGTATAAATAAATTTTTTAACGTTAAAGTTAAAGCCTGTTTAACGTACTATGTGTAAACATAGTACGTTAAACAGGCAAGCGCCGCGCCTTATACATTTGCGCTTTATAATGTTTAAAAGCCGCTTCTATGGCTCTTACATTTGGTTATATTATGTAATAATGTTTTATATAAAAACTAATTGATACCCGGCGCATTGCTGCCACAGACGAAATATTTATGGAAATATCGTTTTACATTTGAAAGGTTTATGTTGTTTAATTAGTAATGATCACAATTTTTTTGAAATTGAAAGATATATGACTTTCAAATAAATTTTTCTGTACGATACACGCGCCACATATTGTCAGTAAATTCTACTATGCCTATAAACAATAAGTTGAAAAAGTTTTAACGCAATCTGATTATACAATTTATGTGCAATAAAAAATTTAAATTAATAAATAAGAAAACCCAAGAAGAAATAAAACATGAATCAACAGTAATCACCGAAATACGAAGTCATAATTGACATTTTATATTTTTGTTTCATTACAGTAAGCGAATTTCAGACGAGACCTGGATTAGATATGTAGGTACCAGCTTTCCTAACGATGACCCTAACTCAATTAGAAGGGAATAAACGTACAAATATTTGCGAGTAGATACGACACATACTTTGTGGCCTAATTATTTTCTACCATAACTATATTTTTATTTACTTGGTAGTGGAACGTTGCAGCATACTATTCACGCTCGCACTTTTCTATCACTGTGAAATAGCAGCATAATCGTGCTGTGTTTCGTATGGTAACGACAACCTTAGAACCTTTTACTGGTAAAGAGAAATATCATCCACAAGGGAGACTATGATATATCTGCATTCTGATTATTATTCCATGAAAGGTGTAGGTGTCTACGGTGTAATGCAATATTACCAACAAGTGGGCTATACGCTTGTTTGTTACCTTTACTTATTTTAATAAAAAAATTGTATTGATTATTTTTAGTTCTGTTATCATACAAATTATATAGATTCTCCTTTTTATCATTACTTAGCATTCAATTTTTGTGAGGGTAGGCGTAAAAGCAACACATTTTTAATATCAGTTTATTTATTTTTAATTAAAAGTACATTATTTCTTGGGTTTATTGAGTTTTTATTGTAAAGCATGTACAAATTTCTATTGTACACTATGACACTACCTACCAGCAAAAGTAATCCTTGTGATAATTTTACTTAATTTCATAACCCACTTATAATTAACACAGTATGGACTCATAGCAGCAGTCATTTTTGCAATGTCTCAAATGTATTACACGAAAATGGACGAATTTCAGCAACTTTTTCAAAAAAAACCTCAACAGGCATGACCACTGCTACCACCTCGTCGATCGCTACTGACTTTGAGTATTAAAACTTATATTGTTGCCGTATTAAACACCTTGCAGCAGTAAATGGAGTTTTAAGTCTGGAAATTGATCGCCAGGAAATGCGGAGAAGGCGTCGGATGCTACTCTTGCATGGCACGCCAAAAACTAAGACGAAGGAGCTAGCTGCGCGCGTCACTTCCTTGGTTGCTGATCACTTAGACCTATCAAATTATTCTAGCTCCAGCATCAAGGCCAGTTATCGCCTGAGCCGCCCTGCTGATAGCGGACAAAAGCCTGTTGTTGTGAAGTTCGCTGAAGTTGCAGTCCGTAACAAATTGTGGTTTCATCATCATCATTATAGCCCTTCACAAGTCCACTGCTGAACATAGGCCTCCCCTAAGGGATGCCACAAGCACGGTCCTGAGCCGCCTACATCCATCGACTTCCTGCATGTCTTACTAGGTCAACACTCCATCTACTGGAGGGTCATCCTACACTTCACTTACTGGTACCAGGCTGCCACTCGAAAACATTTTTTCCCATCGGTTGTCGGTTCTTCGAGCTAAATTTTTTACACCGTAATGTTGTAGTTTCCTGATTAATGTTTCATGATGAACACAGTCGAAAGCCTTGGTAAGATCACAGAAAACACCTAAGGCATCCTGTGAATTCTCCCAGGCATTAAAAATATATTTCATAAGCTCAACACTGGCGTCAGACGTCGAGCGACCCCTTGTAAAACCAAATTGGTTTTTATGAAGTAATTTATTTGTATTAAAAAAAATTAACAATTAATCCAAAATTATTTTTTCAAAAATTTTACTGAGAGTTGGTAGTACAGAAATAGGTCTAAAATTAGCGGGGTCCAATGTACTACCGGATTTAAATAAATGTATTACTTTACTATACTTCATTAAATCAGGAAACACACCAGAATCGATACTAGTATTAAAAATAATAGCAAGATGAGGTGCAATTAAATCTATTATGGACGCAATAACTGTCACGGAAATCCCCCACAAATCTGCAGTTTTCTTTACATCAATGGTTTTGAAGTATTTTACAATATCTTGCGGTAATACTTTTTCAAATCGAAATTCTTTTAAACAGATATTAATATTCTGTTTGAGTAATGACTCGGCGACAGTTGGAGAAGTATTCAAAATGTATGTAAGTAGTGTGCGAAAGTGTGTAGATGTAACCTGACGCCTCGATGTAATATGACAGCAGACGCACAGGCGCTGCTTTTCTCCAAAATGTGCGATCCCTCCAGTGGGCGTTCACCAATTGAAACCTTCTGCTTTTATTTCACTATATTAGTTTATCAACTTTATTGTACGTTTAATTAACTTCAAATTCAACCAAATCAACGTTAATCGAAATTAAAACAAGTGACACGCTGCACAACTTAATAACGGTCGGTCAAAGTTCAATATCCCAGGTTCACTTAGCACAAAATTATAACCACGAGCACGAACGTGATCTCTTCTCGAGTCACAAAGTTTAGCGTTACACACGAAAAGCAAAATTCCTTCGTACGATATCAAAATGCCACAAAACAACTCGTCGACGCTAATCAATGGTAATCGAAGTTAAGTTAATCACTCAAAAATACTACAACAAGGATTATATAAGACAAGCCCCGTTGTCACACAAAAACAAACTAAGACAACGCCATAGGAGGCACGCGACCTTAACGATGCAATATTAACTTCCAAAAACAATTAACCGATCCGGCGTCCGCGCAGGCCATCCATTTTTTTCCAGACGTATATCCGACCGGCCGTCGCGCTACAATTCTTTTCTAGACTAATCTCGGCAGCCGCGCCCTCGAATGGAATGCGAGCGGGAGAGGGGGCCAGCGGTGACCTTAGTAACATCGGATGCACGCGTCGAGCGCGCGTCGTGAATTCAAGTTTCAAAGGTTAATATTTGACCTAAACAGCCTGTTTAACGTACTTTTTTTTTTCTTCTTTATTAAAAAACGTTACCCCCCACACTAGATTTTCTCCTGTATCGTGGAGGCAGTTTACAAATAAAAATTGTACAAGGACAAACATCCAGACCCGGAACAATTATTTGTAGGCCATACAAATACTTGTTCCGTGCGGGATTCGAACCCACGTCCCCCAGCGCAGCAACTCATTGCTAAACCACTGCGCCACGGAGCCGTCGATCGTCGACTATGTTTACGGTAAGCGCCGCGCCTTATACATTTGCGCTTTTTAATGTTTAAAAGCCGCTTCCACGGTTCTTACCCTAACATTTGGTTATATTATGTTATAATGTTTTATATAAAATCTAATTGATACCCGGCGCATTGCTGCCACAGACGAAATATTTATTGAAATATCGTTTTACATTTGAAAGGTTTATGTTGTTTAATTAGTAATGATAACAATTTTATTGAAATTGAATGATAAATGATTTTCAAATAAATTTTTCTGTACGATACACGCGCCACATATTGTCAGTAAATTGTACTATGCCTATAACCTTCCTGCAAGTACAAACAATAAGTTGAAATAGTTTTCGCGCAATCTGATGAACGATATGCAGCGAATAAAACACGAATAAACAATTATAACTTTTTAAATATTTTAGAAAATTAAAATGTTGCACGTTAATAAAGATATTAAAAATAGCCACTACTTTCTCTGTTTAGATTGTGGTGGACTCCCCCCAATTATACAATTTAAGTGCAATAAGAAATTTTAAATTAATAAATAAGAAAACCGAAGAAGAAATAAAACATGAATCAACAGTAATCACCGAAATACAAAGCCATAATTGACATTTTATATTATTGTTTCATTACAGTAAGCGAATTTCAGACGTGACCTGGATTAGATATGTAGGTACCAGCTTTCCTAACGATGACCCTAATCAATTAGAAGGGAATAAACGTACAAATATTTGCGAGTAGATACGACACATACCTATATTTGTGGCCTAATTATTAAGTGGTGAAGCTTGCGAAGACACTTATTGATTTCACGATGTCTGTCCGTCTGTCCGTCTGTCCGTCTGTCCGTCTATCCGTCTGTCCGTCTATCTCACGATTATCTCGAGAACGGTTTCGAATTTTCAAATTCTGTTTTCAGCAATCGATTACTAATCACCCAGGCATCTGAACCTCCTATTTTGAAACTGATTGCTCAACGGCAACCGTTAGAAACCGCTACAAAGCTGATTGCTTCGCCGCTTTGCTATGCTGTTAGCTTGCTAGGTTATTGATTTCAAGATGTCTGTCCATCTGTCCGTCTGTCCGTCTGTCCGTCTGTCCGTCTGTCCGTCTGTCCGTCTGTCCGTCTGCCCATCTGTCCCACGATTATCTCGAGAACGGTTTCGAATTTTCAAATTCTGTTTTCAGCAATCGATTACTGATCACCCAGGCATCTGAACTCCTATTTTAAAACTGATTGCTCAACGGCAAAAAAAAAGCTGATTGCTTCGCTACTTTGCTATGCTGTTAGCTTGCTAGGTTTATTTTCTACCATAACTATGTTTTTATTATTTAATTGGTAGTGCGACGTTGAAGCATACTATTCACTTTCGCACTTTTCACGCAGTGTGAAATAGCAGCATAATCCTGCTGTGTTTCGTATGGTGACGACAACCGCAGACCCTTTTACTGATAAAGAGAAATATCATCCACAAGGGTGACTATGATCTATCTGCATTCTGATTATTATTCCATGAAAGGTGTAGGTGTCTACGGGCCATTGCAATATTACCAACAAGTGGGCTATACGCTTGTTTGTTACCTTTACTTATTTTAATGAAAAAAATTGTATTGATTATTTTTAATTCTGTGTTTCATACAAATGATATTCTCCTTTTTATCATCACTTAGCATTCAATTTTTGGGAGGGTAGGCGTAAAAGCAACACATTTTTTATATCAGTTGATTTATTTTTAATTAAAAGTACATTATTTCTTGGATTTACTGAGTTTTTATTGTAAATCATGTACAAATTTCTATTGTACACTATGACACTACCTACCAGCAAAAGTAATCCTTGTGATAATTTTACTTTATTTCATAACCCACTTATAATTAACACAGTATGGACTCATAGCAGCAGTCATTTTTGCAATGTCTAAAATGTATAACACGAAAATGGACGAATTTCAGCAACTTTTTCAAAAAAAACCTAAACAGGCATGACCACTGCTACCACCTCGTCGATCGCTACTGACTTTGAGTATTAAAACTTATATTGTTGCCGTATTAAACACCTTGCAGCAGTAAATGGAGTTTTAAGTCTGGAAATTGATCGCCAGGAAATGCGGAGAAGGCGTCGGATGCTACTCTTGCATGGCACGCCAAAAACTAAGACGAAGGAGCTAGCTGCGCGCGTCACTTCCTTGGTTGCTGATCACTTAGACCTATCAAATTATTCTAGATCCAGCATCAAGGCCAGTTATCGCCTGAGCTGCCCTGCCGATAGCGGACAAAAGCCTGTTGTTGTGAAGTTCGCTGAAGTTGCAGTCCGTAACAAATTGTGGTTTCATCATCATCATTATAGCCCTTCACAAGTCCACTGCTGAACATAGGCCTCCCCTAAGGGATGCCACAAGCACGGTCCTGAGCCGCCTACATCCATCGACTTCCTGCATGTCTTACTAGGTCAACACTCCATCTACTGGAGGGTCATCCTACACTTCACTTACTGGTACCAGGCTGCCACTCGAAAACATTTTTTCCCATCGGTTGTCGGTTCTTCGAGCTAAATTTTTTACACCGTAATGTTGTAGTTTCCTGATTAATGTTTCATGATGAACACAGTCGAAAGCCTTGGTATGATCACAGAAAACACCTAAGGCATCCTGTGAATTCTTCCAGGCATTAAAAATATATTTCATAAGCTCAACACTGGCGTCAGACGTCGAGCGACCCCTTGTAAAACCAAATTGGTTTTTATGAAGTAATTTATTTGTATTAAAAAAAATTAACAATTGATCCAAAATTATTTTTTCAAAAATTTTACTGAGAGTTGGTAGTACAAAAATAGGTCTAAAATTAGCGGGGTCCAATGTACTACGGATTTAAATAAATGTATTACTTTACTATACTTCATTAAATCAGGAAACACACCAGAATCGATACTAGTATTAAAAATAATAGCAAGATGAGGTGCAATTAAATCTATTATGGACGCAATAACTGTCACGGAAATCCCCCACAAATCTGCAGTTTTCTTTATATCAATGGTTTTGAAGTATTTTACAATATCTTGCGGTAATACCTTTTCAAATCGAAATTCTTTTAAACAGATATTAATATTCTGTTTGAGTAATGACTCGGCGACAGTTGGAGAAGTATTCAAAATGTATGTAAGTAGTGTGCGAAAGTGTGTAGATGTAACCTGACGCCTCGATGTAATATGACAGCAGACGCACAGGCGCTGCTTTTCTCCAAAAGGTGCGATCCCTCCAGTGGGCGTTCACCAATTGAAACCTTCTGCTTTTATTTCACTATATTAGTTTATCAACTTTATTGTACATTTAATTAACTTCAAATTCAACCAAATCAACGTTAATCGAAATTAAAACAAGTGACACGCTGCACAACTTAATAACGGTCGGTCAAAGTTCAATATCCCAGGTTCACTTAGCACAAAATTATAACCACGAGCACGAACGCGATCTCTTATCGAGTCACAAAGTTTAGCGTTACACACGAAAAGCAAAATTCCTTCGTACGATATCAAAATGCCACAAAACAACTCGTCGACGCAAATCAATGGTAATCGAAGTTAAGTTAATCACTCAAAAATACTACAACAAGGATTATATAAGACAAGCCCCGTTGTCACACAAAAACAAACTAAGACAACGCCATAGGAGGCACGCGACTTAACGATGCAATATTAACTTCCAAAAACAATTAACCGATCCGGCGTCCGCGCAGGCCATCCATTTTTTTCCAGACGTATATCCGACCGGCCGTCGCGCTACAATTCTTTTCTAGACTAATCTCGGCAGCCGCGCCCTCGAATGGAATGCGAGCGGGAGAGGGGGCCAGCGGTGACCTTAGTAACATCGGATGCACGCGTCGAGCGCGCGTCGTGAATTCAAGTTTCAAAGGTTAATATTTGACCTAAACAGCCTGTTTAACGTACTTTTTTTTTTTCTTCTTTATTAAAAAACGTTACCCCCACACTAGGATTTTCTCCTGTATCGTGGAGGCAGTTTACAAATAAAAATTGTACAAGGACAAACATCCAGACCCGGAACAATTATTTGTAGGCCATACAAATACTTGTTCCGTGCGGGATTCGAACCCACGTCCCCCAGCGCAGCAACTCATTGCTAAACCACTGCGCCACGGAGCCGTCGATCGTCGACTATGTTTACGGTAAGCGCCGCGCCTTATACATTTGCGCTTTATAATGTTTAAAAGCCGCTTCCACGGTTCTTACCCTAACATTTCGTTATATTATGTTATAATGTTTTATATAAAATCTAATTGATACCCGGCGCATTGCTGCCACAGACGAAATATTTATTGAAATATCGTTTTACATTTGGAAGGTTTATGTTGTTTAATTAGTAATGTTAACAGTTTTATTGAAATTGAATGATATATGACTTTCAAATAAATTCTTCAGTACGACACACGCGCCACATATTGTCAGTAAATTGTACTATGCCTATAACCTTCCTGCAAGTACAAACAAAAAGGTGAAAAATCTGATGAATGATATGCAGCGAATAAAACACGAACAAACAATTATAACTTTTTATATATCAGAAAATTAAAATTTTGCACGTTAATAAAGATATTAAAAATAGCCATAAGTTTCTCTGCTTAGATTGTGGCGGACTCCCCCCAATTATACAATTTAAGTGCAATAAGAAATTTTAAATTAATAAATAAGAAAACCGAAGAAGAAATAAAACATGAATCAACAGTAATCACCGAAATACAAAGCCATAATTGACATTTTATATTTTTGTTTCATTTCAGTAAGCGAATTTCAGACGTGACCTGGATTAGACATGTAGGTACCAGCTTTCCTAACGATGACCCTAACTCAATTAGAAGGGAATAAACGTACAAATATTTGCGAGTAGATACGACACATACCTATATTTGTGGCCTAATTATTAAGTGGTGAAGCTTGCGAAGACACTTATTGATTTCACGATGTCTGTCCGTCTGTCCGTCTATCCGTCTGTCCGTCTATCTCACGATTATCTCGAGAACGGTTTCGAATTTTCAAATTCTGTTTTCAGCAATCGATTACTGATCACCCAGGCATCTGAACCTCCTATTTTGAAACTGATTGCTCAACGGCAACCGTTAGAAACCGCTACAAAGCTGATTGCTTCGCCGCTTTGCTATGCTGTTAGCTTGCTAGGTTTATTGATTTCAAGATGTCTGTCCGTCTGTCCGTCTGTCCGTCTGTCCGTCTGTCCGTCTGCCCATCTGTCCCACGATTATCTCGAGAACGGTTTCGAATTTTCAAATTCTGTTTTTAGTAATCGATTACTGATCACCCAGGCATCTGAACTCCTATTTTGAAACTGATTGCTCAACGGCAACCGTTAGAAACCGCTACAAAGCTGATTGCTTTGCCGCTTTGCTATGCTGTTAGCTTGCTAGGTTTATTGATTTCAAGATGTCTGTCCGTCTGTCCGTCTGTCCGTCTGTCCATCTGTCCCACGATTATCTCGAGAACGGTTTCGAATTTTCAAATTCTGTTTTTAGTAATCGATTACTGATCACCCAGGCATCTGAACTCCTATTTTGAAACTGATTGCTCAACGGCAAAAAAAGCTGATTGCTTCGCCACTTTGCTATGCTGTTAGCTTGCTAGGTTTATTTTCTACCATAACTATGTTTTTATTATTTACTTGGTAGTGCGACGTTGAAGCATACTATTCACTTTCGCACTTTTCAAGCAGTGTGAAATAGCAGCATAATCCTGCTGTGTTTCGTATGGTGACGACAACCGCAGAACCTTTTACTGGTAAAGAGAAATATCATCCACAAGGGTGACTATGTATCTGCATTCTGATTATTATTCCATGGAAGGTGTAGGTGTCTACGGGGTAATGCAACATTACCAACAAGTGGGCTATACGCTTGTTTGTTACCTTTACTTATTTTAATGAAAAAATTTGTATTGATTATTTTTAATTCTGTGTTTCATACAAATTATAAAGATTCTCCTTTTTATCATCACTTAGCATTCAATTTTTTGGGAGGGTAGGCTTAAAAGCAACACATTTTTAATATCAGTTTATTTATTTTTAATTAAAAGTACATTATGTCCTGGGTTTATTGAGTTTTTATTGTAAATCATGTACAAATTTCTATTGTACACTATGACACTACCTACCAACAAAAGTAATCCTTGTGATTATTTTACTTAATTTCATAACCCACTTATAATTAACACAGTATGGACTCATAGCAGCGGTAATTTTTGCAATGTCTAAAATGTATTACACGAAAATGGACGAATTTCAGCAATTTTTAAAAAAAAATCCTCAATAGGCATGACCACTGCTACCACCTCGTCGATCGCTACTGACTTTGAGTATTAAAACTTTTATTGTTGCCGTATTAAACATCTTGCAGCAGCAAATGGAGTTTTAAGTCTGGAAATTGATCGCCAGGAAATGCGGAGAAGGCGTCGGATGCTACTTTTGCATGGCACGCCAAAAACTAAGACGAAGGAGCTAGCTGCGCACGTCACTTCCTTGGTTGCTGATCACTTAGACCTATCAAATTATTCTAGCTCCAGCATCAAGGCCAGTTATCGCCTGGGCCGCCCTGCTGATAGCAAACAAAAGCCTGTTGTTGTGAAGTTCGCTGAAGTTGCAGTCCGTAACAAATTGTGGTTTCATCATCATCATTATAGCCCTTCACAAGTCCACTGCTGAACATAGGCCTCCCCTAAGGGATGCCACAAGCACGGTCCTGAGCCGCCTACATCCATCGACTTCTTGCATGTCTTACAAGGTCAACACTCCATCTACTGGGGGGTCATCCTGCACTTCACTTACTGGTACGAGGCTGCCACTCGAGAACATTTTTCCCATCGGTTGTCGGTTCTTCGAACTACATGGCCGGCTCATTGCCACTTTAGCTTACTAATCCGTTGGGCTATGTCACTCAGTGTAGTTTTCGAAAACTTAATTCAAAGGCACTGGCAATACTCAATCTGAGTTTTTCACAAAGTCTCGGCATGCTGTATTTCTGGAAGCTCAGCCCCGTTTTGGAATCACTAAATGTTAGACACGCGATGGATACATAATCATCATAGGCTCGGATGGGACCCGCCATCAATTTGAATGCTTGCGCGGGCTAGAGAGCATTTAAGGATTGCAAAATTGCAGGTTCTAAGTTCTGTACAGGCTCTAAAAGCCCGGAGCCTAAATTGCCTCTCCCCCGTTCTGGGCGAGTGGTTAAGAAATAATACAATCTTTAAATTAGATTTTAATTTGTTGTTCAAGTTATGTGTTCGTTGAGTTCAAGCAATTTTTTTGTAATTCATCCACGTACAGTTTTATGTAGTGACTACATTATGCTCATAAATTACAGAACACTATTAATAATCCTGTACTTTACTCGATGCCTTACGAAAATATTCTTAGGTACCATGTTCTTACAAACATTTTATGTGTCAAACTGACAACTAATAATCTATACTAACCTAACAATGTAGACAGTTGTAGAATTGTGAATGACAATGTCATTTGATCGTCAACCATAGACTAACTTTAATTTTCAATTTGTTATTTTTGCTATAGATTCCTGTATTTTTCATTATATTTTATAAGTTACTTTACATTGTTTTTACTTGTATTTATGTTCGTAATATGCTTTAAAAATAAAACATGTCATCTTCTTCTGTCTCATGCGGACTCATGTTACACCGTTTTCAATTTTTCTATTATTATGATACGAGTGGTGACGATTTTCCTTTGCTGTTGGGTATTGTTACCTGTCTTTTATTGTTATTTATATCACAATTTATTTATTTAAATTTTTAATATTTAAGATTCGCACTTCTCAGATGTACTGAAAAATTTCAACATTGTTTATATTAATGCCTAGAGTATTCCTGCACATTATCCAGACATACTCTCATCATTTGAAAACAAAAACATATTTTGATCTCTGAATATTGGTTCAAGCCTTGTTTGTCCACCAAATCACATTCCAGGCTTTCAACTAATAAATAAACCTACCAAGCTAACAGCATAGCAAAGTGGCGAAGCAATCAGCTTAGTAGCGGTTTCTAACGGTTGCCGTTGAGCAATCAGTTTCAAAATAGGAGGTTCAGATGCCTGGGTGATCAGTAATCGATTGCTGAAAACAGAATTTGAAAATTCGAAACCGTTCTCGAGATAATCGTGGGACAGACGGACAGACGGACAGACGGACGGACAGATGGACAGACGGACAGACGGACAGATATCGTGAAATCAATAAGTGACTTCGCAAGCTTCGCCACTTAATAATGATCGATATACTCGCGTCCCAACTTAAAACTTAGCCCACTTAAAACGGTTAATGATGGTGATAATGATTTTGACGACTCCGTGGAGCAGTGACTTAGCAATAATTTGCAGCGCCAAGGGATGCGAGTTTGAATCCCGCACGGAGCAAGTATTTGTATGGCCTGCAAATAATTGTTCCTGGTCTGGATGTTTGTCCTTGTGAAATTTATGTGTGCTTACTGCCCCCACGACACAGGAAAAAATCCTAATGTGGAGGTAAAGTTTTTTCAAAAAAAAAAGAGAAGATGATGACTATTTAGGAGATGATTTTCATATAAACGTTTTCAATAATAAAATAGTTATTATTGTTATTAATATTAGTTTTACACGTGGTAGAGTCATCCTGCATCTATATTATGGTTGTAGCACGAATAGGTCGGCTTGACCGGGAAAGGATCACGCTTTCACAGATTAACGGCGTAAAATTGTAGCTTAAAGCTGCTGTGTTTCGTATGGTAGAAAACCTGAGACCGTTTTTACTGGAAAGGAGGCATTCTATCTTAGTCCTTACGGGTGACAACGCATTTGCATTTTGATTCTTAACTGATGGTAAATGATGATGATGTCAATCTGGAAATGTAGATGTCTATGAACCACAGCATCTACTTACCATCAGGTGAACTTTGTGCTCGTTTGTCACCCTTATTATTTTACAATAAAGTTGAGGTGGCACTTAAATAGCCATATAGTCCTATGAATCGGCCACCTATTGGAAACAAAGGTTATTGACAACATCCTCGTACCAGTAAGTATATAGGGCGACCTACCACTAGATCATGCGACAATAGAAACGATAACAATAGAAACGAACAGTAAATCGATAAATCTAGATGCCCCGATACTGTGATTTTCGGTAAACTTTAGCAATTCTATTTTCAGAAGTTTAGTTATAATGGGCTACAATGAAAATACCTAATCATTCTCCTTCTCGTACACATAAAACATGCTCACGGTTAAGATGTCTTAGTGAAGAAGTTGCTTAAATTTTTTTAAGGTCAAAATAAATATGAAACATAAACCAAATATCTCAGAGTATAATAAGATTGACATTTGTTATTATTTTAGTTGTAGCAAGCGAACATCCGACGTGACCTAGATCGGGTACTTGTCCTGTAATCTTCCCCAGAGATAACAACTCAGTCCATCCAACAAATTGAAAAGAGGCTACTCGTATAAATAAATAAATCGGGTAGAACGCACTCCGAACAAAAACTTAGAAATACTTTTATAAATATTGTGAACCAACATACAGTTATTAACTTTTAGCTCTTGGGAACAGTGTAAAAATATAATATATTGTACTCCATATCACAAACATAAGTATAGTATGTAAAAACCGTGGTAGATCAGGGCTGTAAATTTCACAGTATGCGAGCAACCCAGGTTTGATCCTGCCGGCACCAATGAAATTTTGAATTGTAATTTTAAGTGTTGATTTTTACGTATGCAGTGGTGAAATTCTGAATGTCTGGGAAATAAGAAAAAAATATTTTGAAGACATGTGAAGTTCGCCAATACACATTGGGGCAGCGCGGCGGACATTCCCTTGTCCTAAAACCTATCCCAACCTATATACAGCTGTTACTTAACTTTCACTTTACTTTATTTTTTTATTAAAAGTAATTTTTTACTCTTTTGAGTGGATTAAGGAATGTCGCAATCTCAATATTGTCTAAATAATTACATTAAAAACTTCATTATCTACTTTGCCATCCTTGCTGTTGGAAGTTTTCCTCCTCCGTTTTTATGTTGGCTAAAATGGCTCCAATCGGTCAAGTCGTTAAGAAATATATTACATGATAACTAATAGCTTACAGACCGACCGACGATTTGTGTGACATGGACTTCTACAACAGAGGAACAATTACATTTTTACGTGGTAGAACCACGCTGCAACTACATATAGTATAGTTGTAGCAGGAATGGGTCGGCTCGACCGGCATAGGAGCACTCTGTCAAAGAATACCAGCGTAAAATAGCAGCTTAATTCCGCTGTGTTTCGTATGGTGAGTATAGAGAACCGCAGACCCTTTTTACTGGAAACGGGGCATTCCAAGACCTCAGTTCTCATCGGTTAAAACGCATCTACATTTGATTCTTTATTCTTTATGTCTGTAAGCTCGGTGGTCACCCTTATTTTATAAAAAATGTGTTGCTGACCATGGGAATAGCAGTAGATTATTTTCTTCATGTTACCTAAGAAGCATCAGTCCGAAAATTCACTGGTAATAGCAAATTCCAGAAATAACTCCGTCAACCATCCAAATGGTGTTCATGAAATTAGAGTTAAATCTCAACTAACCAAATTGAAGGCTATTTAAGTCCTTTTTAGAATAGCTTCTTTGGGAGTCTAAGTTCTAGTCAGTCAATAAACCTTATAGGTAAAGATTTCTTGTTTATGCGAACACAACACACCCGTTCTTAACCCCTTAAACACCACGGGGGTCCCCCCGTGACCATGGGTACTGCAAAACACCCGAAACGTCGGGAATTGAATATAAGTAACAATTAAACGCGATAAAACCCGTCAAAATAGTCTTATTCAACGTAATACGTACTCATATACCGTAATGTTAAAAGTGTTTTTGAAATATAATTCTAATGTTAAGCCACTTTGGTTTTATCTACCGAACTCCATAATATATACTGAATCCCGACGGCATAAGGAAAACTTGGAAATATTGTTTCTTGACTTTTTTCTCATCTCGATAATATTATATCTTCGACTGAATCTGGTGATAAGGCGTTTTGTTTTTCTTGATAGCTATAATATTTATTATCAATAATGAACACGGAGTGGACTTTCTTCTATAATAATAATCATTCACTCAGAATATAGAGGGTATCCAACATAATATGCTAACAGTATGTGGCCAATATCAAAAGCAAAGAAAAAATGTTATGAAAAAAGTTAATGTTACTTCGTATGAAATAGGTTGGTTTTTAAGTATACTTGCGTAACCATACTCAGAAGTGGCAAATACATTAATTTCCATATTTCTAATGTTTTATTATATTAACGTGATCACTACACATTGAATGAAATTATTTTACTGATTACATCGCGTTTAATTTATTTATTTTCCCCCCTTACCCCCACCCCCGTGACCATGGGTGCTGCAAAGCATCTGAATCGTCGGGGATTAAAAATAAGACGCGATAAAATCCGTAAAAAATATTTTATTTTTTATTCCTATCACATTGAATCCCCTTTCAAAACACTCGTGGTTATATATGGAATAGGAAATAAATATGGTAAGATAAGACACACATATCCTTGTAAGATAAAAACCTTTGTAATATAGAAGGAAAACATTTATAACCAAAGAAATAATTTATACAAAAGGATAGCAAAATGATTGGAATAATTTATATGCAACGATCTTTATCTTACGGCCGAATATAATGCGGGTGTTTTAATTGTGATTAGGCTTTTACTAAGCTAATGAAATTTACCATCCATGAGCCAATGACTATGTCACCACTTACCATAAGGTACGGTCGTAGTCAGTTTGTAATTTAAATAAATTATATTTGTTGCAATTAGTGCAAAATTTTGTTAAATACACAGATAAATATTATTTTACGATACTTTCAAATTTAGTAACAAACTTTTAAATTGCTTAAGTTTCTTAACTTATTGTATGAAACTTAAAATACACACTCATAAATTAAAAGTATAATTAATGTATGAGTGTGTAATTTAATTTCTTAGTAATAACGTTTCAATAAATGAATCCTCGTCAAATATAAAACTCTATTTTTTCAGATAGGTAAATATTTTTGGGAGAATTGACGAGCTATTATTTTAAGAGCAATGTCAAAGTGTGAAGGGTGTCCATTAATTACGTGAGGTTATTAGGGAAGGAGGGAGTGGGTCGAGCCGAATCTCACGCAATTTCACACGGGGGAGAGGAAGGGTCAAACAGGGTAAAATTTCGAGAATATGGCTAAATCCTACACGATAATATTTGTCCCGGTTATGCGAACTCTACAAATTATATAAAAATAATTAAGCAAATTATGTTTTTTTTTTAATTAACCTAACGCAGTTAAGCACAGATAAATGTATTTACGCTAAAAATACGTATGATTAAGGGGGTAGAGCCATATCTCATGACATCTCATCAGGCGGAAGGACAGGCCAGAAAAATCGCCAAAATTGCCTTACGTAATTAATGGATACCCTTTTATTACGTCAGACGTAAAATATCCAGACCAGTGACGGGCAACAGCATTAAAGATGCTTACTTCCGGTACTGCCATCGTCAATCCGTCCGTCAGGCGAGACGAATAAGGCAAATACAACGGGAGAGCGCAATCCACTAGAAGACTTTGGTGGACTGTTGGAGGGGATCACTGCAAATGTTTGCAGTTGAATTCTTTTTTTATAAAATTGATGTGACCAACCGTGTAGCGACGGTGTAAGTATATCCAGCACCCCATTACTCCCCGTGGGTGTTGTAAGAAAAAAAATTAAAAATGTTTATTTGACAGAAAACAAACTACAACTCATTGAAGTATCTGTTGGTACCCATTTAGCATTAACAATTTATGTTTAGTCTTCGCTTTGTTTGCTTAAACACAAAATTTTAATTTAAAATTAAAACACACATGAACAAACATTAAGAGATAGAATAAAACGTTGCATTTCTTAATAATAATTACCCTTAGCCTAGGTGTGAGAATATATTTTCTGTCGTAACATAATTTACGGAAGTGAGCCAGAAAAAAATTTTTGTTTTAGCTTCTTATATAGAGCAATGTTTTATATCGTAGACTGAAACATCTCGCTTTGCAGCGGTGTTACAACTTGATTTTGGGCAAGGAGACCTTGCAAACTCTTCGTTTAAGTAAAATTTCATTTTATGGTGATATTTTCAAAAGGCAATAGAGGGAAACTGAGACGAGATGGGCAGAAGCACTTTCCTACTCAAAATTATAAAAAAAACTACGATTGCAAACAATGGCGGAATCACTCCTAAAGCACTTAAACTTAAAGGGGAAGGCCTATGTTCAGCAGTGTGTTCAGCAGTCCGCCCGATTGTGAGTGGCTGCTGCAGTCCATCGTCTATCTGCAACCAACTTCAAATAAAGAATGCTTTAGATGCGTTGTCACCTCTGAAAATCAGGCCTCACACCCTGCAATTAAACTGGATCTCTATATCTTTGAAGAAAAGGAATTCTTCGACCTGGTGGTACCTTTTCACTGCTAACGAGATATTCCACCTTCGTCCTCTGAGGTGACAACGAATTTGAACTTTGATTCGTAATCGAGGATAGATCTAGATGTCTATAGGCCACAGCATCCACTTTCCGGTAGATTGTGTGCTTGTTTGTCATGCTTACTTGTATAAAAAATTAAATTACCAAATAAACACAATATTTAAACGTTTCTATTTATATTAACTTAATATTTCAAGCGTGAATACAAATTGTTTTGTAACCAATGTAAGAGCTAATTGATAAGGCCAAAGCTTTTGTCATTGACATAGGTAAACCACCTGGGATTCTAAGCAAATTATTGTGGTTACCGAAAATATTGCTTTTAACTGAGATTCTAGCCACGTAGGAACGTGTCTCTGTCGTTAGGCGTAGATAAAATTATAGTGGAATACTTCAGTACAATTGTGTAACTCCGGTGGGACTCGGGGTTGACTTCGTTATACCATGCGTGGTGTTTTGTTTTGCTGTGTAAGCATACCAGTATATATTTTAAGCCGAATTCTTTTTTAAATAATAAAGGTGACAAACAAGCACGTAGTCCATCTGATGCTAGGTGGATACAGTGTACAGTAGACATCTTTATTCCTCGATGAAGAATCAAGATTGTCACTTCTGAGGGCTATTTTTTACTAAAATGGAATGCCACGTTTCCAGTAGAAATGATCTTTGGTTACACACACCATACGAAACACGGCAACATTAAGCTGGTTTTTACTCTAATATTCTGTGAGAGTGTGGTCCCTTTCCGGTTGAACCGAACTATTCATGCTATAACGTAATATAGCTGCAACATGGCTTCACCACGTGCTTTATGTTTTTATGTTTCAAAATATTACTCTAATTATAACCTTAATTAAAAAATATAAAAATCCCCAAAACAAAAAGAGCTGATGATCTTAAACGCCTGAACAGATTTTCTTGAAACATGGCTAAGAAGACTCTCAGTTAAGACACGTTTCAAACTAAAAAAAAATTAACCAAAATTGGTTCATCCGATCAAGAGCTATGTAGCAACAGACAGACACACAGATACACGCTACATACGTATAACACACCTCTGTTTACGTCGGAGGTTTAAAAAACGCAGCTGCGAAAGTGATACCTACCGACAAACGATTAGACGATATAGCACAGAGGCAAAACGCTGGCTTTAAACTACATAGTACAATAATACAAAATAAATGAATGATTAAATAAAATATTACTGTTAGGAGGGACCATTCTCTCACAGAATATCAGCTAAAAATAGCAGCTCAATACTGATGTGTTTCGAACGGTAAGTGTAGAGAATCAGAGAGCCTTTTCACTGGAAATGAGGCATTCCGCCTTAGTCATCAGGGATGACAACGCATCTGCATTTCGATTTTTGATCGAGGATAAATGTAGATGTCTATGGACCACATCGTCCACTTACGATCATATGGACTGTGTGCTTGTTGGTAACCCTTAATCTAAAAAAAATATATAAAAAGTACATAATAGTATTAGTATAATAATTAATTATTGATTTTTATAATAGTCCACAAGGCGTTAGTGAAATAACTAGTGGATCCAAGACGAAAGATGGAGACGGCTGCCGCAAGTTTGATTTCCGCATAGAACTAGTTGTGTTCTGCAATAGAAATTTATGAAGATGAAAAGGCCACGGTACAGGAGAAATTCAATGTAACATTTCGGAAACGAATAAAAAGTCTAGTGATAAAGAGCTGGTGTTTTCTTCGCTCAAAAGCTAAGTATAGCCATTCATCGAAAAAGCGCAGCCAGCGTTCTTAGCACTTGACGGTGGCAACAGGCCGGTCATATAGCTCGAGCTCTTGATTTATATTGGCAAGCGTAAAGATAGGTGACTCGCCCCCCCCCCCCCTCTTCCCCGCTAAATGGAATGAAGAAATATATAGGAAATCGATGGATGCAGATGACTTGGACCATGATTTATTATACCAATAAGATATATCAATGAAAAGCCTATGTTCATCAATGGACCAGTGATGTGCTGTCTGATGTTGTTCTATCTAGTGTAGTTTTATTTTTTTACAGAACAAACAAGCATAAAATCCATCTGATGCTAAGTGGATACTATGACCCATAGACATCTACATCTATCATCGATTAAGAATCAAAATGCAAATTCGTTATCACCCCTGAAGACAGTCATTGAATACCGCGTTACAAATAAAAAAGATCGGATGAGAATCTCGATTTCACTGTCACTAGTAATAAAAAACTTCAGTTATAAGTGTTAGATTCTCAAACGATTCTATAGATGTGCGCAATTTAAAAATTTACTACGTCTGAAACCACGTTCCATGGCTAATTTATTCATAAGGAATCTAGACGTGACGACTTCATTATTGCTAGAGCACGCGCCTTGCATTCGACATAGCAGCACATGAGTGCATTATAAACAACTTCAGTAATGTTACTTTAGATTTAAAGACTACATTCAATTTAGTTCTTGATTGCGGCGTAAGAATATCTACTACCCCAGATCGTCCCGTGAGTGTTGTAAGAGGTGACAGGGGCAAACAAACTATACTAAAAAGTAGAAAACTGCTGTTGCCAACCCACCAACAAGCATGGCAACTATGACAAATATCCCCATTATGAAGCAATCTATGGGGGAGGCCTATGTTCAGCAGTGGACTTACAATAGAATATAGTAGAATAGAATAATTTTTATCCAATATTTTTTACAAGTAATTTTTATTAAAAATCATTTTTTTTACTTTACCACTGATTCGAAAAAATCCTCTGTCTTGGGAAGAACCAGCAAGAAACCCAGCGGGACTTTTTTTTAAACTTTTACAATATTAAAGTCTGCAACAATATAGCGGTAAGAGCTCTAAGTAACTCTGAGGCTTAGCGCTCGCTGTAAATTTCACACAACTCTGGCGACCTGGATTTGATAATCACTGGCATCAATGAAAGAGTTAATTTTAATTTTAAGTGTTGATATACCACGTGCACGTAGGTGTGGGAAAACATCGCGAGGAAACCTGCATGTCTACGCAATAAAATATTTTGTGATTAATGAAATATATGTGTGCTGTTTGCTGTGTGCTTGTTTGTCACTCTTATCCTATAAAAAATATTGAGTATAAAGGCGTGTAGAAGTGTAGGGCGTCCCCGCACTAGATGGAGTGACGACCAGGTAAGACATGCAGGAAGTCGATGGATGCAGGTGGCTCAGGACCATACTTTGTGGCACTCCTTGGGGGAGGCTTATGTTCAGCAGTGAACTTGTGAAGGGATGTAATGATGATGATGATTGAGTAGCAAGGCTGTTATTACTATACTTTTTACTCTTCATTAAAAATTTATGCCAATATTTTACTCAGCAGTTAGAATCGGCGTTTACCTACGGACGTTCAATATTGTTTAATTTAAGGGATTAATTTTATTTGTATTGGTTTATTTATTTTATTTAGTATTCATCGTCTGGATGCTTGGCGATCTATAAGTGTGCGATTTCCTAGGAGTAGTTTTCCTTGCACGACTTTTTAGAGACCTATTAAAAACGAGCTTACTTCTTTTTAAAAGGCTAGTAACGTAACTTCAATTTTCCTGTATGTTACAGTGGTACATGGACGGTCGTCGACACTTTCCATCAGGTTAGCCGCATGCTCGTTTGCCCCCTTTTTTATAAAAAAAAAAACTTTCCAATGAATGTAGTGACGGCATATTGTTTTATAAAATCGGCCAAGTGCGATTCGGACTCGCACTCCTGTATACTTGTATTACCATCGTAATACACATATAATGGTTCTATATATTCTTTAGACCACATCACAGCAGTGCAAGCACTGCTATTTAGTGGCAGTAGTATGAAAGAGGGGGGCACCTACACAGACAGACTCCTGGGCTGAAAAGGAACATCACCACAAAATATTGATATTTTTCTTCCATCAAATTTCGTATACACAGAAAGTGTCTTAGTTTGCAAGGTTTTTTTTAAAGTTACCTTTGTACTAGGATTTTTCCTGTAACGTGGGGTCAGTTTACATACATACATTTATCAAGCACAATTATCCAATTATTTGTAAGCCACACAAATACTTGTTCCGTGCGGGATTCGAGCCCGCGGCCCTTAGCGCTGAAACTCATTCGCCACGGAGCCGTCAAGTTCGGAGTCATCGGGGGTGACTAAATATCTGCATTGTGTTTCTTGATGGAGGAAAGATGTAGGTGTTTATAATTATATACGTGGTAGAGCCATGCTGCAGCTATATTAGTAGTATAGTTGTAGCATGAATGGGTCGGCTCGCCTGGGGAAGGGCCACATTCTCACAGAATACCAGCGTTAAATAGCAGCTTAACACTGCTGTGTTTCGTATGGTGAGTGTAGAAAACCGGAGACCTTTTTTACTGGAAAAGAGGCATTCCATCTTAGTCCTCACGGGTGACAACGCATCTGCATTTTGATTCGCAAACGAGGATAGATGTACGTAGATGTCTATGGGCCACAGCAACCACTTACTATCAGGTAGACTGTGTGCTCGTTTGTCACCCTATCCTATAAAAAAAAAGAAAAAAAAACTGCGTGGACTGAGTGCTAGTTTCTCACCCTTATTTTTAAAAAAACATTGACTGTCAATAGATAGCGGTCATGCCATCTCGGTTAAGCCAGACAAAAACCGACTATACACAAAAGTGGAATACATCTGGAATTGTGATGGACAACCCTTTTATCAAGGGTGACAATATACTATGCAACGGGAATGACTTAACCAGGTGAATCGGAAACCGTTTACTGGTAAGGAAGCATTCCATTTTATTCCTCAGGGGGTGACATCAGAATTTTGATTCTTAATAGAGGATAAATGCCCTATGGACCACAGCATCCACCATCGAGTGTCCATTTCTCCCCTTCCCCGTAGTTCAATATTAATATAAGAATAATAGAATCTTCAATAAAATCTTTTTATATATTGTTAGGGCCAACATCCGGTACAATCATCAGATCAGCTCAATTATCATATTATTGCGTCATCATATCATTGTGTTATTATCGAGCGGATGTAAGCTAGTCCTTCAAAATTAATTAAAGTTCTGAACCGGAAAGACATACGAAAACAACACGTATTGATCATGATACTAGATCATAGTCATGAAATCAATCATTATAGTATATATTATATTTTGTATCTGTCAACTTTTATATTATATTATATTATTATTATTATTTAGTATTGTCATCAGTCGTCATCACTACTCATAAATTTAGGTTATTCAGACGCGTGGAAATTAATGAAAACTGAATTACAAAATTTCATTACGTTCATACATAAAATAGAAATACGAGTACAGTATTGTGTTAATAACTACACTATTATTTGTTCAGTTTGCAACTGCAGCTCTCGGAAATTAATTCTGTCGATAGTTAACATAAGCTTATCGAATAACAGACGTGCTTCTGAATTGAATTACTCCTAGTTTCATTCGATAATAACTTTACAATGCGCGTTTATTAAATTTTTATAGAGATTTTATAAAACTGTAATCGTTCCGTTTCCGTAAAGTATTTCGCAAGGAATGTTTTCATTTCATCACAACCTTCGAAAGTCTATCGCTGTAAATAAACCTCCCCCATAAAGTGTTATACGAGGGATAATTGCCATAGCTACCACGCTTGGCAGGCGGGTTGGCATCTCTTTTTTGTTGTTATTAGGAAGACGCTGCTGTCCATCTCCTGGTTTGGTTCTCTCTGTCGCCTCTTATTACACTCACTGGACGATATTGGGTAGTGGATATTCTTACACCTTTACTACACGGTACAATGAAGAAACGTACTAAACCGCGAAATACTGAAAAACAGCATTTAAAAAAACAGCCAAGAGTTTCTTGCCGGTTCTTCTCCAAGAATTTCTTACTTAACCGGTGTTAATTTTGACGTTCATAGGAGTCGTCGTAAGTAAGTTTATGAGATGTTCATTTCAAGCCAATTGAATAAAAAACCTTGGGTTGACTTTTATAAAATTTTGATCGTTTTCGAATTAAACTAATTTTTACTATTTTTAAAGCCGATAATATGTAATAATAACATAAGTTTTATGCGTTTAAATTATATAAAAACGATAAAAACGGATAAAAATGGAGAGTATAAACTCTTAAGTGACTCAGGGATGGAGACCTTCCGTGATCTTGGATATTAAGCATTCGAAACGTCGAGGATATAAAAATAGTGTTTACGCAAAAGCGTTGGTGTCAGGCATCGACGTTAGATGGCTCTCGGCTCGGCTGATACGGGATGACGTTCGTGCGTGTTGAACGTCCGAGCTTACTGAACGGTGGGAGTCGAGAGCGAAAAAATTAGAAGTCTTCTTCGCGTCGAAAGAGAAGGCAGTCCGTTTTGTTTGGGAGCTCTTAGATCTAATTTTATGTTAGGCGCGTATAGTAAATATACCACTGGGAATGGTAGCGCGTGTTGAGAGTTTACCCGGGACTTTAGGTTTAACGCAGAATCTGTATAAGTGGATTCGACTGTATTAGTTACTAGTGCGGTAGTTAATATTCTAGAAATAACGGTGACCTTTGACCCGTACGTTCTGTGTTCATTTTCGCGAGTCAATCGTAACAAAGGAAGAAAGTGACTGCGGAAGGCGACCTTAGCTTGGAGAGGAGCTGAGGGCCGAACTGCTGCAGGGGGAACGGTCAAATAAGGTCAATAACACTACCAGCCACACCCAAATACACATCACTGACCTTTACTTTCTAGCACAATACATCCACACGAGACCTGACCGAATCCTGAGGGACCAGTCGCCTTGAATAGAGGTAAGTAAGCTCTGTTCAATAATTGTAACGATCCCCCCGGATTGTTTAGTATAATTAGACTTTTAACCCTTGGCGTGAGGACGCCCGACCAGCATCTGCCTGTAGCTTCTTCGTCTATGGGCCGCGAAGGATTCTACTCCTGGGATAGGCAGCTGCCGGCCGTAACATTTGGTAGCAGAGCGTGGTTCTGGGATCGATTCCCGGTCGATCCACCGACCATAGTATTTGATAAAAATTAAATAATTTTGGTGGCAGGGAGCGTTGGGTTGATTGGTTTAATTTTGTGTCTACAATCACGCCCGTCCGTAATACGTAAAAATATTCTTTTTTATTATATACGTAATAATAAAATTCCATTCTTTGTTAGCTTGCTTTGTTGTTTGCGGGTAAATTTAAAAAACCGCGCCCGTTTAGCGCGCAAGCGGGAGATTGCGTCATGTAGGTAGATGGTTATTTTTGCGTAATCGGTTAATTATCGTTGCGGATAGTTGTGGTGTATTACTTATCGAAGGGTCGATTTCCGAGCAAGGCATTTTTTGTTGATGTGTATCTTCGTTATGTATCTTTCGTATTGTAATTTGTATTTGAACTAAAGAGTGGTTATTTGTATTTACGTAATTTGAATTTAACTTGATTTGATCGCAATAGTGTTTGTTATTGTTAATCTGATTTGCCTTTTCTTTTGTACTAACTTGTGTTTGATTTAATAAATAGCGGTTCTTATTTGTGTAATTTCTATTCAATTCGATTTGATGGGAACTGCATTGGTTAGCTGTTAATTTTTTTGTATTTTTTTATTTGTTATTTTTGTAATTGTGCTCGAGCGGGGTCGTAATTTGTATTTAGTAGTGATGTCCTCGCCCAAGATGCTAATCCATTGCCTGCGGACTGAGTTACGCTGGGCCACCAGCGCCCATGCTTTGATAGGTCAACCGGATAGGGTCCATAATTTGATGAAGCGGTTCGAGCAGGTCGATGCTCGAAGGGCTGCAGTGGAGGAGGCTTACGCTGAGCTTGAGGATTCGGATGTGGAAAAGGGAGTCCTGGACTCCTGCTTCGCAGACTACGAGCAGTTCTTGTGGCTCACGGACGAGTTGATCGAGGCTGAAGGCAGGTATGCCGAGGAGGTGCGTGAAGCTCGGACGAGTGGCCTGCCCGAGTCCTTTCGGAAGCAGCCTCAGCCGGAGCTGTTGGGACGACTCCCAACTCTGGACTTGCCAAAGTTCTCCGGGGTCCTTTCCGAGTGGCTGACCTTCGTTGGTCTTTTCGACGGCCTAGTGGACGCCCGGAGTGACTTGACCCCGAGCCAGAAGATGGCGTACCTCCTGGCCTCACTGGAGGGGGAGGTCCTGGACGTTGTCAGCCATTTGAGCTTGTCGGACGACGCCTACCAGACTGCTCGGGACCTCCTAGTCAGAAGATACGCCAACGTCCGGCAAATTGCGGACGAACATGTTAAGCAGCTTCTGAGCCTCCCGCTGCTTAGTGACCGGGCCAGACTACGTCCGGACCTGTTGGATCCAGCCTTGGTGGCCTGTAATATGTTGAGGCGGCTGGATGTACCAGTGGGCGAATGGGCCTTCTTGTTGCTCCGCATCGTGCTGTCCCGTCTACCTCTCGACCTTCGAATGCATTTTGAGGAGAGGTACGGCGGGGACGAGGCCTCCTATATTCCGCCCTTCTATGACCTGTTGCGGTTTTTGGAGGAGCAGTGCCGACAGATCGAGCACGCGGCGGGCACCGTCGACGACTTACGAGCCGTGCCCAGAGAGAGGCGAAATCCGCCGGGCAAGTCGTCGTCAACCCCCCCCCTGCTCCTATTGTCGAGCATCTGATCACCGGGTAACGTCTTGCCCAAAATTATTAAGTAAGCCAGTTCCGGCGAGGCGAACTATCGCCAAGGAGCGCCGCTGGTGTTACTCCTGTTTGGAAGGGCACCTCCAGCGAGACTGTCCGCACCGGCGGCCCTGTCTGCATTGCCAGGGCAATCACCATGCCTTACTGTGCCTGGGTGCGAACGGCGTCTCCTCTCGGGGCGTTGCCAGGCCCTCGACCCCCACGGGCGGGGGCGCTCCGCCACGCCCTCTGACGGGCGACGCTCGGCGCCCGCCGGCTAGCCAACAGACCCCTAGGTTTGGAAGGGGTCCCTCCCCCGACCAGTCGGGGGGTAATTCCCCCAGGGGCGGGGGTGTCATCACCCCCCCTCAGCGTGCGGAGAGGAACTTCACGGCCACTCATCAGTCCGCTGGACCCTTCTCACTCCCTTTAGCTGAGTGGCCGCGACTGGTGGACCACTGTACCCCATTTGATGGAGGCGGCCCTAGCTAGCTGCCGCCTTAGCTCCCACCATGGCTGCCTCTACTGAGCCTTAAGCCGTCAACAGTCCACTTGTCAAGCTGTTCTGTTGCCGACGGCCTCAGTGAGGGCGTACAACCCGAGTGGCGACTGTTAGCGGTTGCGCTCTGTTAGTATCGGGTTCACGCGGTGTGGCCTCCACTTGGTGGTGGGAAGATTAGGGCCCCCTGGAGCGTTGAATCACGCTCTCAAGGGGTATTGGATTTGGTTTGGTCGAGCACTTAGTTAAGAATTCTTTGAATTAAAATTAAAATGCTTTGAGTTTTCCGCGAAATTAATATTGTAGCGGTTGTGATTAAAAGAATTGAATTTAAAATACTCCTTTAAATGCTGCTGCATATGTTTTGTAAATACATTTGATCACTGCGTTTGTTGTGGCACGGAAAATTGAGATTAAATTGTGTGCCCTTTTTTAATGCTTGTGCGTATGCTTGTAATTGTATTTGATTGTCGCGCCTGTGCTGAAGGGAAGTTTGGATTCATTTGAAATTTGAATGGCGCGCTATTTTGAAAATTATGTATATGTTTGTGACAGTGTTTAATCATTTTGCTTTGTGATAAGGAAGGTTAAAATTAGATAACCCTGTGGTTGCCGAAGGAAATAGGAGTCAATTCTCTTTTGGTTTAGATTTTGTTGGCACTGTCTAAGATATTTATTTGAAATAAGAAATAGGGCTGTCCCTTACGTTTATTGTTTTGTTTACTTTGCCAAGTTGACCTATGTGCATCGGTGATTACTTGTTTTAATTAATTCTGTAATTGAACATTGATGCTTTTGAAAAATTAGTTGAAATATGAGCATAGGATCACCTGCTAGGGACCATCTGTGCGTTTCGGTCAGCTCTCCACAGACGACGTTCATGGGGAATTTGGGGGTGCTCTCTGCACTGAAGCTTGAAGGTCCCTCTGGGCCGCTTCGTGTCGCGTCGCTGTTTACAGACCTGATCCGGTCGAGTTGCGGAACTAATCATAGGAGCGCAGATAGGTGTTTGAAGGAGGTCGTCTGACTTCTGTCTAGGAATAGGACTTATTTATGTGCTGCGATGACCAGGAAGGGCATCCAGTTCAACTCTCCGGCTAGCCCACGTTGGGGCTGTAATTTTGAGGCGTTGGTCAGGGTTGCAAGATCTGATTGGGTGCGTAGGGTGGCCTAGTTTGGTTGCAGATTCGATCTTGCAACTTGCCGTCGCGACCCTGTCCCGCTGACCGGTTTGCTCGCGGACCTAAATCCTTATGTCCGGGACGGGGGTTTGTTTACGCAAAAGCGTTGGTGTCAGGCATCGACGTTAGACGGCTCTCGGCTCGGCTGATACGGGATGACATTCGTGCGTGTTGAACGTCCGAGCTTACTGAACGGTGGGAGTCGAGAGCGAAAAAATTAGAAGTCTTCTTCGCGTCGAAAGAGAAGGCAGTCCGTTTTGTTTGGGAGCTCTTAGATCTAATTTTATGTTAGGCGCGTATAGTAAATATACCACTGGGAATGGTAGCGCGTGTTGAGAGTTTGCCCGGGACTTTAGGTTTAACGCAGAATCTGTATAAGTGGATTCGACTGTATTAGTTACTAGTGCGGTAGTTAATATTCTAGAAATAACGGTGACCTTTGACCCGTACGTTCTGTGTTCATTTTCGCGAGTCAATCGTAACAAAGGAAGAAAGTGACTGCGGAAGGCGACCTTAGCTTGGAGAGGAGCTGAGGGCCGAACTGCTGCAGGGGGAACGGTCAAATAAGGTCAATAACACTACCAGCCACACCCAAATACACATCACTGACCTTTACTTTCTAGCACAATACATCCACACGAGACCTGACCGAATCCTGAGGGACCAGTCGCCTTGAATAGAGGTAAGTAAGCTCTGTTCAATAATTGTAACGCTCCCCCCGGATTGTTTAGTGTAATTAGACTTTTAACCCGTGGCGTGAGGACGCCCGACCAGCATCTGCCTGTAGCTTCTTCGTCTATGGGCCGCGAAGGATTCTACTCCTGGGATAGGCAGCTGCCGGCCGTAACATTTGTTGTTATATTGGCAACAGAAATACACATTCTGTGAAAATTTCAACTGTCTACTTATTACGGATCATGAGATACAGTCCGCTGATACACAGATGGACGACGGACGGACGGACGGACAGCGGAGGCTTAGTAAGAGGGTCCTGTTGGTTACCCCTTGGGTACGGAACCCTAAAAAACCAAAAAGTGGCACATTGTCGTATGATCGTATCGGCACACCAAGTATAGAGTAGCTCTCCACTAAACGGTAAGACTTACACGACTTTCTGGAGAAGAAGAGGCCTATGTTCAGCAGTAGACCTGTGAAGGGCTCTCATGATGATGATGAATAATAAACGACACCACGCACTTCAATATCAGTCATGCTGTTAATGCTGCAAGAGCTTATAAATATCATAATGATCCTTCTCGAGCAGATAAGAGCTGCTTTCTATATTAATGCGAATGCTACACACGAAATGACATATATTTTGACAGTTTTTGGGCGTTTACGGCTTTTTTACGGTTTACTATTTGTTTACGCAAAAGCGTTGGTGTCAGGCATCGACGTTAGATGGCTCTCGACTCCCACCGTTCAGTAAGCTCGGACGTTCAACACGCACGAACGTCATCCCGTATCAGCCGAGCCGAGAGCCATCTAACGTCGATGCCTGACACCAACGCTTTTGCGTAAACAAATAGTAAACCGTAAAAAAGCCGTAAACGCCAGAAAACTGTCAAAATATATGTCATTTCGTGTGTAGCATTCGCATTAATATAGAAAGCAGCTCTTATCTGCTCGAGAAGGATCATTATGATATTTATAAGCTCTTGCAGCATTAACAGCATGACTGATATTGAAGTGCGTGGTGTCGTTTATTATTCATCATCATCATGAGAGCCCTTCACAGGTCTACTGCTGAACATAGGCCTCTTCTTCTCCAGAAAGTCGTGTAAGTCTTACCGTTTAGTGGAGAGCTACTCTATACTTGGTGTGCCGATACGATCATACGACAATGTGCCACTTCTTGGTTTTTTAGGGTTCCGTACCCAAGGGGTAACCAACAGGACCCTCTTACTAAGCCTCCGCTGTCCGTCCGTCCGTCGTCCATCTGTGTATCAGCGGACTGTATCTCATGATCCGTAATAAGTAGACAGTTGAAATTTTCACAGACTGTGTATTTCTGTTGCCAATATAACAACAAATAATAAAAAGAAAATTAAATTGAAAATTAAAAGGGGCTTTTTGTTAGAAACGAGTATTACGATGGTACGGATCCCTCCGTGCGCGAGTCCGACTCGAACTTGACCGGTTATTTTTGTTCTATTTGTCTCATTCTCGGGAGTGTCGCGGAATATATTTTATCATAATAATATTAATACAAGAAACTATAAATCGTTTGCTATAAGTGTGTAATTTCAGACAGAGCACAGCAGCGTTCTTAGTTTTGATATAATTATTTTCATGCATTACAACCATCCATTACAACCAATAAAAGTCCACTGCTGAACATAGGCCTCCCCTATAGATTACCTCATAGCAACCGCAGCATTTATCATTTTAAGTTGTTATCAAGATGCTGCTGCCCATCTTTTGTTTCAGTTTCGCTCTGACAAATTTATTAACAGTTTATTTTTGACACGTCCATAGTTGACCCATCTGTTTCAGTTTCCCTGTGTCGAAACTATTGCTTTCAGTAGATCTAAAATTATTCAGTTTTATATTACGAGAAAGAATTTTAGTAACACAATTACGACTACAAATATACGTTTCCCGAACAATATTCATCTACTTCGAGAATACGAAATTCTGTTCCTTTGAATGTTTCCTTATCGTGTAACATTTGAATTTTCCGACAAAAGACATGAAATCTCATTGGTTATTAAATACGATATTCTTTTTATTTTTAAAAAGCTTTTATTATTAAGGAACTGACTGCCTCATGATTTTTTATATTTACGCGAACACTACATATTGAATAAACTGCTTTTAAGGATTACCTGGCGTTTAATTCTACTTATTTTTAATTCAGGACATCTCGGGTGCTTTGTAGCACCCATGGTCACGTAGGACTGAGGTGATTGACGTTCTGATGTCAGAGTTAACCCAGTACATTAAGCATAATACAGTACTTTAAGCATTTTAATTTGTAGATGGTTAGCGCTCGCTGTAAGCTTCACAGTACTCGAGCAACCCGGGTTCGATCCCCGCCGGCACCAATGAAATTCTTAATTGCAGTTTAAAGTGCTGACGTACCACGTGTTCGGCGGTGAAGGAAAACATCGTGAGGAAACCTGCATGTCTGAGAAATAAGAAAAAAAATATTTTGAAGGCATGTGAAGTTCGCCAATACGCATTGGGGCAGCGCGGCGGACATTTCCTTGCCTTAAATCTCTCTCATAAGTGAGAGGAGGCCTGTGCCCAGCAATGGGACGTAAATAGGCTGCAACTTTACTTTACTTTACTTTACTATAATCCTATTCTGCAGATATGGCTGGTCTACCTTGAGTCTGGCCGCCGTGACCAAAATTCGGCTTAGAGAACATTCATACGACTCAATAACAGAATACCGAGAGGTCAATTGACGGATTCAACACGGCTGGGCAGCGTTCGGGAAACTACGACACATCTTCTCGTTAGACATACCTCAAAACCTTAAAACGAAATTGTACAACGCGTTTTGCCAGTGATGACTAACGGATCTGAGACATGGTCCTTCACTGCTGGCCGTATGAGAAAGCTCAAGGTCGCTCAGCGAGCTATGGAGAGGGCTATGCTCGCGGTTTATCTGCGTGATAAACTTAGAAATGAGTATATCCGCAGTAGAACCAGAGTAAGCGATATAGCCCAACGGATTAGTAAGGTGAAGTGGCAGTGGGCCGGCTATATAGATCGAAGAACCGACAACCGATGGGAAAGAAAGGTTCTCGAGTGGCAGCCTCGTACCGGTAGGCGAAGTGTAGGGCGTCCCTCCACAAGATGGAGTGACGACCTGGTAAGACATGCAGGAAGTCAATGGATGCAGGTGGCTCAGGACCGTGCTTTGTGGCATTCCTTGGGGGAGGCCTATGTTCAGCAGTGGACTTGTGAAGGGCTGTAATGATGATGATGATGATCATAATTTCGTTTTACGAATTTCCTCACCACCATGTAATTAATAGTTAAAAATTAAAAAAAATGTACGACCGACTTCAATATGAATTATTAAAAATGTCTCCAAAACTATTGGTCAGACCTTGATCAAATTTATATGGGACCACATGAGAAGCACCAGCTTTCATATAAAATTAAAAATGTTGTACAATCGACTTAAATATAAATTATTAAGGATAACCCAAAAACTATATATACTAAAAGTTATGAGGCAACACACATAAAAAAACATACCGTCGAATTGAGTACCTCCTCCTTTTTGAAGTCGGTGGAAAACCATTTTTTTCACCCAAAATGTGCACTCTCGTGTTAACGTGTAATAAGATTTTCGGAAAATGGAATAATTATTATTTTAATCAAAAAGTATTCGTACTAATTTTCAAGTTACTAGAATCATTTTTTTCCATACAATTAGAAATCGCCACGTAAAAGAAAGTATCTTGAAAAATTAAACACTACCTTTCACTCTCAGAGTTTAAATTTTCCAAAATATTTTCTCAGTGAATGCCTACGTAGTAAAAGGAAGTTATTGTGCCAATTTCACGCTTCTACGTACAACGGATTTTACAAATAGATCTGTGCATCTAAATACAATATTTTTCATACAAAATTTGCACCCTTGTTTTAAAACCGTAAGGGTAAATTTTATTATTTTGTAATTTATACCATTACATATTTTTCGTCACGCTGCATATTTTTTCCCGATACAAAATTGAACATCCTCTGCCCAAGTTAAGGGGTTGTTTTGAGAAATCGCAAAATATTTTTCTCCATATAAAATTACACACCCTCTGCCCCTTGCCCCCTTAGGAGTTGTTTTGAATTCGCAAAATACGTATTTGTTTATTTTATTTACCTGGTACTTTCAGAAAGTATTAACTAATATTTTTTTAACAGTGGTAGAGCCACGCGGCAGCTTTTGCTGTCGCACGGATGGGCCGGCTCGAACCGGGGTGGTACCACGACCTCACAGAATACCAGCGTGAAGTAGAGGTTTACCTCTGCGTTTCGCTTGGTGAGTGCAGGTGGCCGGAGGCTCTTTTTACTGGAAATGAGGCATTCCATCTTAGTCCTCACGGGTGACAACGCATTTGCATTTTGATTCGCAAACGAGGATAGATGTAGATATCTATGGGCTGCAGCAACCACTTACCATCAGGTGGACTGTGTGCTCGTTTGTTACCCTTATCCTATTAAAAAAAATTTAATTCTACATATTTAAGTATGTCATATTAACCCTTTCGCTGTCCCGTGCACTACATATAGGACATTTCTATTGCCTTACTATTGTGTCTGAAAACCGGACAGTGAACGTGTTAAATGAAATTTATAAACAAAATAAATGAGATTTTGTTCAATTTTAAGAATTTCCTTAGCATATAATAATATAAATTAATAACACCTTATTTCTAAATATGCATGCACCCAGCCGTAAGTCATACAATATACGCGGTTACTTTACCTTTTATCTGCCGACTTCCAAAAAGGAGACGGTATTCAATTCGGGTGTATTTTTTTTTATGTGTGTTACCTCATAACTTTGTACTGGGCGAACCGATTTCGATGATTCTTTTTTTCTTTTTTTTAATTTGATCAAGGTCAAACCAATGGTTATTGAGTTATTCCTAAATAACCTATATTGAAGTCGCTTATATTGAAGTCGGCTGTACAAAATTTTTAATTTTAAATTATTTGTAGAAAAATGTTACTTCTAAAGTCTTAAGTCTTTTTGCACTTTTAATATATAACAAATAACAAACACTATATCACAACGTTTTTATGGTTAATATATTTTAAGAAAAAAATATATATACATAAATATATTAAAGTTAGTATTAGTATATAATATGAGCTATTGCGCCCATAAGTAATGTAAATATGAGCAGCAATTATGAATAAGCATCCAAAGAAAAGGAATACAATCCACCTTTTTACATCGCTCGCAACTTTTATTTAAATAAATCATTACGTTTCTTTTTGAAATGGTGACACTAATTGCTTTAGAATGTGAACTTTAGTAGCGTAGACAGTTCTCTATAACTAATGTAGCTATTATCGTGTTCTTGTGCATACATTGTAATTCTGTTTTATGTTTCAATAATGAAGTGTTTCATTTCATGTTTATTTCATCGCTGTAGTCGAATAAAATCAAGAAAATTACATTCAGAGAACTAGTAAAACATTGGGTTTAAAGCTCCATCAAGTTTTTTTAGGTTTGTTGTGATATACATTTAGACAATAATGCCTAATTTCCAGCTTCTTTATTAGATGGCGTAATGATATACATATATTTAATTTATCAGTTCGAATACTGCTTAACACTATATAGTAGTGAAAGTCTCACCTAAGTCCATCCTCATGTTTTGTTTGATGCGCGGTCAGAGGTTCAGACAGACTGATAGACAGACAACGCTTCCAAAAATTGTTGTTTCAACAGTTGTAGAACCACGCGGCAGCTTTTGCTGTCGCACGGATGGGCCGGCTCGAACCGGGGTGGTACCATGACCTCACAGAATACCAGCGTGAAGTAGAGGTTTACCTCTGCGTTTCGCTTGGTGAGTGCAGGTGGCCGGAGGCCCTTTTTACTGGAAATGAGGCATTCCATCTTAATCCTCAAGGGTGACAACGCATCTGCATTTTGATTCGCAAACGAGGATAGATGTAGATGTCTATGGGCCGCAGCAACCACTTACCATCAGGTGGACTGTGTGCTCGTTTGTCACCCGTATCCTATAAAAAACTGCATCGACATACGAGTATATCCACAATTAAAATTTTCTATAAAATTACAGTATTCCTTCTTTTAGAGCCTTTTATAGCAACAGATAGATACATGCTTTCAACATATCAATAATTGTGATTGTACCTATTCACATCGCTCAGCACTACAATACATTCGGCTGTAATTTTACTGCAGTAAGTCATGGCTATAATAATTAATAAATCTCTTCTGAAGTGCTTTGAATTACCATGTACCGTGATTAGTGGCGGTGTAAGAATACCTACAACCTCATAATTACCCGTGGGTTTCGTAAGAAGCGACAGAGGGAAATTGAAACAGGTGATGGACAGCAGCATCTTCCAACGAAAAATAATAAAAAAAAACTTCGGTTGCCCAACCCAACCCAGGCGTGGCAACTATGGCAAAATCCCTCAGCAGTGGACTTAAAGGCTGTAACCGATGGAGGTGTCTTGTATAACATAACTCGCGTATTTTTTTTTAATAAAAATAACGCTATCTAGGGAAAATCAAAGTAATTGTTTCATTATTACACTATAAGAAATACATTAAGAAAATTACGGGTAGGAATAATAAAAACAACTTGAACTCGGATAATGTGATTTTGAATCTCACAACACAAAAAAAAAATTATTGTAGCTGCAAAAGGAAAGATTGTGCCTTGTGCCCAGCTCCTGTGATAGATAGCGTGATGATATATATTTATTCTAACGGTTTGACCTCTATTTAATACAATTATGTAAGTCTCATCTAAATACGTTCTCTGGTTTTTGTGTGATGCGTGTCCGACAGACACAGACAGACAGACAAAGTTTCCCAAAATTTTCGTTTTGGCATGTGTATCGATAGTAAAGTATACCCTTATTCAAATCTCAAAAAATATTCAATGTACAGAATTCATCTCGTTAGAGTTTTGTTATAGTATAGATTGTAATAAAGTAATAACGAACTTAGTATAGACATTTGACATTTGACATATATTAAATGCCGTGTTCCTATTTCAATTTTTTTTTACTCATTATAAGCCAGTGCTTGATGAATCCACCTCTAGGTGGTGACGAAGCCCTAGATTGTAAATCGCAAAGACGCCCAGATTGTATTAAACAAATACAAACATTGTTTATCGCGTATTTAAAATTCGATCGAATAGCCTATGAGTAAGAGAAAATGGTTGATTCTTTATAGGATAAGGGTGACAAGTGAGCACACACTTCAACTGATGGTAAGTGGTTGCTGTGGCCCATAGACATTTGTATCTATCCTCGTTTGCGAATTAAATGCAGATGCGTTGTCAGCCGTTAGGACTAAGACGAAATACCTCGTTCCCAGTAAAAAGAGGTCTCCGGTTCTCTACATTCACCAAACGAAACAGAGCAGTTAATGCTGCTATTTTACGCTGGTATTCTGTGAGAGCGTGGTCCTATCCCGGTCGAGCCGACCCATTCGTGCTACAACTATACTATTAATATAACTGTAGTATGGCTCTACCACGTATGATTATTTAATGACGACTTAAAATAATTGTAAAAAATGTTTGTTAAGTAAGAAATCTCCTAAAATCGGTTTTATAATTAAAATAAATCCAAACAAGCGCTTTTCCAGGAAGGGTTATTGCCAATAAATCAAATCACAAATAAATATATACATATATAAACAAAACTGACTTTTCAATACATTTCAAGTAAAAAAATATAGTCTTTAAATCACATTGGGCCTTACTTCATTCAGCCTAATTTTTGATAAAGTAAATGCTATTCCATGTTTTTAAGAGTAAATATCAAAATAGGGATACTAAATGAACGATCTTGAATTAAATTCTTTTTCTTGCCGAATTTGCCTGTTCTTTTTCATTAAAATTTTCACTGTTAGCACATTTCCTTCCGAATCAGTAGTCAAAGGGCGATCACTTCTTTCTTCATCTCTTAAAGTTAGTCGACCGTGCTGAAATTTATTACACCAGTGATACACGGTTGCCTTAAAGGGGCATTTATCCCTAAATGCCATTTGAAGTCTATCAAAGGATTCACTCGGCTTGAGGCGACATTTAAAATCGTAAAAAATCATGCCGCGAAATTGTTCCCAACGCAGATCCATTTTTCGATAAAACACGATATTTAAATTTAACACGTAAATTTTTTGAGGGGAAATTTATAATTGGAACAAGCGAACTTTTGCTTTAAATAATGGTATTTTCAAAATAAATTATAACTGGCCATTATCGAACGAAAGAAAGACATTTATTCACAGGTACTATACAAACTTTTACAAATTTGCTTTGGCATATGGTCTGACACAACTGGTTACTTCGCCTACGCGGAATTCAGATGTGTAGGATCATACACCTTCCCTGTTGGACCTTCTGCTGACCTCTCATCCGGACGGATATCAGTTTTCCGTCGATGCCCCTCTCGGCTCTTCGGACCATTGTCTGATCCGGAGTGTGGTGCCACTCACGCTCCCCTCGCGGTTGCGTTCTGAGGTTGCTGCCGTGTTTGGCATTACAGGTTGGCGGATTGGGACGGAATGCGGTCTTTATTTCCATCCTACCCATGAGGGCGGGTTTGCTTCTCGCCGGATGATCCCAGCGCTATTGCTGACTCTGTCACTGATGTGGTGCTACAGGGAATGAAACTATTTATTCCATCATCTGTGGTACCCATCGGAGGCAGATCTCAGCCTTGGTTTGGTCGCTCCTGTAAGACTGCATTACGCAGTAAGCAGGAGTGTTATCAAGCCTGGGCTGCGGCTTCGACGACTCGGGATGTAAACACCAGCACACTTAAAAAGAAGTATAACTTCGCCTCCAAGTCCTTCAAAAGAGTTATTGCCAAGGCAAAGTCAGAGCACATAGGCAGCCAGTTTCCTTGCAGATCGGAGCATCAAGGTCATTGTAGACGGTGCATGCTCCGACTATAAGCCTATAAACGCTGGTGTTCCACAAGGCTGTGTACTATCACGAACGCTGTTTCTTCTGCATATCAATGATATGTTGCTAACTGGTAACATTCATTGCTATGCGGATGACAGCACTGGTGATGCTCTACACACCGGCCGTCCCAATATTTCTCGGGAAAACGTCGCCGAGTACCGGAACAAACTTGTGTCTGAAGTCGAGTCTTTGCTGAACAAAGTCCCGGATTGGGGGCGATTAAATCTCTCTGAAGCTCGTTTGCCCCTCTGCTATAAAAAGAAAATTACACAAATAAAACGTTTTAACGTATAACAGTTTAAGACTGATGGTCTGAAACATGATGGGGGCGTGTATCGAGCGAGTGAAAAGGTTGAACTTTTGATAGTGGTTATAACTCAGCGGAATGCTGTAGGTTACAACGCTGATGATTCTGCCATAAGCACGATCCGCCTGATTGTGTTTTGAAATAAATTTTAAATTTACTTTTAAAAATTATAATATTTCAGTGCCTCATAAATATAGCTATATTATAGCCTTGTGGAACACCAGCGTTAATATGCTTGTAGTGTTATTTTTACATATTTTCACATTTCTAGGCATAGAGTTGCGGTTAAACTAACTTTTTGGCTAAAAATGTGAAAATGTATGAGAATGTTCAAGTTTTGACAACTTGGTACGATAATATTATTCTACGCTCAAAACTAAATCTAAATTTAGCAGGCTAATCTTAAGCTAAATACCTTGTAGTGGCAGGCGCGGTCGCAGCCTGAAATTTAGAAGGGGTTCACTAATAATATGTCGAGTAAACTAGACTTTATTGCAAAATGCAGAATTTTATTGCACACTTTATGAAATAAATGGAAGTCTTCTATTTTTATTGGCAAATCGGGTGATAATATTTGAGACGTCTGGTGCTATCTCTGGATGAATATTTTGGAGAACTAAACTTGTCAGCCTCTCTTCTAACATTTCTGCTCTTAACCAAGTTTTTATATGCCTTAGCGTATAAAATGATATCTCTGATATTGCACCGCTTATAGGAAGAGTGGCCAGAATCTTACGTAGAAGATCCATGCTGCAGAATATTGTGGTTGGAGCACGAAAAGGTCGGCTCGTCCGAGGTGGACCACGCTCTAACAGAATACCAGCTTAAAGTAGCAGCTTAATACTGCTGTGTTTTGTGTTATGGTGAGTGTAGAGAAACGGAGACCCTTTTTACTGGAAACGAGACATTCCATCTCAGCCCTCAGGAGTGACAACGCATCTGCATTTTGATTGTTAATTGAGTATAAATGTAGATGTCTATGCCATAGCACCCGCTTACCATCAGGTGGACTATGTACTCGTTATTCACCCATATTCTATAACAAAAATTCAGCAGCCATTATTTTCATTATTAGGATGACAAGCGAGCACACAGTTCACCTGATGGTAAGTGGTTGCTGTGCCTATAGACATCTACATCTATCCTCGTTAGCGAATAAAAGCAGATGCGTTGTCAGCCGTGATGACTAAGATAGAATGCCTCTTTTCCAGTAAGAAGGGTATCCGGTTCTCTAGACTCACAAAACGAAACACGGCAGCATTAAGCTGTATTTTACACTGGTACTCGTATTCTAGGAGAGTACTATACTATTAATATAGCTGTAGCTTGGCTCTACCACGTATAATTTTTATATTTATATTTGGGTAAAGATCATCATCGCAAACTTTGATTCTTCGAGTTAGGAAATTTTGTATCAGTATTTTCTTGGGGCTCCAGTTTACACTTTGAAATCCATAGCTGATACTCTGTAACGAGAGTATCAGGAGGAACACTCAAGAAATGGGAATAACATTTTGATACTTTCTTCACATTAAGAAGATCTTCTTCTGTATATTCAGATTTTGGCATAAAAATGCCTAATTCCAACAGGTTCATCGTATCCAAAGAAAGTCGGTCCTGTCTATCAGTGGAATATAAAAAGTCCTCCAAAAATATTCCTCGTCATTTCCTTGATAATTATCGCGAAGAGTTTGTCGGTAATTTTCAGAGGGTTGTTCAATTTGATGTGTACGATTTTTGGGGGGGGGGGGATCATGTCCCCTGTGAACCTCCCCTTCGGACCGCACCTGTGTAGTGTGGCAGTGGTGTCAGAATACTCCTTACCTTAAATCATCCCATGGGTGTCTTAAAAGGTGACAGAGAGAAACAAATCGGCAGATGGGCAGCAGGGTCTTCCTAATAACTACTTAAAATATAAAACTGCGGCTGCTAACCTCCTGTCAAGCGTAGCAACTATTACAAGTATCCCCCCTACGGGGCAATCTAAGGGGGGGGGGCTATGTTCAGCAGTGGACTTTAATAGCTGTAACGGTAACAGTAAAGGTAATCTTATGCTTACTGCTTACACTAACTTACACACCAACATGACATCAAATTTTTACACAAAAAGCTTTTCGACATGGTAGAGCCATGCTGCAACTATATTAGTAGTATAGTTGTTTATGCCCAAAATTGGTCATTTTGAACGCCATCCAATCGCGTTCGAGCTGGCGCGTCACCCGATGGTATGTAGGTGAGGTAAACGCCGCCAGGTGGGGCGGCCGTGTGCGGCTTGCAGTGGCTCGACGCGTGGGCGAAGAGACAGTAGCTCGCTTGTCTCGATGCGGTGAATCCGCGTATCTCGGTTATGGCGGCAGAAGTTCACACGACCGATGTAGGGTCCAGATGGTTAGATTTAGTGCGTGTTACTTCGCTACGTGGATATGTGAATTTCGAAATATTTAAGTTGCTCGGGTGATGCGGAATTTCGCACGCGCGCGCCGAGTACTTGTTCGAGAGCTTCTCCCGGCTTACGGCGTTAAGTGCCCTTTTTTGTGTGTTGGCTGGTTTGTTAATTTTACGTGTCAACGAGGCATATTTTGAATTCTTATCGTGGCGTGGTGGTTTAGTATCGAACGAAGGAACTTAGTTGTCTTTAACGCTGAACCATGTGACTCATGAAGAGATCGCGTTAGTTCCCTATATATAATTTTGTGATAAGTGAAACCAGGACATTGAATGTCGAATTTTGAACTACTTTCCGTACTGTGTCGGGTATCACGTGTTCGATTCTACGATGAATGTGGAATTAGGCGAATTTAAGTTAGTTAAATGTACAATGAAGCTAATAGACTAAAATAGTGACAATGAAGAAAGAAATGGTCCAGCGGTGGAGCCTGCTGGAGCGATGCAGCATTGTGGGGCAGCCTGGAACTCGGCCGCTGCTGGTCACCTAAGCTGGTCCAGGTCTCAGACACATGCACATCACTAAACACTACTTGCCATGCACTTTTCACCCACTTACGGCCTGACCGAGCCTTGGGGCGATCTTAGAGTCAGAAACAGGTACGTACTATATTTTCCTAGCATTCTTCCATATAGTTTTGTATAATAGGACATTTTTCCATATGACCATTTGGGCTCGAACGCGCGGCTGCCCGTTGAATCTTCCGCTCATAGGCCCCGAGATATTTTGTCTTTGCAGGGGCAGCTGTGGGCCGTAACATTTTTGGTAGCAGGGAGCGTTGTTTAGATTGCTTTAATTTTGTGTCTACAATCATGCCCGGCCGTAATACGTAATAATAAAATTATTTTCCTTTGTTGCTTGCTTTTTTTGTTTGTTAGCGGGTAGATTTGAAAGCCACGCCCGTAGGTTGAGCAAGCGGGAGTTTGTTAGGGGTAGGTAGATGGTTACTATCACGTAATCGGATAATTATCGTTGTCGTATAATTATAGTCGATTAATTATCGAAGGGTCGGTTGTCCGAGCGAGGCATTATTTGTTGATCGACTGTGGTGTGTATCTTTATTTGTATTGTAATTTGTATTTAATTTAATAAATAGTAATTAGTATTTATGTAATTTGTATTTAACTTGATTTGATAGGAATGGTATTTGTTATTTGTTAATTTTTTTGTATTTCTTATTTGTAAATTTGTAATTTGTATTTGAGCCGCGTAGTAATTTGTATTTAGAAAGTGATGCCATCGCGCTGCCAGGTCTGTCACCATGCCGTTTTGTGTCTGGGTGCGAACGGCGTTTCTTCTCAGGGCTCTCCCGAGCCCTCGACTCCCACGAGTGGGGGCGCTCAGCCGCGCTCCCTGTTGGTGGTTGTTCCTCGAGGGGGGGGGGGGGGGGGTCGTCTCCCCTTCCCTCAGTATGTTGAGAGGGTCTTCACTGCCACTCAGCGGTCAGCTAGACCCTCCTCACCCTCGTCAGCTGAGTGGCCGCAGCTTGAGGTACTACCAATCCCCCTTTGATGCAGGCAGCCCCAGCTAGGTAGCTGCCGCCCTAGCTCCCACCACGCCCGCCTGCACTAATTCTGTGAGCCGTCAACAGCTCACTTGTCAAACTGTTCTATTGTCGACTTCCTCAGTGAGGGTGTACAACCCGAGCTTCGATTGTTTAACGGTACGCGCTTTATTGGTTCCGGGTTCACAACACGGTTGGCCTCCGCTTGGTTGTTGGGAAGACTAGGGCTCCACGGGAGCGTTGAATTGCGCTGTTAGAGATTGTTAGATTTGGTTTTGGGCGAGCAGTTAATTAACGATGCTTTAAATTAAAATTAAAAATGGTTTTGTGCCTTCCGCGAAATGTTTCATATTTGTGGCGGTTGTGATTACGAAGGCAACTTTAATGTGCTCTTTGAATACTTATACATATGTTTCTGTAATTGTATTTGATCATTGTGTTCGTTTTGTTGAAAGGAATATTGAAATTGAATGATGTGCCATTTGAATGCTTGTGCGTACGTTTTTGTGATTGTGTTTGATCATTGTGTTTTGTTGAAAAGTAAATTGAAATTGGATAACCCTATTTGTGCCTAAAGGAATAAGAATCATTCCTCTTTTGGTTTTCACATTTTGTTGGCACTGTCCAAGATATTTATTTGAAATGAGAAATAGGGCGGTCTCTTACGTTTATCGTTTTGTTTAATTTGTCAGTTTGACCTATGTGCATCGGTGATTAATTTGTTTGAATTAATTCTGTAGTTGAACATTGATGCTTTTGAAAATTAGTTGAAATATAAGCAGAGGACTATTTGTCTAAAAGGCTAGCTAGTTTGGAGATTATCAGATTGAAATCAGCTGCCGCACTATTTGAGTAAATGATTATATGGTGGATGGCTTGGTTATGCCTACTTGTTTGAAAATTCATACTAGGGACTATCTGTGCGTTTCGTTTGGCTCTCCACAGACGACGTTCATGTGGAATTTGTGGGTGCTCTCTGCACTGACGCTTAGGAGGCCACGCTGGGCCGTTTCGTGTCGCGTCGCTGTTTGCAGACCTGATCCGGTCGGATTGCGGAACGATTCATAGGGACACAGACAGATGTTTGAAAGAGGTCGTCGGACTTCTGTCCAGTACAGAACTTGTTAAGGTGCTGCGATGCCCAGGAGGGGCATCCAGTGGAGGTTGACCCTCCGGCTTGCCCACATTAGGGCTGTCTTTTTAAGGCGGTGGCTGTGGTTGCAAGATCTGATGGGGTGCCTAAGGTGGCCTAGTTTTGGTTGTAGATTCGGTCTTGCAACGTACCGTCGCGACCCTGTCCCGCTTGTCGGTTTGCTTGCGGACATAAGTCCTTATGTCCGGGACCGGTGTTTGTTTATGCAGCATGAATGGGTCGGCTCGACTGGGGAAGGACCACATTATACCAGCGTTAAATAGCAGCATAACGCTGCTGTGTTTCGTATGGTGAGTGTAGAGAACAGGAGACCCTTTTTACTGGAAAAGAGGCATTCCATGGGACCTAAGCACCATGCTCAATGACCTCAATAGTGTCTCCCAACGAATAGGTCTTAGGATGAACATGGCCAAAACAAAGATCATGTTTTTCCATGTCACACCTATGCCGGTAGTTGTTGGGAGCACTGAGCTCGAAGTTGTTGACGAGTATGTTCACCTGGGACAAATAATCCGACTAGGTAAGTCCAACTTCGACCGAGAGGTCAATCAACCGATTCAACTCGGCTGGGCAGCGTTCGGGAAACTACGACACATCTTCTCGTCAGACATACCTCAAAACCTTAAAACGAAATTGTACAACCAGTGCGTGTTTCCAGTGATGACTTTCGGATCTGAGACATGGTCCTTCACTGCTGGCCGTATGAGGAAGCTCAAGGTCGCTCAGTGAGCTATCGAGAGGGCTACGCTCGGGGTTTCTCTGCGTGATTAACTTAGAAATGAGTATATCCGCAGTAGAACCAGAGTAACCGACATAGCCCAACGGATTAGTAAGCTGAAGTGGCAGTGGGCCGGCCATATAGCTGGAAGAACCGACAACCGATGGAGAAGAAATGTTCTTAAGTAGCAGCCTCGTACCAGTAGGCGAAGTGTAGGGCAACCCCCCACGAGATGGAGTGACGACCTGGTAAGACATGCAGGAAGTCGATGGATGCAGATGGCTCAGGACCGTGCTTTGTGGCATTACTTGGGGGAGGCCTATGTTCAGCAGTGGAATTATGAAAGGCTGTAATGATGATGAATGATGAATTTGACCAAGATCTGACGAATAGTTTTTGAGTTATTCTTAATAATTTATATTGAAATCGGCTGTACTAAATTTTTATTTTTTAATTATTTATTTTGAGCTATTAGATGCCGCTAAGCAGCTTTATGATCTAAAACCGCCATCTTCTATTTCTTTTCCCACTGTGAATTCTCACGAAACCTACGAAATCATATCGAGTAGTGGATTTTTTTACGTCACTGCTACTCGGCAATGCTATTTATACTTGTACCTTAGTCCTAAAATAACATTAAAACATGATATAAAAGCTTGTATTTAGGCGAAAATTTTATCATAATGAATCTATCCTCTGAGAGTGCGGCCGGGGACCTGTATTTAACAACACATTAAAACTTTTTATAAAATTATTTAAATGAATCACGCAGGTGTATTGCCCTTCTGGCTGATTTAAACTTGAGTTATAATTCACGAGAGAGTTCCGCCTGGCTCAGTTATCAGAATACCTGAATACTATGCTAGGAGTCTTGGTTTGGTATCCCAGGCAAATATAATAGTGATGTAAAAGTAAATTAAAATGAAATCCTATATACACGCTGAGCACAAGCTTCCTCTCATTTCTAAAAGGGTTTTTGGAGAAATTATTTTGCTTTGCTCCAGCACGTCTTGTTGGACTTCACATGTTCTCAAATATTTTATTTCTTAGACACATTGAAGTAATATGTACCACGTGCTAGAAGAGACGCGGAGACTTAGTTCCTTGCAACACGCGTTAGAGCACATAAATTTTATTAGCGGTGTGTGTTCTAGTACGTATTAATCATTATTTCAATGCTTAGACATGCAGATTTCCTCATAATGTTTATCTTTACCGCTGAGCCCGTGGTAAATTATTGAAGTGTATATGTACTACGTACTAGAATAGATGTTTGTTGTTTTGCAACATGCGTTAGAGGGCCCAAGGGCTTAAACTTACTCCGTCCCTGCCATAAAAAGTTACTATATGCCTCTGACCACGCGCTCCTCACCGTTGTGCCACACAGATTTTTTCGTGTTGTCTGCGTACGTAAGCTTAGAATTTATATGTACGTAGTACATAATGGGAAATAAATTAGCGAAAAACGGTGTTGTAGTCACGATTTAAACTAAAATCACACTCAACCACAACCAAGAAAAACATTAATTAAGATCTCAGTAATTTTAACGAATTATAAGTACCAGTGATGATAATATGGAAATCTAAAACTTCAGTACCCTGTTGTTGGCATCTTGCATAAATATAAAATATTTGATAACACCAAAAAGAATATTGAATATACAAAAGATGTCTTCATAAATCCAATGATTTTTTTTTATTTTATGTCTGCTCATAAATCATTTAAAATGCAACAACAAATGGAAACACAACTTACCGTCGAATTATCAAAATGACCGCGAACACTCAAAACTGCAGAACGCTTCCTTTGCCTCAAGAATGTAACAAAGGGAATATAATCATACGTTTAGGATGTAACGCGATTTTAAAATGTTAGCATTGCATTGTGTTGCTAGTATTAAAATGTAAGAACAGTCTAAAATATTTTTGCACTTGGCAACTTACAAATTAAAAACAATATCTTAAATTTTTTAGTTTTTGCCACGAAGCTGATAAACTGGATAAATTTTTCAATCCTTAAATGAAATTTATTCATCGGATAAAATACAACGTAAACAAATTATAAATTACAACTGCTTTTATATTGTACAAAAACTACAATTATTTCACTATTATATTAATTAAGGTTATAATTAGTTTGACGGATAATTTTTATCTGACGATTGAAAAAACGGCGCTTATACAACTAAGGACTGATTTTGGAATTATCAGTTTTTATTGAATTATTTTATTTATACATCTGTATTTTTTATATTTTTTTTTATAATAATTTTCTAATCCCATTAATAAATTTTACCTATTTTCTAACCTCAGTGGTGAAATATTCTTGATATTATAATGCATGTAATGTACTTACAAAATATTTTCTATTAGTGATTGTAAATTGTTTTATGTACATACCTTTAAATACATAAAAATAAATACATCTATTAATAAATCAAATATTTTTTTTTGAAGAGAGGTCAAACGAGCATGCGGCTCACCTAAGTGATTACCGGCGGTAAGTGACTACCGCCGCCCATTAACAACCGCACCACCAGGGAGGGAATCGCAGATGCGTTGCCGGCCTTTTAGAAAGGTGTAAGCTCTTTTCTTGAAGGTCCCTAAGTCGCATCGGTCCCGAAAAATCTCCGGTGGTAAACAACTAAACCGGTGGTAAAAAAAAACTCCTAGTAAAACCTACAGGTGTGGACCGCCAAGCATCCAGATGGTGAGGATGGTATCGTGAATTTTGACGCGATGTGCGTTCGTGAATATGGCGGCTGGAATTAATCCGAACAATTCCTCAGAGCACTCCCCGTGGTAGTTGCGAAAGAAAATGCAAAGGGATACAACATCCCTACGCAGTGCCAGTGTATCGAGCCGATCAGAAAGAACTCGGTCGTTGACGATTCGAATCGCTCTGCGCTGGATGCGGTCAAGAGGAAGGAGCGCATACTGGGGTACCCCGGCCCAGAGATGAGAATAGTATTCCATGTGAGGCCGAACTTGCGCTTTGTAAAGTTGCAAGTGATGTGCTGGCATGAAATACTGTCTCACTTTGCTGAGCACGATAAGCTTTTTAGAGGCCAATTTGGCCTTCCCTTGCAAGTGACCACGAAACTGCACGTCACTCGTTATGTCGACGCCGAGGATTCCGATGCTAGCCGAGGCAGTAAGGGGAGTGCCTTGAAACTGAGGAGATACGACAAAAGGGTTCATTTTAGCGGTAAACGCGCAAACTTGTGTCTTCTGGGATTGAACTGGACTAGGTTTAGTCGCCCCCAATCCGAGACTTTGTTCAGCAAAGACTCGATTTCAGACACAAGTTTATCCAGGTAATTGGCGACATTTCTCCGAGAAATATTGGCACGGCTGGTATATAACACATCATCACTGCTGTCGTCTGCAAAGCAATTAATGTTACCAGCTTGCAACATGTCATTGATATGTAGGAGAAACAGCATTGGTGATAGCACGCAGCCTTGTGAAACTCCACCGTTGATAGGCTTGAAATCAACGCATGCACCGTCTACTACGACCTTGATGCTCCGATCAGAAAGGAAACTGGTGATCCATTTGCACAATCTCTCAGGAAGCCCATAGGAAGGAAGCTTCGAAAGAAGCACTTTGTGTCAGATCCGATCCTTTGCTATGTTCAAACTAACGGCAAATGCCTTCCCCTTGTAATTTATTGCCTCAGCCCACCTATGAGTCAGGTAAATCAGAAGATCACCAGCTGATCGACCCCCACGAAAACCGTACTTGCGGTTGCTAATCAGCTGGTGATCCTCAAGGTACCTCATGAGCTGGCAGTTTATAATGGATTCCATTATTTTGTAGAACGAGGAGGTCATGGCGATAGGCCTGTAGTTGGATGGGTCTCAGCGGTCGCCTTTTTTAGGGATCGGGTGGACCAAAGCTCTCTTCCATGAAGTCGGGACTACGCCTTGGGAGTATGCGTTAAATCGGTGCCAACTCCGGAGCACACGTCTTCAGCACAATGGGAGGGACTCCATCGGACCCACTCGACTTGCTGACGTCCAGTGAGAAGAGCGCTTTGCGAACCGAGCGCTGGTTAAGCCGCACATCCGGCATAGAGCACTCACATCGCGTGATGGTCGGCGGTGTGATCCCCCCGTCATCTAGAGTCAAGTTGGATGCAAAGAGAGAGCTCAACAGATTGGCTTTCTCCTTTGCGGCATTGGCCAGTGAGTCGTCCTCTCTGTGCAGAGATGGAAGAGATGGATGACAGAAGTTCTCGTGGACAGCCTTGGCGAGAGACCAGAATGCACGGATTCCTGAAGGGAGGTGAACTAGCTTCTCGCCAATTCTTCCGATGTGCTCAGACCTTGCCTTGACAATGACGCTTTTGAAGGACCTGGAGGTAGAATTATACTTCTTTTTAAGAGCACTGGTGTTTACATCCCGAGACGTTTATGCATTAGCCCAGGCCTGGTAGCACTCCTGCTTATAGCGTGATGCTGCTTTGCAGGAGCGACCAAGCCATGGCTGAGATCTTTTTCCGATGGGCACCACAGAGGATGGAATAAAAAGTTCCATACCCTAAAGTACCACATCAGCAACAGAATTAGGAGCAACGCAAAGCAAAGCAAAGCTTCACGCCGGAAGATCCCAGCTTCCGGCGTGAAGCAAATCCGCTCACAAGGGTAGGATGCAAAAAAAGACCGCATCCCATCCTAATCGGCCGACCTATAGTGCCAAACACGGCGGCAAGCTGCAGATCGCAACTGCAATTGGAGCGTGAGTGGCACCGTATTACGGATCAGATAATGGTCTGAAAAGTCCAGATAGGCATCGAAGGAGACCTGATATCCGTCCGGATACATGATCCTCCACTTCTGGGATCGGTGTAGGTGAAGTAACCAGTTGTAGTGGTTGTGTTGTAGTTGTAGTTGTAGTTAGACCATATGCCAAAGAAAAGTCATATACAGATCTACCCTGATGATCGGTTAAACGAGAACCAAGCCATTCAGCGTGGTGGGCGGTAAAATCACCAAGTATCACGATCTCTGCGGATGGGACCTGTTGTAGCACAGAGTCTGCAGCCATTTGGACGTGGTCGATGAGTCGGTCTGTGTCGGCATTGCCGCTATGGGACCTATAGAGGCACCAGTAGACGCGGGGGTGGTCGTTTCTGTCTACGCGCAGTCATAGCATGGACAGGTCCGTACCTTCAAGACTGCCGAGGCGTCAAAAACAGATGTCCTCTCTGACGTATACGCAAACTCCATCCCGGGGCGCAAAGGAGTGTTCTCATTTATACCCCGGGTAGGAGAGATATGAAGTATCAGTCGGAGAGGACACCTGAGTCTTGGTTAAAAAAAGCAAGGCCTGTGTCGCCGTTTCTAGACGGTAATGGATAGCATTAAGGTCGGAATGAAGTCCTTTGATGTTGCAAAAACTTACGGATAGCGGTGCCGCCTGCCCCGAGCAGTAGAGATGCTCAGCGAGGGATTCTCTAGGTTTGCTGGTACCCTCCTGGGGTAGTCTTTTATTTAATACTGCTATCATGTTGAAGGGGTGGGGGGAAATTGGGCCTCCGGCCACCTGCACTTATCAAGCGCATCGCAGAGGTAAACCTCTACTTCACGCTGGTATTCTTCGAGGTCGTGGTACCACCCCTGTGCGAGCCAGCCTATCCGTGTGACAGCAAAAGCTGCCGCGTGGCCCTACCACTGTTAAAAAACTACGGATGTGGCAAATTACATAATGTTTGTGATCCTGCTGTCACCTGGTCACAATAGAAATTAGTGGATATATTTTACAACACGGAGAGCAAAATAACTTGAACAAGATTGTCAATGAAGGGTATAGCGTTCTCATCAATCAATCATCTGAAACAGTTTCGTTTTATAATAACGTTTAGCTAAAATTTCTAAACTTTAACGTTTATAATAGTCCCACACCTCTAACTTTGCAAAAATATAAATCATAGATTCGAAAGATGCCGTTGAATAAATCTTTTTTTTAATAAAACCTAAGTGACACACGACCTTACAGTCAATGTGGTAATAAGTACATATTAGAACACAGCATTGCCTGTATTGAGCCAAAATCATGAGCCCCGGTTCCGAATCCCGCGTCGGGTCACTATCAGTTATCTGGTTTTTCTGACAAGAAATTGTCAGTAGCAGCCCGAAGTTAGGAATATGGTGTTTCCTTTGCCTCAAAAGACACGGGGACACATCGTTTCTAATTATTTTGAAAAGCCATTAGTCGTGTACCGGACCTCACTCCGGTCGTGTCCGATTACCGTTCCATCGGACTGTAAGAGTGAGGGAACAGAAAGTGCACCTGTGCAGATGGCTAGTCTCCGTTGACAATAGCCGCTGTGCCTAAATTTCGGTCTGGAGAACATTATTAGTATCATTATTATACCCAGGTGAGGTTTTGTCAAATAAAAAGCCGCCTGCGATAACTGTAAAATATTATTTAAATTATGAGCTTTATTAAGAAAAACCACATTTATCTTTAAAATGGAAATAATTTTAGAGATTTTATTGCGTTTAATTTAACTTTTTTTTTACAGTAATATTCAAAATACTCAGTCCCCCGTGACGCTTATGTTTATTTTATTACACGGATGTAAACATATAAATTTTTAAGATCTTTAATAAAATGGTCTTATTAAGGTTATAAGCTAATAAATGGTCTAAGTATAATAAGTCTGGTATAAGTATACTAAATGGTCTTATTAAGGTTTTGTAAGTGGTAGAGCCATGCTGCAGCTATATTAATAGTATAGTTGTAGCACGAATGGGTCGGCTCAACCGGGGAAGGACCACGCTCTCACAGAATACCAGCGTTAAAATATCAGCATAATGCTGCTGTGTTTCGTATGGTGAGTGTAGAGAATCGGAGACTTTTTTACTGGAAAAGAGGCATTCTATCATTCAGTTCTCACTGCTGACAACGCATCTGCATTTTAATTTTCGTAAAGGAAGGTAGATGTAGATGTAGATGTGGGCCACAGCAACCACTTACCATCACTGTGGACTGTGTGCTCGTTCGTCACCCTTATTTTATAAAACATTATAAAAAAATAAGCATGGTACAATTAACTTACAGTAGATGGCACGCGTATCGCATTGACAAATTTAAAAGAAGGTATATTTAATATAATGTATTATTTAATATATAATTAATATATTTAATATCCATATTCAACTTCAATGAATTTATTTTCATTCCTAATTAAACAGTACCTATACTCCTTCAAATTTAAAACGATATTTACACAATTATTTCTTCTGCGGCTGCAACGCGCCGGGTACAGTCTTCTTATCTAACAAATAAAAATTAATTTTATAATATTTTATAATAACAATTAATAAAAATTAAGTTTGTTCGTATTTATGTCCTGCCATACCGTTCATCAGATTGCGGTAAAACCTTGTATTGCCAGTGATGACATAGATCTGAGACATGGTCCTTCACTGCTGGCCGTATGTGAAAGCTCAAGGTCACTCAGCGAGCTATGGATAGGGCTATGATTTTGCTTCTATCCGTGATCGACTAAAAATGAGGATATATGCAGTAGAACCAGAGTAACCGACATAGCCCAAAGAATTAGTAAGCTGAAGAGGCAATCTGCCGGCCATATATCTCGAAGAACCGACAACCGATGGGTAAGAAAGGTTCTCGAGTAGCAGCTTCGTACTAGTAGGTGAAGTATAGGGCAGCCCTCCACTAGATGGAGTAACGACCTGGTAAGACATGCAGGAAGTTTATGGATGCAGGTAGCTCAGGATCGTCATTTGTGGCATTCCTTAGGAGAGGCCTATGTTCAGCAGTGGAATTACAAAGGGCTGTAATGAATTATGAATGCCATCAACTCAGCTATATCTATAGATTTAATCTTGATATGACTGATTTGCTGAATTTCCTCGGGAACTAACAATTCCATTTTCACTACCTTCATCTGCACGCTATCTGCAAGTTATTTTTGAAGAAGTGCGTTTTTTTACTTCTTACGTACTTTACGTCTCTGATGTACTCCTCAAGTAAGTCAAGTAAGAAAAAAGTTTGTGTCAGAAGGCTTCATAATCCTAGCCAAAATGATAAAAACACAAAAATTCATCTTAAAAAATATATGCTTTTCCTGAGTCAAGGGATTATAAAATTATATACAAAGATTTATAAATAAAGAAGAGTGTTAAAATAATATGGCTACGATAGTTATTAGGGTACTTTATTTGATTGAAAACAGTCCTGAGTTCTGACTAATGACGCGAATTTACAATTCCTTTGAAATGGATGATATCAATTTAATGGAAGTCAGCTCTCAAGTTAAATAGTTTCTAATTATTTTGAAAAGTGGGTTTGTATAATACAAACTTTCAGTTGGGTCATCAGGTAAGTGGCCATTTTTACTAGAAAGGAGGCTTTCCATCTTAGTCCTCACGGATGACAACGCATTTGCATTTTGATCCGTAATCAAGGATAGATGAAGATGTCTATGGGCCACAGCAACCACTTATCATCAGGTGGACATTGTGCTCGTTTGTCACCCTTATCCTGTAAAAAAAAATTCGTAGCAGTGCCCTCTGTGTACGTTCCGCGAAACAAACTTGGTATCGATTAGACAAACATAAATAAACAAAATATTTCGAAAGGGGTACTTGGTTCCCAGTAATAAGGCTGCGGGTGCGTAAGCTACATACAAACGTCCCACAACGCACGCACACAAGCGTTCATCGCTTTATCTACAGTAGCAAACAGAGAATAGAGAGTTTGATGGATTGTTTTGGTTGTATTATTGTCAAAAGAAATGTTTGAAGTAGATTTGAAACGTAAAATCTGTCAAATTTTGTGTTTGTTTAACTATTTGTGGAAACGATAAAAGCTCCAATGTTGATGTAAACCTCAAGATAATGTGTCTGCTGTGCTTTTATAATACTATCATCATCGACTGTCTGTCATTAAACAAACGATGACTATAGTATCTCCAGCCAGCTCAAGCTACCGCCAAAATCTTTCAAACCTTTACAATGTTCAACGTATTTTAAAGAAGTTTTTAACACATTATTATAAAGGATAATTTCTTAAATACTTGACATTGGTACAAGTACAACAGTACATAATAACTGTAGCAATTTGTGTCATTAAAATAAAATTTTGAGATTATTGAATTTCAAAAGATGCAATACAGTTATTGCGAAAATATAACTGTAATTAGTGTAAGCGTTACGATCTTCTTTCACCAAAATCGCGTGGAAAGATAATATCAATTTCTCTTAATTTCATTTTAATGACCAACAAAATCGTGAATACGCTTAGTGAACTATGCTTAAAAGGAATTTAAAGTAACTTTTCATTTTAACAGAATATAAACCTCTTGATTAGATCGGAAAATACTTGGAAATAAATATATCCACAGTAGAACCAGACTACCGACAGCACAATATGGCAGCCTCTTACCGGTAGGTGAAGTATAGGGCGCCCCCAACCCCTCACTAGTTGGAGTGACGACCTGGTAAGACATGTAGTAAGTCGATATATGCAGATAGCACAGGTCCTTGATTTGTGGCATTCTTGGGGCAGGCTATGGACTTGTGAGGGACTGTAAGGATGATGATGATGATAATGATTTGGTTGGTTAAGATTGCAGATTAACAAAAAATAACATCTGTAACAAAGTATACGTTTTCATTTCATAATTTGATCGTCATTAATTATTGATTATCAAAAGTCCACTGCTATACAATGTCCTATGCCATAGATTAGATCGTAGAAGAGATTTTTCTTTAGTTGCCAGGATCGTCAGAAGAGTTTCCCAACCAACCACAAACAAGTTTTGTTTCGCCAATCGCGATATCAAAACCGTAGTTTTTTAATTATTTCGAGTTGTTATCTGGAATATTAAAATGAACATCTCTTGATTTCAGTTCTCTTACGACACCGAAGAGATGATATGGAGCAGTGGAAATTCTTACGTCGCCACTACGAGTAGATACCAACAAATGCCATTGTTTAAATTGACTATTTTATTTGTGGAAACGTAAACGTATCATTATACAACACATTGAAAACATATAACTAACATAGCTTTTATTTTCATACATATATGTATATTTTATATTTGTTCTGACATAGATAATATTTATATGTATTGTGTATATATGTAGTGTATGCGTGTATATGTGTATATATGTATTTATATATGTATATATTGTGTGTATTTAAGTATATATGTCTATGTATGTGTGTGTATATCAATATGGATATATGTATATACAATTTATTTTCTTTTAGCGCTTTCTATTTTGATTACTGCTCCACCGCCTCTTGTTTGTATATCTCTGTTTAGCCTAATGGTTGACTGGGAGAGAATGCCCTATGGCATTAAGTCCGCCATATGTACAACTTTGTGCATGAAAGCTTAAATAAATAAAAAATAAAATAAATATAATTCGCTACGTCTTTCGTAATACGTCATTCTCAATGTAATTACAATGTAGATGTCTTCAATAATTACAATAGATATTTTCAAGAGTAGTAGAGAGTTTTGTTACCGTTAACGTTACAGTCTATTAAAGTTAACTGCTGAAAACAGACCTCCCCTTGGATTGTTTATTTGCCATAGTTTCCACGCTTGATTTGCGGGTTTGTAATCACAGTTTCTTTTATTTTATCGTTATTAGGAAGACGCTGCTGCCTATCTTCTGATTTGTTTCCCATTGTCGCCGCTTACACACCAGGTCACACACAGGATGATATGGGGCAGTGGATATTCTTACACTGACACTACCAGGTATAGAGTTTTGTTAAGCAAGGATGAAATGGAACAGTAGTCAAGCACTGGCTTATAAAACGTAAACCTAATGCACTTACACACGCAAACAAATAAATAGTGGGTGTGTTGGCTGAGATTTGCTCAGGGATATCTCGAATTATTCATATACTTGTGGCATCATAACACATCAACATGTTTGCTGTGCAACATAATATTACTTTTATTGTAATATTTCTTTGTGGATAACGGTGCTGGTTTTCTAATTACTTGGTTTCCCTTTTTATAACACCTGTATCTATATTATGTTTTAATACACAAATGTATGTTGTCCTGAAGAAAATAAAATAAAATATATTATGTTTTATTTTATATATAACACTGGCTATTCACATCAGTAAAGTTCGGAACTTCGTTTCGTAGTCCATAGCAATATTGTCATAGGTCATTTGATTCGTTACCAGTGGCACCTGCAAAGTTTCAGGCCTCATTATAATTTCAAATTGTAAGCCGAAACAAATGCTTTGTTTCATTTGGTCATTAGTTATAAAGTTGACGCTGTAAGTTTGAATTTTATAAATATTCATTCTCTAGTGGACTTTACATATTTTTTAAAACTGAAATGAGAAACGAGCTTGCGGTGCACCGAATGGTAAGTGGCTACTGCAGTCCATGGACACCTGCAGCCAACTTCAAACAGGAGGCTACAGATGCGTTGTCACCTCTGATGACTAAGAACGGCTTACAGTCTGTAATTACTGGCTCTCTATAGCCTGCAGATTAGAACACAGCTGTGCTCGCACTGGTACTTGGCGGCAGAAAGAGGTAAGTGCATTAATAGCAATAGTATTTTTTATTTTACTAGGAAGAACCACCAATAAACCCAGTGGCAATTTTTTTTAAAATAAATTTTACAATATAAATGAATACTAACTATTTACAAAATTTATTTTAGGAACAGCTTGGAAGCGACCACCACATTCCCAGGGGTTATTATCAACCATGTATTCATTTATATTATAATAACCCTTTTTATACAGCTTTTGTTTAATTCAATATTTAAACTTGGTGATAGAGATACTTTTTATATTTTCTGGGACTTTGTTGTAATATCGTACACATTGCCCCAAGAATGAATTACTGACTCTGTGGAGTCGAGAGACCGGTATCACTAGTTAAATCAATTCTGTGACTATAGACGTCTACATCTAGTATCGATTAAAAATTAAAATACAGATGCGTTGTCATCTGTGAGGACCAACATGTAATACCTCATTCCAATAAAAAGCGGTTTCTTATTCTCTCTGCGGTTCTCTACACTCACCATACGAAAAAAAACAGCATTAATCTGCCTTTTCCGGCTGGTATTCTGTGAGAGAGTAGTACTACGTAAAATTATTAACATTGGCGCGTTTAGAAGAAAGAAAGAAAAAATAAAGTGAACTTTAAGAAAAATTAATAGAATGGTGAATTTTCTACTACGTATTTGTACACATGATAAGAATACCGTTAAATATACCACTTCGGCTCATAATCTTTCGCAAATATAAAAATCGCGGTGTAAAAATAGCCACTGTCCCATATAGTCCCGTGGGACCCGGACTAAGGCATTCAATCACCCCATATATTCCTGTAGGTTGCCTTATACGTGGTAGAGCCACGCTGAACCTTTATTGTAGTTGTAGCACGAAGTGATCGGTTCGACCGGGGAAAGGACGATCTAAAAAAAAAGTAAAAACTGTCTCCGATTCTTTACACGCACCAAACGAAACACAGCAGCATTAAGCTGCTATTTTACGCTGGTATTCTGTGAGAGCGTGGTCCTTCCCTTGTTGAGCCGTCCCATTCATTCTGCAGTCATAATTTTGCTGCAGCATGGCTCTGTCACGTAATAAATAATCTTCGTGTTTGGGAAACAAAAACAAATTTTTCGAAAACGTGGAATCCGCGAACATGTATTATTGCAGTGCGGATGACACTTCCTTAGCCTAAAACACTATCAGAAATAATAGAAGGCGGTGTCCAGGACTGGGACGTAAATAGCCTATAACTTTAAATAATCTCGAATATATCTAGGCGATCTTCGATCATCAATTAATTAAAAGAAGATAAATACGTTTTGTTAAAAATAAACTTGAATAAAATTCTAAAATCCAGAAACCACTAAACCTTTATTGTATCTTTTATTAAAATTTTATAAAATATTATACACTTCTTTGTCTTTTTTACAAGCGCGATGTACTTAAATATTGTATCTGCAAAAAACTTAAAAACGTTACAGCCTGTACGACCTATACCTACGGTGGGCACAGGCCTCCTCTCATTTCTGAGAGGGTTTTTAGAGCAAAGAAGTGTCCGCTACGCTGCCCCAATGCGTGTTGGCGGACTTCACGTCTTTGAAATATTTTTTTAATTATTTCTCAATCATGCAGATTTCCTCACGATTTTTCCTTCACTGCCGAGCACGTGGTAAATCAGCACTTAAAATTGCAATTAACAATTTCATTGGTGCTGGAGAGATCGAAGCTGGGTTGAAACTCACAGCGAGCCCTAACCATCTACCACGGCTCTTAAAACATAATTAAATTACTATTTCAACAACCACACAAATAATAACTAATTTAAACAGTATTAACATTAAATTCATTCAATTGTCATTACATTTTGTTCATTGATGCGTTACTTGAATATTCATTAATTGCATAGTAAAGAAGGTTGGTCAAATCGTACCAGCCGACGAAACGATGGCGTCGCTATATGCCATAGTTATGAAAAATATCCTTATTTTTTAAGGTCTTAAAAACACCAAAAATATCTCTCTAAGGAGCCACAAGAAAAGTTATAATTTTATTTTGTTTTTGTAACTGTTCCGAAATTATGTAAAATACTGGTATCAGAACGCACTAGAACGCACCTAATGACGATTCATTTCACGTATGGAAGGACTTTGTATTCAAATACTATAATTAATTCACGTTTTTCCGAATAGTTGTTAATTGTAATTCATTTCATTTAGTATGTAAGTATCAAATCAACTACTATACTTTTATTATGTACTGGATTCATGTCATAAAAATAATTATGTAGCTTCAGAGTAAGCTAAGCCTTTTGTTCAATTACGTACAACGGAACTCATTTGTCATCGACAAGTTACTTAATCTGTGTTCATCGATCGATACCATTGATTGTCACCCGGAAATCATCTACATATCTATTTATCTATGACAATCATTCGCATCATCTTATTTGCTTTACTTATTTTTGTGGGATTCGAAGCTGGGTTGAAACTTACAGCGAGCCTTAACCATATACCACGGCTCTTAAAACTTAATTAAATTACTATTTCAACAATCACACAAATTCTAAATTACATTTTGTTCATTAATGCGTTACTTGAATATTCAACAATTGCATAGTAAATTTCTCAATTAGAAATGTTTTCAATTTTATGAAACACGGACGAGCCTCGATTGTAGATTTTAGTTGATATAGTATGTAGTAGCCCATTCCTGTTTTTAATCTATATTAATGACTTACCTTATCTTGTATGGGACAATCACGATATAGTATTATTTGCTGACGATACCTCTTTAATTTTCAAACTCAAACGGCAGTTAATTAATTATGACGATGTAAATAATGCTCTATCGAAATTAGTACATTGGTTTAACGCCAACAATATGCTCTTAAACGGCAATAAGACTAAGTGTATTAAATTTACAATACCTAATGTAAAACATTCGAGTACCAGTGTGCTATTAAATGGGGAGGAGTTGAGTCTTGTGGATACCACTGTTTTTCTCGGTATTACTATTGACGCGAAACTTCAATGGGGCCCCCATATATCTAAATTAGCAAGCAGATTTAGTTCTGCAGCATATGCTGTAAGAAAGATTAGAAGTCTCACAAATGTTGAGACAGCTAGATTAGTGTATTTTAGTTACTTTCATAGCGTAATGTCTTATGGAATTTTGCTATGGGGTAATGCGACTGATATTGAAGCTATATTTGTTTTGCAAAAGTGAGCCGTTCGGGCGATTTATAACCTAAATTGTAAAGAGTCCCTCAGACAAAAATTTAAAGAAATAAACATATTAACTTTGGCATCGCAATATATTTATGAAAATCTAATGTATGTACATAAAAACATAAATAGTTTTAAAAAGAATAAGGATGTGCATACTTTAAACACTAGGAACAAACATAAGCCTGTAATACCAGTTACTAGACTCCACAGAATCAGTAATTCATTTATGGGGCAATGTATACGCTTTTACAACAAAATCCCAGAACATATTCAAAGTTTATCAATAAACAAGTTTAAAAGTTTTATTAAAGAAAAACTGTACAAAAATGGTTATTATAATATCAAGGAATACATGAATGAAAATAACCCCTGGGAATAAGGTGATCGCCACCATGCTGGTTCTATTAAAAATCATTTAAAAATTGTATAAATGAAATTATTGTTAAGTGAAATATGTTTGAAAAAAAAAGTCCCGCTGGGTTTCTTGCTGGTTCTTCCTAGGACAGAGGTATTTTCCGAACCAGTGGTAAGTAAAAAATGACTTTCAATAAGAATTATGTAATAATCGATATTGAATAAAAAATTATTCTATTCTATTCTATTCTAGTGTTATGGTACTTACATATCATTTTACACTATTTTTAATTTATTTTTCCATTCTGTTTTTGATTTTCTGCATTCATATTTTGCATCACTTTTCACGCTATGCTACTTACATATCATTTTACACTATTTTTCCATTCTGTTTTTGATTTTCTGCATTTATATTTTGCATCACCTTTATTTCCATAGGATCCTGTAACGTTTTTACACAATAACAAATCATTTTTACTTCGTATTTTCACGCTTTCAGCACGTTCTAAAATCGCTGTCAATGGAGTCTTACCTTTTTTGATCTTTTATATAGTTCTCCGTAACTCTGCAATTTCGGGTTTTGTGCGCGCTGCTGCACTATTTTTTTTCCTATATCAATAATATCTCATTTCTTACTTAAATGTTACTCTTTTTCAATTATATGCCTAAAACCAGAAATTTATATTTTTGACAACCATTATTTATTTCGTTGTCATGGCAATTTTTATTCAAATTCGTTACCGATATGATGTTTTATCTCGATATTTTCACATAAATACTCTTTTGCTCTAGGTCATTTACCAAAAATTTCCTTTTAATTTAAATAATTTCTCGTTCTCTCTAAAAAAGTATAAAAGCCGAATCATCGGAGAATACAGGGAGTCTCGCTTCAGTTTTTAAACGTGAAGCATCTACTAAAGGCCTTATCCCGGGGCCGCATTGCCCCGCGATCCTGCAAGCCTCCATCTACATTTGAAGTCGTCGGCGTAGTCTACTTCAAGCGCGGGGCCACACTACTCCGGGCGCTACGACTGCTTGCTCCAGGCGCTGAGTGCACCTACTGCCCGCGCTACCTTTGGGCGCTGCGACTGCTTGCTCCAAGTGCTAAGCGCACCTATTCCAGGCGCTACGTGCGCCGGCTCCGGACGCTGCGTGTGCCCAGACCAGGCGATGCGTGCCATCACCGCCAAGAAACTACAAGCTCAGCGTGTGCCTACTTCTACTCCAAGCGCAGCGTGTGTCACTTCGACCTTTAGGCTCCACTACAATACAATATTCTCCTATCTTTACTTTTTTTATCTAATTGTAATTACACGTCATCCATCATCATCATCATATTTCATTTTTTTTATAAAATTGTAAATACCTTTTTAAAAATTTAAATATATTATTTTCTTGTTCTACTTTAGTTGATTTGTTGTTCTTAGGTTAGGTTCTATATTTTTTTTAATTGTCGCTTCACGACAAGTATATTATCATATCGTAGGACATATACACTAGGAATATCCAAGTATAGCTTTGTTTTATAGAATTATAAAATTATATTTATACAGTTTGTGCATGCCGAGCGCAAAGGGTATGTTCTACTAACGCCTAAAAATCAAAATTCCAACGTTTTGTCGCATGAAATCGTATCCAGCAATCATATTATACATATAAATGATATAAAAAGCATATTGTTAGAAAGATAAATGATTGTTGAACTTATTAATATATTTTTTAAATCGATTAATTGCTATTTTTAAATAAACAAGGGGTTTGAGAGGCTTATGGTGTGGATTTATCATGTCCCCAAGGCTTGTAAACACTATAACTTTTTAAAATATCAATTGTTTAACTCCATCTATTTTTTAATCTCTTCATCTATCATGTTAGAAGCCACTGAATGTAAATGGCAGTGTAATTTTGTTTTGTTCAGCTATTATTATTTTTTTTCGGCTCGAAAATAGCGAAATTTTCGTTGATTTGGTAGCCTCGTATAAAATTATTTCTGTAAATGGGGAGCTACAGCCACAGAGTACCTTACTCACTAACTCAGTTCGCCATCGCTATAGATTACTGTATATATCAGTTCGTGGTCAGCCGCCGTCGAGAGTGAACGTTATTTCGGTTGTTTGAAGAGGCTCAAAAAGATCGCTGTACAAAAACACAATATTCGGATAAACAAATTTCTTAAATACTTGATTATAATAATAATAAGAGTTTTTTTTATAACAATATTTTAAAAGCACGGAATAAATAATAGTAGTACGTACTAAAAGTAAGTAGTATCAATTATTTTGTCATGGGTGAAATTTTCATGGATTTCGAAGGTGTTGAAACCGATAGGGTTGTCGAAATGTAAATCCAACATGGCGGCCGCAATAAGTATCAATTTTTTCATAATGGGTGTCATTTTCATGGTTTTCGAGGGCGCTGAAGCCAATAGTGCTCATCATCATCATTCATCATTACAGCCCTTCACAAGTCCACTGCTGAACATAGGCCTCCCCCAAGGAATGCCACAAAGCACGGTCCCGAGCCACCTGCATCCATCGACTTCCTGCATGTCTTACCAGGTCGTCACTCCATCTTGTGAGAGGACGCCCTACACTTCGCCTACCGGTACGAGGCTGCCACTCGAGAACCTTTCTTCCCCATCGGTTGTCGGTTCTTCGAGCTATATGGCCGGCCCACTGCCACTTCAGCTTACTAATCCGTTGGGCTATGTCGGTTACTCTGGTTCTACTGCAAATATCCTCATTCCTAAGTTTATCACGCAGAGAAACTCCAAACATAGCCCTCTCCATAGCTCGCTGAGCGACCTTGAGCTTTTTCATACGGCCGGCAGTGAAGGACCACGTCTCAGTTCCATAGGTCATCACTGGCAACACGCACTGGTTGTACAATTTTGTTTTAAGGTTTTGAGGTATTTCTGACGAGAAGATGTGTCGTAGCTTCCCGAACGCTGCCCAGCCGAGTTGAATCCGTCAATTGACCTCTCGGTCGAAGTTGGACTTACCTAGTCGGACTATTTGTCCCAGGTAAACATACTCGTCAACAACTTCGAGCTTAGTGCTCCCAACAACTACCGGCATAGGTGTGACATGGACATTAAACATTATCTTTGTTTTGTCCATGTTCATCTTAAGACCTATCCGTTCGGAGACACTATTGAGGTCATTGAGCATAGTGCTTAGTTCCTCCAGCGATTCTGCCATGAGGACTATATCGTCGGCAAATCGAAGGTGGGTGATGTACTCGCCATTGATGTTAATTCCGTATCCTTTTCAGTCCAGAAGCTTGAAAACGTCTTCCAATGCAGCGGTGAAGAGTTTCGGGGATATAACGTCACCCTGTCTTACACCTCTCTGCAATTGGATAGGTTTCGTACTCTCGTTCTGTACTCGGATAGCCATCGTAGCTTTACTGTACAAACACTTCAGCACTTCGATATACCGACAGTCAACTTGGCACCGCTGAAGGGACTGCAGCACCGCCCGAATTTCGACGGAATCAAAGGCTTTCTCATAGTCCACATACGCCAGACATAGTGGCAAATTGTACTCTTCGGACTTCTGTACAATTTTCCGTAGGCTGCAATAGTGCAGTCGAAATGTAAATCCAAGGTGGCGGCTGCAATAGGTATAAGTTTTTTTCATCATGGGTGTCATTTTCATGGTTTTAGAGGGTCTCGAAGACGAAAGTGCTGTCAAAATATAAATCCAAGATGGCGGCTGCAATAGATATCAATTTTTTCATCTTGGGTGTCATTTGCATGGTTTTCGAGGGTGTTGAAGCCGATAGTGAGTCGAAATGTAAATCTAAGGTGGCGGCTGCAAGGGTTATCAATTTTTTCATCATGGGTAACATTTTCATGGGTTTCGAGGGTGTTGAAGCCGATAGTGCTGTCGAAATATAAATCCAATATGGCAGCTGAAGTAGGTACAAATTTTTCATTATGGGTGTCATTTTCATGGTTTTCAAGGGTGTTGAAGCCGATAGTGCTGTTGAAATGTAAATCCAAGATGGCGGCTGCAATAGATATCAATTTTTTCACCATGGGTGTTATTGTCATGGGCTTCGATGGTGTTGCAGCCGATAGTGCTGTGGAAATGTAAATCCAAGATGGCGGCTGAAGTAGGTATCAAATTTTTTCATCATGGTATCATTTTCATGGTTTTCGAGGGTGTTGAAGTCCATAGTGCTGTCGAAATGTAAATTCAACATGGCGGCTGCAATAGATATCAATTTTTTCATCATGGGTGTCATTTTCATGGTTTTCGAGGGTGTTGAGGCCGATAGTGCTGTCGAAATGTAAATCCAAGGTGGCGGCTGCAATAGGCATAAATTTTTTTATCATGGGTGTCATTTCAATGGGTCGAGGGTGTTGAAGCCGATAGTTCTGTCGAAATGTAAATCCAAGATGGCGGCTGAAATAGATATCAATTTTTTCATCATGGGTGTCATTTTCATGGTTTTCGAGGGTGCTGAAGCCAATAGTGCTGTCGAAATGTAAATCCAAGGTGGCGGCTGCAATAGGTATAAGTTTTTTCATCATGGGTGTCATTTTCATGGTTTTCGAGGGTGTTGAAGCCGACAGTACTGTAGAAATGTAAATCCAAGATGGCGGCTGAAGTGGGTACCAATTTTTTCATCATGGGTGTCATTTTCATGGTTTTAGAGGGTCTCGAAGACGAAAGTGCTGTCAAAATATAAATCCAAGATGGCGGCTGCAATTGATATCAATTTTTTCATCTTGGGTGTCATTTTCACGGTTTTCGAGGGTGTTGAAGCCGATAGTGAGTCGAAATGTAAATCTAAGGTGGCGGCTGCAATAAGTATAAATTTTTTCATCATGGGTGTCATTTTCATGGGTTTAGTGGGTGTTGACGCCGATTGTGCTGTCGAAATGTAAATCCAAGATGGCACCTGAAGTAGGTACCAATTTTTTCATCATAGGTGTCATTTTCATGGTTTTCGTGGGTGTTGAAGCCGATAGTGCTGTCGAAATGTATTTAAACTACTTTAAAAAATCCGTTTAATCATGCTATACGTTATTTTTAATGCGAAGGCATGCTCAATTGGATTTACCAATATATTTTTTATATCGACGGTTAATTATTTTAAATATACATTCTTTATTTCGGGAATACTTTAATAATTTATCAAGTAGAAGAAGTATTAATAAAAATATACGTATATCTTGATATATAAAAATATATTCGAGTCGTTTATAAAATAACAGGTCCTTACCTATGAAATTGCCGTAGCATTACTAGCCATTTCAAATCAAAATAGTTTTTGTTTGGCTGATAATTTTAATTTTATATCTATCTTACATACATAGAATTCTTTTCCAAAATTAGTCATTTGTTTATTGATTAGCGTTGTTTTCATCGTATTTGAATCTTTTGCGTCATCATGGATACGTTAAAAATTCGAGCAATTATGGAATATGACTACTGTCGTGGCGTCGAGACATACCTTGCACAGCTATGTACTCGTAGGCACACAAACGAAGAAATTTTGAACCGCACTGTTAACTGTGACGAGAAATGGTTTTTGTTCTTTAATCGCTCAGGAAGTTGGTTGGATCCTAGTTCAGCCCTTAAACAATACCCTAAACGAAAACTTACCCCTAGAAAAATGATGTTCACTATTTGGTCCATAACGCCGATGTGATTCGATACAGCTTCTTACCGAACAGAATGAGCGTTACTGCAGATGTGCACTGTGAAAAGCTGAACATAATGATAGAGAAGCTCGCACGTCTCCAACCAGATTTGGTCGTTTGTCCTCGATGTTCCTGCATGAAAAAGCGCGCGATCTCACAACAGACGGTCTCTAAGTTACAGGAGCTAGGGTTGGAAGTTCTTCGTTATCCGTCGTACTCACCAGACCTTGCGCCTACAGACTTCTATTTTTTCCGGAATTTGGATAATGTTTTGGCGGGAAAAATTTTCAATAGACTTTGTTGCCTTCCGTCCAACTGATTTCTTCAAGATGGGCATCAATAAACTGCCACTGCATTGACAAAGATGCGTCGATTGCATGGGTGATTACTTTGATTAATAGAAGTAAAAAAATATAAAAAAGTACGTTAACGCCTGAAGTATTACACTAACCTCAAGCGTCAAAATAATAAAAAAATGACAATTTCATAGGTAAACACGTAATATATTCGTGTGGAAAAGACCTTACTCTCTACATCCGGCATGAGATGCTTCAAAGCGATGTTCGATTTACAAACTGTCTAGTTTACGCCAGAATAAGGAGGAAATTTTACTTCTCCAAGTATATTCAGCATTTGAAGATTTATATTGTTCTGTTTAGTTTTCAAATGTGTTCTTATACAATGCAAACTGTTATGTCTTCTATAAATTTTAAACGTGAATTTAATTTAAATTAAAAGACCAGTGGCAGATTTAGATTTTTTTAAAGCAATCAATCTAAACAAAGTTAGTTTTCATTTATTTTCTTTACATAGAATAAGAGGTAATAAACGAAAACACAGCCATCTGAATAGAATAGAATAGATTAGAATAGAATCAGCATTATAATGATGAATAGAATCATTTTTATTCAATAAAGATTACAAGAATACTTATTGAAAGTCATATTTTACTTTTACCACTGGATGGCAGAAAAACCTCTGTCCTGGTAAGAACCAACAAGAAACCCAGCGGGACTTTTATTTAAAAACCATAATTTACAATATAATATTTTATACCATTGTTATGAAAACATTTAGAAACAGCATGGTAGCGATCACCTCACTCCGAGGGGTTGTTATCAGTCATGTACTCTTTAGTAGTATAATAAAGTATACTAGACAATCTTTGCTTAATAAATATTTTAATACTTTTAATAGATAATGTTTGTATTTATCTTTCATCATCATCATCATCATTACCCTTCACAAGTCCATTGCTGAACATTGCTTCCCCCAAGGAATGTCACAAACGACGGTCCCAAGGCACCTGCATCCATAAACTTCCTGCATGTCTTACCAGGTCGTCACTTCATCTAGTGGGGGGACATCCTACACTTCGTCCATCAGTACGAGGCCGCCACTCTAGAACCTTTTTCCCACATTGGTTGTCGGTTCTTCCAGCTATATGGCCAGCCTATTGCCACTTCAGCTTACTAATCCATTGGCTGTCAATCACTCTGGTTCTACCGCGGATATTTTTTTTATAGGAGAGGGGACAAACGAGCATGCGGCTCACCTGATGGTAAGTGACTACCGCCGCCCATGAACAACTGCAACACCAGGGAGGGAACTGCAGATGCGTTGCCGGCCTTTTAAAAAGGAGTACCCTCTTTTCTTGAAGGTCCCTAAGTCGTATCGGTCCGGAAAAATCGCTTATGGTAATCGATTCCACAAGGAAGTCGAGCGAGGAAGAAAACATCTTCTAAATCGCACAGTGGTGGACCGCCAATCATCCAGATGGTGTGGATGGTATCGGGAGTTCTGCCGCGATGTGCGTTCGTAAAATCCTCATTTCTAAGTTTATCACGCAGAGAAACTCCGAACATAGCCCTCTCCATAGCTCGCTGAGCGACCTTGAGTTTCCTCATCCGGCTAGCAGTAAAGGACCACGTCGCAATTCCATAGATCATCACTGGTCACACGTACTGGTTATACAGTCTTGTTTTCAAGTTTTGAAGTATACCTGACGAGAATATGTGCCGTAATTTCCCAAACGCTGCCCAGCCGAGTTGAACCCGTCGATTGACCTGTCGGTCGAAGTTGGACTTACCTAGTCTTATTATTTGTCCCAGGTAAACATACTCGTCAACAACTTCGCGCTTAGTGCTCCCAACAGCTACCGGCATAGGTGTGACATGGTCGTTTTACATGATCTTTGATGAAATCGAAGGAGAGTGATTTACTCGCTATTGATGTTCATACGATATCCTTTCAAGTCCAGTAGCTCAAAAACGTCTTCCAAAGCAGCGGCGAAGAGATTAGGTGAGAGTTGCCGGAATATAACGTCACCCTGTCTTACACCTCTATGCAGATAGATAGGTTTCGTACTCTGGATCTGTACTCGGATAGCCATCACAGCCCTACTGTACAAACACTTCAGCACTTCGATATACCGACAGTCAACTTGGCACCACTGAAGGAACTATAGCACCAATCAAATTTCGACGGAATCAAAGGCTTTCTTATAGTCCACATACGCAAGGCAAAATGGCAGACTGTACTCTTCTGTCTTCTGTACAAATTGCCGAAGGGTGTGATGTGGTCTATGTTAGTAAAGCCTCTTCGGAAACCAGCTTGTTTGGGAGGCTGGAAGTCATCCAGCCCGCGTGCGAGACACTTCGTAGTGACTCTCGAAAACAGCACGTAGACGCAGTTCAGAAGATAAATCCGTCTGTAGTTCTTCAAGAAATCATTGTCGCCTTTCTTAAAGAACAAGACCACCGCACTTCTACTCCATGCTTACGGTGTAGGGCCACAATGGAGGATGGAATTAAAGAGCTTCTGAAGAATTTCAAGTACCGGTTTTTCACCCGCTATCAAAAGCTGCGCTGTAATTCAATCCTTACCTGGGGCCTTGTCGTTTTGAAGGTGCTGGAGAGCCATTCAAATCTCACTCAGACTGACGTCCGGAATATCATGGGAATAGAGTCGGATAACACTTGCTCTTCGATCGTGACACTTGCGTGTGGTTCCAACGATGATGTGTACAGCTGGCCACAGAACCTCTCAACCTCACTCAAAACCTCAGGTGACCCGGAAACGACGTTGCCACACTCGATCTTCAACTTCAACAGTTGGATCTTTCTGGCCGACAGATCTCTAGCAACGACTTTGGAGCCCTGATTCTGCTCGAGCGCTTCTTCAATACGAGCAGTGTTAAAGTTGCGGAAGTCCCATCCCATGCATTTGGCGATCTGTCTGTTCAGTTGGCTGTATGCTGTCAAATCTACTGCATACTGCAGCTTCATAATCCGTCCAGTACCAGTCATAAGATCAAGAGTGTGATCGGATAGATTTTGTGTTCTTCTGCGGTGGATCTTGCAATATTCAGCTCCGACCGCATGGACAGCTTCCATGAGCTTATCATTCATTCATATCGTTCACTGTATTGCAATATTTTAGGCACTGAAAACGGTTTTTTTTTAGGATACGGGTGACAAACGATCACACAGTCCACCTGATGGTAAGTGGTTGCTGCGGCCCATAGACATCTACATCTATCCTCGTTTGCTAATCAAAATGCAGATGCGTTGTCACTCGTGAGGGCTAAGATGGAATGCCTCATTTGCAGTAAAAAGGACCTCCGGCCACCTGCACTCAGACAGGTGTAAAACGCAGAGGTAAACCTCTACTTCACGCTGGTATTCTGTGAGTTCATGGTACCACCCCGGTTCGAGCCGGCCCATCCGTGCGACAGCAAAAGCTGCCGCGTGGCTCTACCACTGTTTGTAGCCTGAGCTAAAAGGTTTCGGCACTTTGGATTAGACCACGAGAGGGTCGGAGCGTTGACTTCGTTAGACGTGACCTTTCCAACTTAACATTTAGGTTTAGTTAGGTGTGCATTTCTCCATTCGGTGATCGCCGCCGGTTTTCACCCTCGCGATCACTAAGACACACTAAACAATTATCGTCTGGTCGTCATAATGAAGTCAGTCTCACTACCTTCAGCTCACTGTTCTCATTTGTGCCTAGTTTTGCGTTGAAATCTCCCATTAACACCGAATAGTGGGTTTTGGAGGAATGCATGGCTTTAGATATATCTTTCTTCATTTCCTCCAACACCTCATCAGGATGGGCCGAGGTTGATGCGTTAACCTGTATATCTGTATACCTTCAGCGAATACCGTTATGTGATTCTGAGTATAAGGTACGCAACCCTCGTCGACACACTCTCAATCTTTACAACGTTGTTCACGAGAGACTTATGGACGATAAATACGACACCTCATTGGGACAGATGGTCGCCCTCCTGGTGATGGAACAAGTTGCCGGATTCGAAGATTACCATGCCATACCCCTCTCTTCAGACCTCTGATAATCCTATAACATTCCAGCGCAACTTGTCTATCTCAGTCTTCTTCTACTCCAGGATTTTCTCGTTAGTCCTCAGGGTACGTGCGTTATAATTTGTCAGGTCGAGTCGTCTTAGATGGAAACCGTCTCTTTGTAACTTTCATCATGTTGCCATAGTTGCCACGCTAGGCGAGTGGGTTAGCAACCGCAGTTTTTTTATTGTTGTTTTAATGTTATCTGAAAGAAGCTGCTGCCCGTTTTCCGTCTCAGTTTCCCTCTGTCGCCTCTTACGATATCCACGGGAAGATATGAGGTAGTGGGGATTATTACCGGCCACTACACGGGGTGTAGGGGGGTTATCTATCAAAAGGTTTAAATTATATATTTTCTAGTACTTTGGGATAGTAAGTGAATGCTGTTTCTCATAAATATAGACATCTATTTTCAGGTTAGAATCAAAGTTCAGATGCGTTATCACACCCGAGGGCTAACATAATAGATATTATACTTTTTTCAGTTAAAAGTGTCTCCGGTTCTCTACACTCATCATACAAATCTCAGCAGTATTAAGCTGCTATTTCACACTAGGATACTAGGATAAAGTTATTAAATTATTGTATTGTCATCGGTCTTTGATACGAGTGCAATCTTTCAAGTCAATCGGCAATATACAAATTAGTGAAAATTATATTAAAATATTCCGTTACATAGATTGATAGTCAGATACACGCGAAGCTAATAAAAGATTGTTAATACCTCTTTTTGCTAAATTTACTGATGTGTTAATATAACAGTCATTACAATGCATAAAATATTATACAAAAGTGCACTGCACACTACGTGACCATAAAACAGCACTCAACCATGAATAATTATTATTCACACGTGCGTTTGAGAACATAATTCACGCTTTGTTAAATTATGGCGATGCCCTTTAAAAATATTCGTAAGCTTTTATGACACTGTAAAAGAAAATTGAACTGTTATTTCTGAATAAAGCTACACTACTATTTAATTTTTTTTATTTAAACTTTATTGAACCTCACATCAGTACAAGATCCAAAGACGGATTTCATGCTGGAAGCATTCTCTGCCAGTCAGCCTAAGCAGTAATAAAACTGCGAAGGCGGTTACAAAGAACATAATTGTATAAAAAGTCGGGGAAAAAGTTTCTTCGTATTTTATGTACAAATTCAAATTTATATCCAATTTTTTTTTCAAAGTTTAATTACATTTAATTATAATATATATATATATATGTGCCATATTATTCGATAATTTGTTGCCATCTTGTAGGTATTGACGTAACCCGTTTCTGAAGAAATCTTGGTATTTTTTATAAAAAAAAAATGCAATAAGTAGTTTTGATAAACCTCTTTCGATGTTAAGCTAATACTACCTTAAGAATTCTGAAGACACTGAAATATGTGGAAATCTGAGGGTGTAATGTCAGTACTATATGGTGGATGCATTAACACTTCCCAACCAAGCTCGCTCAATTTCTGCTGAGTGGTCAAAGTTGTGCGTGGTCTGGCGTTATTATAATGAAAGACCACTCCTATTCTGCTGATCATTTTCGGCCATTTTTTCTCAGTTTCTTGCTTGAGTCCTATTAGTTGTTGGCAGTGTAGATCCGAATCAATGGTTTAACCTGGTGCTCATATAAACGATACCCTTCCAATACCTCCATACACACAGCATCAACTTATTGCGTATTAATCCGGGTTTCGCTACAGTCTGTGAAGCTTGACAACCTTTGACCATAATCTTTTCGCACGTTCTTGTCGTAAGTGATCCACTTTTTATCACCAGCGATTAGTATTTTTTAAAATTATTCGGTTTCGTTACGTTTCAATAGATAATTGCAAATGAGTATACGATTCATTAGATTTCTTTTAGTTTCCACGATAATAATAAAATGTTACAGTAGAGAATTAGTACACATTTTAATCTACCTTATAATCTTTCTTTTACTAATGGAAAATCTCCAGATAATTTTGAAAAATATATAGTAAAGCCACCAGCCACTAAAATAAAATATTTTTATTTCTATGACTTAAACAAATTTAATATTTGTCAAATACCATTTTTAAACATACTAAATCTACTGCCGCTTTAGGAGGTTCCTCTGAACGCAGAATAAACGTTGAGAAAACTCCGGAGGTATCCTGCTTTTTATATATTTTTTAATTAGTGGTAGAGCCATGCTGCAGCTATATTAATAGTATAGTTGCAGCACGAATGGGTCGGCTCGGCCGGAGAAGGACCACGCTCTCACAGAATACCAGCGTAAAATAGCAGCTTAATACTGATGTGTTTCGTATGGTGAGTGTAGAGAACTGAAGACCATTTTTACTGGAACAGAGGCATTCCATCTTAGTCCTCACGGGTGGCAGCGCATCTGCATTTTGATTCTTTATTAAGGAAAGATGTAGATGTCTATGGGTCACAGCAACCACTTACCATCATGTGAACTGTGTGCTCGTTTGTCGCCCTCCTACAAAAAAAATAATATTACACATACACAGCCTATAAAAGTACACTCCTGAAAATATCCCTCCCCATAGAATGCTTCATAAAGGGGATTTTACCACAGTTGCCACTCTAGGCAGGCAGGTTGACAACGGTTGGATAAGGTTGGCCACTAAACAGTATCACTACACACAGTACACGCGGTACTACATATTATACAGAATAGTAAATGACAAAAAATCATTCGGCAATGGGTTCTATAATATACTCAAAAAAGATGACTATAACTTTGGAGCTTATCAGCGTATAGCGAACCCAAGTATACCAGCCCCCACAAACTGCCCCACCCTGTTAAACAGAAGTACGCATAATCATTGCTATTATGGCAAACATCACCTTATGAGACAATCTTAATGGAGGCCTATGTTCAGCAATAGACTTTGATAGGCTGTAATAAAATGAAACGAATTTGATAGTTACTTATATATTTTTAAAACTAGTTCATTAAGTTTTCTTTTACCGCATTCATATTACGTGACAAAGTGCAATAGAGAAATACTATTTATTCCACCTAGTAAACTTAAATGTGTTTCACATTTAAAACGCCAAATCCAAAAACATTTCTCCACAGCAGTTTTGATTTTAATGTAAATCTTTGAAAACCACCTTTTTATCATCATCATCATTACAGCCCTTCACAACTTCACTGCTGAACATAGGCCTCTCCCGAGTAATGCCTGTATCCATCGAATTCCTCCTGCATATGTTACCAGGTCTTCACTCCATCTAGTGGGGGGGGGTCATATGCATAGTGCTAATGCACTATTCGTCTTATTATTATTGATAATGATTAATTGCGTAAGCAAGACAGCAAGTTGAATATTCGTTCTCACTTTTACTATTTTTAACAAATAACATTTCCTGGTGTATTTCAAGATCAGAAGTGGGATCTCCTGTTGTATTTTCGACATATTAAACGCAACCTCGTTGAGAAAGTTTTCTAAGATCCTTTTAGAACTAACTACTTCTGAAATGTTATTAAAACAAATATTATACACATCATTTCAGTCTCCAAGTTTAAAAGCATCTATGGAATATGATTCAAGACGTGACTATACCTCAAAGTTTCCATTTGAATATAGGTATCATCCAATTTAGTTGCGTCGCTTTGATGTGGTTTAAGGTAGCGTAGCTTTTTACTTTCCATAATTTAGGATGAAAAAGCAGCCATTTTAAGTGATTGTTGTATTTTATTGACGTGCATCAATTTCTAATGTTATAAAATTGTGTTCTATTTACGTTACTAGTTTTTGACCGTGGCTTCACACTCGTGAAATTCTGGTAGAGCAGCATACATTTTAAGCGATCTAGTAACTCAAGTAAGTTACAGCTCGTGTACGTACCATTGCTGAGTGCAGGTACCCTTTCACTTTCACAGGTTCGGCACTTTGATTTAGGTACGATGGAATGTTTCATTTCATATATGTCAATATAAGACATGCGGACAATTATATAAATATAAATAAATTATATACATATATATACATGTAAATTTATGTATGCGTTAATAATCATTTTAATGATTCTTTTTTATGAAATAGGATATAACGTCAGAACGTGGTCATATGGGAGCTGGGACAATAAGTTTGTAATCGTACCGTATGGGTTGGAATATTTTCTATTTTAACCTTTACGGTGTCGAAAATATGGGATGAATATATTAATGTTAATATTTAGACGACATATTTTTTAATTTTATCTTGTGATTTTCTTTAGTCCACTCAAAAGGACCAGAAAATTTTACTTTTAATGAAAAGTAAGTAAAATCTAACTTTAAAGTACTAAAAACATAAAATACACAACAGCTTCTGAAGTCGGGGTTTTAATTTTTTATTCTTCTATACACTATGTTTTAGCATCTCTGCATATAGTAGTAAAGTGTAGAGATGCTAAGTCTAGAGATAAATATAGACCGTATTAGAAGGTCCAACGGGGAAGGTGCACGATCCTCCACATCTAGAATCCGCATAGGCGAAGTAACCATTTATGTCAGACCATATACCAAGGTAAAGTCATAAACAGATCTTTCCGCATGATCGGTTAAACGAGAACCAAGCCATTCAGCGGAGTGGCCGTTAAAATCACCAAGAATCACGATCTCTGCAGATAGGACCTGTTGTAGCACGGATTGTGCAGCGATTTGGACGCGGTCGTTGAGTTAGTCTGTGTCGGCATTACCTATAGAGGCACCCGTAGACGCAAGGATTGTCGTAGCTGACCAAGACTTCCGAAGCGTCGAAAACAGATGTCCTCTCTGGCATATACGCAAATTTCACCCTGAGGCACAAAGTTGTTCTAATTTGTACCCCGGATAGGAGAGATGTATCGACCCGAATGGACACCTGCGTCTCAGTTAGAAAGAGCAAGGTCGGCTTCGCCGTCTACAGATTTTTTTTTTCAAAATTTTTGTTACAAATTATTTTTTCATCAGCACACCACAAGTGACTATAAAAAGCGAATTATTTTAAAAAAAGCTCATCACGCATGTTAAAGATGTAATCTATTAAATAAAATTTTTGAAAAGATAAAATTAAATAACTAATCGATGTTGAAATTTAATACTGCTTTATCTCTACTGGTTTTAAATCGTAAGATAAACTCTAATCATTAAATGGATAGGAAGGAGCACGCTCTTTCGAAGAGCACTCACTCTCCGTTAATAGTCTGTTATGTTGTGAAACTAATTACTACAACTGAGAACGAATTTAAGCTTAAGAGCAATCTAACTCAAGTATAACGTGAAATAAAAAGGTTGTTTTACGGTAAGCGTATAGTTTGTGTCCATAACTCTGTCCGCGTAGTAGTTGAAAATAATATTTTTGCAACACTGAATTTTATTCTTTCAAGAAGTTTCTGTTTATGATTTCTTTCGCGTGGAATTCAAATTGCTTACGTCATAATGTGTGATAACTACAGGTTACATTTTATACTGGTACCTTTTTTTATATGAGAGGGGAAGTAGGATAGAATTGCGGCTGCCGCTGAAGGTCCCAATGCTCTCCAGTAGAGGTTCCACTTCATTGTTAAAATGCAATGTGGTACAAAAACAGTTACTTTAATAATACTAATCGTTGCTGGTCTGAATCTATTTGTTTTTCTTTTTGTCGAACACAGAGATAGTTTAAATGAAAAGATGAAGTTTTTATTTACATATATTTTATTGAAAATCAAACAATCACTTTGTTTTCAAAACACCATTTCTTAATACATAAAACATTTTTTGACGCACAGATTTTCTTAAGAGTAAAACATTTATACAGTAAATTATATTTACAATAAAGTTCACAAAGAGTACTTAAATTGGGAGCTCCTAAGCAATTTATATCTATGATAGTGTTATTTTCGTCACAAAGATCTTGTACCCATTTTGTTTTTTCACACCCTTTTAAAAACATATTTTTATCTTTCAAATATATCTTGATTATTCTGTGAAACTGTATATAATGAACAAATCTCTCACTCCATCGATACCCTCTGTGCTTTTCAATCCAGCAAATTTGTTTTTTCTCTACAAGAGATAGTGAAGTGATAGTCTGAGAGCTGGCGACGAATTTTGGGAAGGTCCTTTGGGCAAGTTGAAATTATGAAAAAATATAATTTCGTCAATTGGCGAATCCAGTCCTGCGAGTCTGGCTGAGCGTTTACGGTTATTTTGTTACTGCGCAGCATATAACATTTGCAAAAAAAATCCCAAAAAAATATGTTTTTTTTGCAACTTGATTTCTTCTTTATTCTTTAATTTAGTTTTTATAAATTCAAGAAAATAATCCCAGACGTTTTTGTCGGTTGTAAAGTATTACCAGACCTCTCCAAAATTTCTATTTTTTTTTAATTCCCAAAAAATATACTTTTGTCAATCTCAAATTTTAATCACGTATTTTTTGAGTAATTTTTAATAACACCTGCAAATCGCCAGACGAATTTAGTGGTTGTAAACAATTCCCAGACGTGAATAAAGTTTACCAACTAATACGACAAAAAAGTCTTATGCGTAGCCATAAATGCGAGAAAGATAGCTTATTTAAGAATGCCGGCAGCAGATGGAGGCCTAAGCTCCTCCAGCTAAGCTCCTCCGGGCGATCCTGTACGTGTTCACAGGTTCACGGGAAGTTTGCAGTCTGTGAACACGTACAGAATCGCCCCCGTTACTACATTAGATTTGATAGACCACAAATCCTCGCTAAAGAACACCGATTCCTTCCAAGGATGATTCGCAAGGCTATTGAAATCAAGAAACATCCTAATTTCAATAGAGAAGATGGCTGGGTGCTACCATCTGCTTAGAATCCCATAATTAATAAAATTAAATCCCAACACAAGCATACAACTGCAAGACTTCATGATACTGTTAGTTCATACTGCGTAGATCAGAACAAAAATTAATAATTTTAATCTGGAGGTAGCCGTGGTTAACTATGACATTGGGACGTCATACAACTCAGTCCCCCCCGTGACCATGGGTGCTGGAAAGAGCTCGAAACGTCGGGAATATAAAATAAGTTAATATACGCGATAAAATCCGTAAAATTAGTTTTATTCATTTTTGCTGTTTTTAAATCCTTGAAAATCTACGATTATTGTATTGCTATTCATGATATTTTCTTAACGATATGACTCAGTGGTTTGTACTCGAATATACAAACGTTTATAATCAAGCAATTTAAAATAATCAGCTGTGTGATCTGGTATTTCTGGGACTGTTTCGAATCTAACAACACTTAAAGAATCAGTTATTAAATAAGCGCTTGCAGAAATACTTTTTTATTATTATGATATAAACATAGATCAGTATAAATATATCTTTATATATAAAAATTACGTGTCACGTTGTTTGTCCGCGATGGACTCCTAAACTACTGAACTGATTTCAATGAAATTTTGCACACTGTGTGCATTTTGGTCCAACTTGGGAGATAGGATAGTTTTTATCTCGATAAATGACCCTCAAAATTTTTTATGCATATTTAAGGTTTTATATAGGAAGGGTCGTCGGAAAGGGCAGAGCAACGTCTGCCTGGCGAGCTAGTTATATAATAAAATATAGTTTTATATTTAGAATTTTAATTTATATTTTTTATTTAGATTTTCGACTTTTGATTTTATCTGTAAGCAAATACACGTTATTTAAAGGATTGAGGCAGGTACTAAATATTCCTAAAAATGATTAAAAACTCATTTTATTACTATACTAAAGAGACAGTAATTAAATAAGATATATTTAATATAATGAAATACTCAGAACTGGAAGCACGAAAAAAAAATAATTTATATAAGTATATTTAATGGTTAAAAAATTAATTATAATACAAAAAATGATATTTGTCTTTATTATTGTAATATAATCGACTTGAATTTCTATTAATTAATACATTTTGAATATTTTAAACAGAATTTTAATAAATTTAAAGGTTTTTAAAGACAATATTGAGCCTTTACTATATTATAATACTTAATGTTCGAAATGAATGTATTTTAACTCAATTGTTTGTCGCTGTCTATCTGTAGCCAAATGATGGACAGATCTAAACCTTTAAAGACTATCGAGATGTCGTCTCTGAGGCCCAATTTGTGCCCCGGCTACGAGAGATATAAAGTATCAGTCGGAGAGGACATCCGTGACTCGTTTAAAAAAAACAAGGCTGGCTTCGCCATCTCCAGATGGTAGCGGACGGCGTTAAGGTTTGAATGAAGTCGGAAACGGAGACCCTTTTTACTGGAAATGAGGCATTCCATCTTAGTTCTCACGGGTGAAAACGCATCTGCATTTTGATTTTTAATAGAGGATAGATGTAGATGTCTATGAGCCGCAGCACCAACTTACCATCAGGTGGAGTGTGTGCTCGTTTTTCACCCTTATTCTATAAAAAATTCCCCGGATGCTGCAGAAATTCAGGGATAGTGTGACAAGGGTCGCCTTTGTCTTCTGTCGCGTGGCTCTACCATTGTTATTAGAAAAAAAACTATTACAATCATCATCATCATCCTCGTTACACTCTATTAAAGTCCAATGCAGAACATATGCCTCCCCCATAGATTGCCTCTTAGGCGGACACTTGTCGTAGTTTGGATTGGTAACCGCAGTTTTTTTTTATTTCTAGTCGTTATGAGAAGGCGCTGCTGCACATCTTCTGATTTTGTCCTCTGTCGCCTCTTACGACACCCACGGTACGATGTCAGATTGCGGATATCCCTACACCGCCACTACACCGTTTCGGTATGTGACCACTAGACCAGATGAGCATCGACTGATCTCCATCCCACCCCATCCAGAGGATAGGAATAATTTACCAGCATCTGTCTTTGCATACAATTAAAATGTCTTCAAGGCAAGAGTGAATAGACGTGTTTTAAGACAAGTCACCACTTTCCATCAAGTATAACCACTTACCACCAAGTGGGATAGTAGCCAATTAGACTTATAATAATAAAAAAATATTCAGGGAAAAAGTCAATCGAAGATGATATAGTAATAATTTTACGTCAATTATCAGCAAAGATCTACTTAAACGATCTACTCAATTTGGGCTGTTTTAAATTTAAATTGAACTTAAGTGATTCAAAACCATGTTGAAAAACATCAAGAATGTATCCAATCTATTTGCCTTGTCATTTGGATTAGAATATCATGCTTTTTTTTAGTATCCAAACAACGCTATTAACATAACAAGTATTTTCCATCTTAGTCCTTAGGGGTGAAAACACATTTGCATTTTGATTCTTAACCAAGGATAGATGTAGGTGTATATTTCACACAGTATACACAATCGTTTGTATATTATATACATAGAATATAAACAAGATTAAATTACAAGGATAGCTCTTGAAATGAAAACGGACAAGACAAAAGTCATGTGTAACGTCCATGTCGCACCAAAGCCGGTAATTGTTGAGTGCACTACACCCAAAGTTGTTGACGAATACACAATCATTTGTAGGTATATTATGTACATAGAATATAAACAAGATTAAATTACAAGGATAGCTCTTGAAATGAAAATGGAAAAGACAAAAGTCATGTGTAACGTCCATGTCGCACCAAAGCCGATAATTGTTGAGTGCACTACACCAGAAGTTGTTGACGAATACACAATCATTTGTAGGTATATTATGTACATAGAATATAAACAAGATTAAATTACAAGGATAGCTCTTGAAATGAAAATGGAAAAGACAAAAGTCATGTGTAACGTCCATGTCGCACCAAAGCCGGTAATTGTTAAGTGCACTACGCTCGAAGTTGTTGACGAGTATGTTAACCTGATACACATTTTTGGACTATGTAAGGTAAAGGCACTTTAATTTCAATTTGTTCCAAAATTGGCACCATATTTCGTTATTTATTTAGAACTGCGTTCACGAGCGATTTACATGCTCTTTTTACTTTATTTTTTCTTCATTCTTTTTGAGTACCATGTCTTTTTTTAAATAATAATGTTTTGGTTATTTTTGTACTGGGGGTGAAATTATTTGTGTTAAACTATTTCTAGAATTATATTTTTAATCGAAAACATTGAACTTTTGTTTGATTTTAAATCAATCAATCTTGAAAATACCACGGCATTAGGTGCCAAATATTTCAGCCGATTCCTTATTCCGACGTGAACCGCAGAATAGCGATATCAGCTACTGGATAAAAATTTTATTTTTCGTGATTGTTTTTATGATTAGGCCATTCCCGCTTCGGATTCGACAAGTTAAAAAGACAATAATTAAAATCTAATTCCAAGGTATACTTTTGTGTTTCGTCCACTAATTATAGCATATCAACGGTAATCTACTTAGGTATTTTTTAATTCATTTTACGGGAAAGCTTAAAAGGAGAGAATTAAAAGCTTGTAATTAATAGTTACTATAATATAGTATTATAATAGTCGTATAAAACATATACTTATTGAAAGCAGACTCCTAAAGTAATAAAAATGTGTGTTTGTGTATGTGCACGCTTTTTTACCTTGACATACAGTCTACAAACTATTGAAAAAGGACCATTTGAAATCATACAAAATTCACAGCTAATTCGGTCAATCAGTAAACCTTGTCGGCAACATTTTAAAATTCTTTGATGACAATCTCTACTCTGTGCGACTGTTTGACCACAGACTGACTACTAATGTTTTGGTCATTGGTCTTTGAGTAATAACATACATATTATAAATATATTAATCTATGATACATATTATGCTTATACCATAGACTTAGAATATACTGCCGAGTATATTCTAAGTCTATGGCTTGTACTTACTCTGAGATATTGGCATTATGAACGTTAACAAGGTATATTTTAATTAATTTAATGTATTTGTAGTTATACTTTATATCAATTTTAGCTTTCTCACACACCTTCTCTACATAAACTTTAACAATGCTAAAACTGAGATTCCTCCTTGCGCGCAATATGCTTATTAAAAGGTACAAAATGTTCCCTTCACGTATTGATATACATTGATAAAGATATTTTCTTTTTGAGAGTTAAAATAAAATATATTTCAAGAAGTCAGAAGAGCTCTCCAAAGATTTAAGTGCCATAAGATATGAAAAGTATGGGATTGAAACATTCAAATATGTCGGTAGTCCCGATTCTGTTAGCTTAAACACTCAAAGCAATCTTATATTTCGTCAACACTCAGATGTTTCAATGTAAAAAGACCTTTTCTAAGTGCTTACTGAGCCAAAACGAGGTAGAGAGGATAAGCGATTGCCGTAAAGTAGTAAGCGAGCAACCTGGGTTCAATCCCCGTCGGTATCAATGAAATTATTAATTTCAATTTTATGTATTGTATGTACGTTTCGTGATGAAATATACAAAGTGAGGAAACCTACATGTCTAAGGAATTAAATATTTAGAGGATATGTAAAGTCCGTCAGCACCTACCGATGCAAACAGCGGAACGGTGGTAGAGCCACGCAGCAGTTTTTGCTGTTGCACGTATGGGCCGGCTCGAGCCGGGTTGGTGCCACGACCTCGATAATACCGGCGTGAAGTAGAAGCTCTGCTTCTGCGTTTCGTCTGGTGAGTGCAGGTGACCGGAAGCCCAACCCCCCCCCCCCTCATCAACATGGTAGCGGAATTACACGTTAGACTACCCCAGGAGGGTACCAGCAACCCTGGAGAATCCCTCGCTGAGCATTCACGACCAAACTACTCCACTCCTGGGCGTGGGTGCTCAGGCTGCCCCGCGTATTCTGGGGGGGCAGGGGGAATTCTGCTCAAAAACATAATTGCTCGGGGCAAACTAAGCAACAATACCAAGGCGACCCCACGCTATCCGTGAATTTCTGCAACATCAGGGGACTTCACTCGGACCTTAACGCCGTCCACTACCATCTCGAGACGACGAAGCCGGCCTTGCTCTTTCTGACCGAGACGCAGGTTTCCTCTCCGGCTGATATTTCGTATCTCTCCTACCCGGGGTACAAATTGGAGCACTCCTTTGTGCCTCGGGCTGGAGTTTGCGTGTATTTCAGAGAGGACATCTGTTCTCGACGCCTCGGCAGTCTTGAAGGTTCAGACCTATCCATCCTATGGCTACGCGTAGACAGCGACGAACATCCGCGCGTCTACGGGTGTCTCTGTAGGTCCCACAGCGGTAATGCCGAAACAGACCGACTCATTGACCACGTCCAAATGGCTACAGATTCCTTGCTACAACAGATCCCATCCGCAGAGATCAAGATCCTTGGCGATTTTAACGCCCACCACGCCGATTGGCTTGGTTCACGTTCAACCGATCATGCGGGGAGATCTGTTTATGACTTTGCTTTGGCATATGGTCTGACACAACTGGTTACTTCGCCTACGCGGATTCCAGATGTGGAGGTTCATACACCTTCCCTGTTGGACCTTCTGCTGATCTCTCATTCGGACGGATATCAGGTTTCCGTCGATGCCCCTCTCGGCTCTTCGGACCATTGTCTGATCCGGAGTGTGGTGCCACTCACGCTCCCCTCGCGGTTACGTTCTGCAGGTTGCCGCCGTGTTTGGTATTACAGGTCGTCGGATTGGGACGGAATGCGGTCTTTCTTTGCATCCTACCCATGGGGGCGGGTCTGCTTCACGCCGGATGATCCCAGCGCTGTTGCTGACTCTGTCAATGATGTCGTGCTACAGGGAATTAAACTATATGTTCCATCATCTGTGGTACCCATCGGAGACTGATCTCAGCCTTTGTTTGGTCGCTCCTGTAAGACTGCATTACGCAGTAAGCAGGGGTGTCATCAAGCCTGGGCTGCGACTTCGGCGACTCGGGTTGTAAACGCCAGCATACTTAAAAAGAAGTATAACTTCGCCTCCAGGTCCTTCAAAAGAGTTATTGCCAGAGCAAAGTCAAAGCACATTGGCAGAATTGGCGAGAAACTAGTTCGCCTTCCTTCGGGAACCCGTGCATTCTGGTCTCTCGCCAAAGCTGTCCAAAGGAATTTCTGTAAGACATCACTACCATCTTTGCACAGGGAAGACGACTCACTGGCCCAAGACGCAAAAGACAAAGCCGACCTTTTAGGCTCCCTTTTTACGTCTAACTTGACTCTTAATGACGGGGGTAAAACACCGCCGACCATCCCGCGGTGTGAGTGCTCCATGCCGGATGTGCTCTTCTCACAGCGCTCGGTTCGCAAAGCACTCCTCTCCCTGGACATCCAGAAGTCGAGTTGGCCTGACGGAATCCCCCCAATTGTGCTGAGGACGTGTGCTCCGGACGTGGCACTGGTCCTAACGCGTCTTTTCCGGGACTCCTACTCACAAGGCATAGTCCCGAATTCATGGAAGACAGCTTTTCTCCACCCAATCCCTAAAAAAGGCGACCGTTCAGACCCGTCCAACTATAGGCCTATCGCGATCACCTCCTTGTTCTCCAAAATAATCGAATCAATTATTAACTGCCAGCTCATTCGGTACCTTGAGGATCACCAGCTGATTAGTCACCCCCAATACGGTTTTCGTCGGGGTCGATCAGCTGGTGATCTTCTGGTCTACGTAGACGGTGACGGTGCATGCTCCGACTACAAGCCTATTAACGCTGGTGTTCCACAAGGCTGTGTGCTATCACCAACGCTGTTGCCTCTGCATATCAATGATATGTTGCTAACCGGTGACATTCATTGCTATGCGGATGACAGCACTGGTGATGCTCTATACACCGGCCGTGCCAATATTTCTCGGGAAAACGTCGCCGAGTACCGGAACAAACTTGTGTCTGAAGTCAAGTCCTTGCTGAACAAAGTCTCGGATTGGGGGCGACTAAATCTAGTTCAGTTTAATCCTCAGAAGACACAAGTTTGCGCGTTTACCGCTAAAAAGAACCCCTTTGTCGTATCTCCTCAGTTTCAAGGCACTCCCCTTCTTGCCTCAGCCAGTATCGGAATCCTCGGAGTCGACATATCGAGTGACGTGCAGTTTCGTGGTTACTTGGAAGAGAAGGCCAAACTGGCCTCTAAAAAGCTTGGCGTGCTCAGAAGAGCGGGACAGTATTTCATGCCGGCACACCGCCTGCAACTTTACAAGGCGCAGGTTCGGCCTCACATTAAATACTGTTCCCATCTCTGGGCAGGGGCTCCCAGTGCCAGCTCCTTCCACTTGACCGCATCCAACGCAGAGCGGCTCGAATCGTCAACGACCGAGTCCTTTCCGATCGGCTCGATGCATTGGCACTGCGAAGAGATGTTGCATAACTTTGCATTTTCTTTCGCATCTACCACGGGGAGTGCTCTAAGGAATTGTTCGGATTAATCCCAGCCGCCAAATTTCACGAACGCACATCGCGGCAGATCTCCTGATACCATCCACACCATCTGGATGATTGGCGGTCCACCACTGTGCGATTTAGAAGATGTTTTCTTACTGGCACGACTTCCTTGTGGAATAGATTACCATCAGCAATTTTTCCGGACCGATACGACTTAAGGACCTTTAAGAAAAGAGCGTACTCCTTTTTCAAAGGCCGGCAACGCATCTGCGATTTCCTCCCTGGTGTTGCAGCTGTTCATGGGGGGCGGTAGTCACTTACCATCAGGTGAGCCGCTTGCGCGTTTGCCCCCTCTCCTATAAAAAAAAACTTAACTAATTCACTACCTCCTCTCATATCCTCTCGTCATCATTACTTATCTCCACTAATTCAAACTTTTTCAAAAATATAAACAAGCCTACCCCAATATATAGGCACATATAAAGGCTGCGACTTTACTAAATTGTGCATCGCATTTGAGACTGCACACGCGACGATATGTCGAAACATTTCCGTAAAAGTAAGATTTAAAAGACAGTGATGACGAAGATACGGGTGACAAATGAGGGCACAGATTCTGTGTGATTTCACTAAGGCGAGTACTGTATATCCTATCTGTAGAACCATATTTTTGCAATTTATTCTTCTGCTCCAGCATCAGCTATTACTTACGAATGTTACAATATAAACACGCTTTTTTCTCCTAGTAGTAGGTTGAACAGAAATAACTTTTCAACATATACGCTTGAAAAATACACACACAAACACAACATATTCATTTTGTCCTTTCAGAACCCACAACAAACAAAACACATCATCTCAAAAAGGGTTCAAAAAAGAGGAGATGTGTCGGATGTTATATTTAAACTCCGTACCTTCTTACCAAGTCGTCTGCTGACAACTGAAAGCTGACAAAAAAGTGAAGAAAATTCCAACAGAATGCATTGGGTGCTAAAAATATTATTGTTTGACCTGTTTTATTGAAAAACACCCATATGTTTGACAAAATAAACTGTACTAGCAAGTCATAACTTTTCTGTTATTAAGGACTTAAGTCTAAATAATTAAGACATTTTTAAACATATATACATTTTTTTTCTCTTATATGCCTCAGTATCATTTAAAAAGTGGGTACTACTTATCTTTTTTAGAATAAGTACAATTAAAATAAAGTATACCGCTATTTTTATTTCGCATCATTAAGCTATTTGAAAAACTGCCCTTATTCAGTGTGGTACTGGGCGTATAAGATCCCACATTTTATTTTACCTACAGATTCTCAACTAATTAACCCAACCATAGACGGCGGCCGATTTAAGTGTATCAATTCATTTTTAATAAGTACAATAACAAAAATCAATGTGTTTATTTGACTTTACGCCAAAAACGATTTTAGTCTCCTAAGGTCGGCGGGGCTTTACAAGCCCAGTGCCGCCATAATGTCTGGTTTAGGACTAGGTTCAAAACGTCCCGCAGCGCAGTAATGGAAAGTATAGATAAGTCAGTGCCGTGGTTAACTTGTTAAGAATAAAAATGCAGATGCGTTGTCACCCCTGAGGACTGAGATAAAATGCCTCGTTTCCAGTAAAAAGGGTCTCCAACTCTATACACACACCATACGAAACACAGCAACATTACGCTGGTATTCTTTGAGTGAGTGGTCCCTTCCCAGTAGAGCCGACCCATTCATACTGCAACTACAATATAGTGGCTCTACATTCTAGTTGTAGGTACGTTTTTAATTATCTTTCTTCATCTTAAAGAATATGGTCAATATCAAAAAAAAATCAAATAAAAAAAATGTACTGTATCATTGACAAGAAATATTATGTGACTTTTACTAAAGAAATTATATTAAATCACGCAAAAAAGTGGATGTATCTATGGGCCTCATCATCCACTTCCCAACAGGTGGAATATGAGCTTGTACATCAGCCTAATTTTTATTTAAAAAAATATACTTTCTAGTTTGACAACAATCGAAAAAATCTGAATCCAATCATGTTTTTTATTCATGTAATTAAGCCCCTGTCACTGTAAGTATCTCGCTGTTTTAATTAAAAGCACTTTATCAAGCCAGAATAGCTTCGTGGCAATCGTTCTTCAGACAAATTAAAATTTATAAATAAATATCAGTATATGTATTAATTGTAATCTTTCAAAGGCTGAAAAATCTTTAGCGATAATTATATTCCTTTTTTGATAATATAATTTTACCCAACATATGATCAAGTTCTACAATAGTGTTTCGGAGAATATAGGTCACTTTGTTTTCTATACAATTTCAAAATAAACCTTCAAAATTAAACGTGGGAATTTAATCTCTTTGTACTAACTTTACAAGTAAAACACAGCCTTATATATCCAACTGGTAGGCACAGGCCTTTTATCATTGCAGAGAACCTCTCTGAGAGAGGACGTTGGTGGATTTCGCATGTAGCAAAGTCCCGCAGTGAGGATACAAAGAAATAGTGGGCAAAAAGACGCAAAAAGATATCTAATATATACTGTTAAAACAAAACTTTGCTTGCAATTGTAAAGAACTTTGTTAAACTAAGTTCTGAATTTTCAAACAAATAAAGCAGAGGCAGGAACTTATTACGATTTAACTTTTGCTAAAGCTAAATTTGCCCAACAGATAAGTTATACGTAAATTACAGAGTTCAACATGTGATCTAGTAAACTTACTTCTTTTTTTGAACATGAAAAATTCTTCTTTAAAAAGAGTTTGTCATATTCAAATAATGAACCATTTACTTAGGCGTTCTTAGCAGCTGTTTCTGATAAAATAACAAAATATATAAATCAAGTGCAAAAGGGCGCACTCATATTTATGCCATTTGCTGTCGTTCGCCGCTGAGGCCATAAGGCTATGGAATAAATTACCTCCTCATATCAGGAAACCGACTTCTGTTGCAGCCTTTAAAAGAATGGTGACTGATCACTACCTTTCTTCTTTCAGCAACTGACCTTCTTATTTAAATGTTTCTGTATAAGTGTATTATAAATTACTTAAGTTGTTTTTGTATAATATGTTTGTATGTAAGTATGCTTAAAATGTATGTATTATGTATTGTTTAAAATTATGTATGTTTATGTATCATGTATAGAGTATATTATTTATGTTGTTTGTAGTTATATATATATTTATTTTTGTATTTACAAGTATACTATGTATAGCTATGTTTATATTTACATTCACGTACATATTCTCAAGTTTTTATGGCACCTGCTTAAGTTTCTCTGCTTAGCTCGTGGTTGACTGGTAGAGAATGCCTAAAGGCATTAAGTCCGCCAATTGTACATCTTAAATGCAATAAAGATTTTTAAATAAAATAAAAAATGTATGATAAATATTGTAAATATGTCAATCCTGGCCGGCAATAATGAAATTGTCAATTTTTGATATATAATGTGTTCGGCGATGAAGGAAAACATTGTGATGAAACTTGCCCGACTGAGGAATTAAATGTTTCGAGGTCATGTGAAGTTCACCAACACTTACTCGAGCAGAGGGGCGGGCTAATTGCTCCATAACGCTCTCAGAAATTAGGCAAGTCCCGTGCTCAACATTGGTATGGAGACTATAAATTTAATGAAGTATAATAAATATAGTATACTAACTAATAAATAATGACTTGTATAAATGACCCTCTAGCGGCGGTGTAAGAATATCCACTACCCCATATCATCCCGTGGGTGTCGTAAGAGGTGACAGAGGGAAACTGAAACAGGAGATAGTCAGTAGCATCTTTCTGGTAACATCTCAAAATTACAAAAAAAACTGCGGTCAACAACCCGCTCGCGCTGCGCAGAAGGCGAAGACATGCCATAGATATTCCTTTTTACTATAATTTAAAATTAAAAATTTTGTACAGCCGAATCAATATAAGTTATTAAGAATAACTCAAAAGTTATTGGTCTGACCTTGATCAAATTTATATAGAACTACACGAGAAGTATCAGCTTTTAAACAAAAAAAGAATCATCCAAATCGGTTCACCCAGTAAAAAGTTATGAGGTAACACACATAAAAAAAACATAAAGTCGAATTGAGTACCGTCTCCTTTTTGGAAGTCGGCAGAAAATTGACATGAAATACTAAAGGACCTAATACTGTTGTAGAGCCACGCTTCAGCTATATATGGCTGTGGTAAGAATGGATCTTCTCCACGCGGGCAAGGACCACGATCTCACAGAATACCAACCTGGAACGTCATAATAATACTACTGTCTTTCGTATAGTGAGTATAGAGAACCAGAGATCATTTTTAGGGTTCCGTACCTGAAGGGTAACCAACGGGACCCTATTACTAATCCTACGTGCCTGTCCGTCCGTCTGTCTGTCAGCGGGCTGTATCTCATGATTCGTAATAGGTAGACAGTTGAAATTTTCACAGAATGAGTATTTCTGTTGCCACTATAATAATAAATAACTTAAAAATTAAAGGGGACTCCCCTACAAGAAACGTGTATTATGATAGTACGGAACCCTTCATGCGTGAATCCGACACGCACTTGGCCGTTTATACTTTAAATGTACGTTTATACTAGTAACGAGGCATTCCATCTTTGTCCTCTGGGGTGACAAAGCGTCTGCATTTTAATTACGAATCTAGGATACAAGTATATGTTTAAGGACAACATCATAACTTAAGAGCAAGTAAACTGCTCGCAAGTCGCTCTTATTCTATAAAAAAATATTTTATGAGATACAGTTTCCCACTAACATTAATAAGTAATATTTTCCGATAGGCTGCATCTACCAATGATCTCATACTTTTCTAAAAGCGTTGTAAAAGTAACTGTAATGGACTCTATATACTTTATTGTTCCATAATTGAGTTCCAAGGGAATTTATAGGGATCCATAAAAGGTTATTACAAAGTTCGGTTGAAAGAATGGAAATCAAACGAAAATGTTTCAGGTAGTAACTACGTGCTTAGATTGTTTTATGAAAGTTAAGGTGTAAACAATTGTTCCTCAAATAACTTACTTAACGAATGTGGCCGTGAAACTCAAAAAAAAATGGTGGAATAACCTTTCGTAAACCTTTTTTTACTGGCTTTCCACCTTAGTCCTCAGGTGTGACAAATCTGCATTATGGTTCTTAATCGAGGATAGATGTAGATGTAGAATGTAAATAGGTTACTTACCATCAAGAGAACAGTATGCGTTTGTCATTCTTATTCGACAAAAACATCAAAAAATCTAAATGGATCTATTTTAGTATGCTTTTCTATGAGTAGATGCTATTGTACATCTGCAATTTCAGTTTCCTTGTCTGTCTACTCTTACGACACCCATAGTATGATATGAGATAGTGTATTTCTTTTACACCGCCACTGCAAGTCACATATGATACTCGGTAGTCAATTATGGATTGAGTAGTTATGGGCTAACATTCAAAACACAGTTAGATCGTATAAAACATTCACAGATTAGACTACTTAAGTATTTAGTAAGTACTACAGTGTAAATTAAATTAGGATCAATTATTTAACATATGTAAAGCCAGTGCATGAAAAAGTAGAATAACTCATTGCTTTAGAACAAAATTAAATAAATAAAATGTAAATATCGTACCAGGCAAGTCGAGAATTATAAATATGTAAAACCACACACATGACTCTTATAGTAAAAGAACTAGGCAATATTGAAATCCGCTAATATTTAATAAATAAATACATAGCACTGTAACATTAAAGAAAAGACCGAATGATACTTTACTATGAAACTTATAACGTTTCTACCTATAATAAATATTAATTAAAAATAGAGACATTTATTGTAATAAATATACCTTAGATAAGTATATTAAATGTAACATAAAATGCATATTAATGTATTAGAAAAGAGCGCCATTATCGCCAACAAACTGTTGCACAATTTGGTGATGTTTATTATGATTGTAAATGCGTGTATTTTATATGTACAAAGGTATATAAAATATATTATTAATATATAACTAAGATTTTGTATTATAAAATTGAAACTAATGTGGCAATTAATTAGTCGTTAGTACCAAAGAAAGAGACAAAAGACAAGTCTTCGAGAAAGACCTCAAGCTCTTGTACTTGTTAAAACCGAAACGATAAATAAAATAAAAAATCATATTTACGCCACTTAATAACTTTACAATTTTAATTTCATAAGACCTGAGCTATGGTAAGCGATTACATAAAAGATTTATTTCTTTATTTATTCTTCATTGTCACACTTTACAACTAAGGTAACCATGGGCGGACTTAATGCCTGTCGGCATTCTCTACCAGTCAACCCGTAGCGTGCTGAGGTACGAAAATTGGTAGATGTATACTTCCTTATTGATCTCAAAAAAAAATATACACATATCAACACAAACTATATAAATACAAATACATATATAAACAATTTTACATACACATACATACAATGTACATAAAATATATAAACATATAACTAATAATCATGTAACGATGTTTTATTTCGAAAGGTGTTCAGGAGTTTAATCTCTTAAACGAGCGTTTACTATGAGCTTTTCGTATGTATGTTTTCGGGTAAGGAATTCCAGAGTAGACTGAACAGTGAAGGATTTCCTAGAGAATCCAGTGAAATGCGTTGGAACACTAAATTCATTATAAGACGAGGACCGCAGAACTCTGTCATGAGTAGAAAAAAAAAGTTGATTTCTTTCCTTAAGATATAAAGGAGAAGCTAGGTCGTTTAATATGGAAAAGAGAATAAGTAGAATTCTCGGCTTGCGCCTCTGTTTGATTATGAACCATTTAAGGCGATAATGATACAGAGAAACATTATCATACTTTCGAAGCCCGAATATATTCTGCTTGACCATGTGCCACTCCGCAATATTAAATATACCCTACTGCGTGTGGACCTCATGGGCCACACCATAAAGTCTACTACTGCCAAAGGCTAACCTGATATATCAGTCTGGTCACAATAAGCTTGGCAGGCGGGTTGACAACCATAGTTTTTTTTCCTAGTTATTATTAGAACAATGCTACTAAGTACTCATGTCCTGATTTGTTTCGCTCTGTTACCTCTTACGAAACACACTGGACGATATGGAGTAGAGGATTTTACAACGCCACTATATAATCATCTATATTTCATATTTTACAAAAAATCTCATTTATTAATTAAAATTTTATTAATAAAGTAAAAGAACTTCAAGCAAGGAATTAAATTTTTTCTTGTACGTCGCTGCGCCTAATTAGTACGTTAACAAACTTAGTCGGAATTCCTAGGAAGTAATAATATTGACTCTGTTAACATAATTGATTAAGTTTCGTTGAAAAATTCCGCTTCTCGCAATGAAAATACCTAGGTTGAAAGGTTTTAATTACCATTCAGTGTATTAGCTATGATTTAAATTAATAATGTACGTAATTAAAATATTACTACTTAATAAAACGACCTTCCATGGCAGCTGACAACAACTGGATTCGTAAACCCAAGATGGACCTAAATGGTGTGGTAGTGGTGCGGAGACAATTGTCGTATTGCGAGACGCTGCTCTCCCTACCCTACACAGCCATAGACACGATCCACCGCTAGGGTCAGAAAAACTGGTGCTTTCGAGTACTCTTTTTTTCCTGGCCCGTATCAGACTCAGGAAGGGAAGGGGGGAGGGGCGTTAAGCAGGTAAAGTTAAAGGCCGAGAAGGAAGCTGCACCTTGTGTTCTGATGCGGCTTACTTGAGAAGGAAAAGGGAGGGTAGGATTTTTCCTCCTTTGAGGAGGGCTGGCATAAACCGTCCTCACCCCCGCGAGCCGAGTATGCGTAGGCATTTCCTTTTACGTGGTAGAGCCAAGCTGCAGCTATATTTATAGTATAGTTGTAGCACGAATGGGTTGGCTCGACCGGGGAAGGACCACGCTCTCATAGAATACCAGCGTAAAATAGCAGCTTAATGCTGCTGTGTTTCGTATGGTGTGTGTAGAGAACCGGAGATTTTTACTGGAAAGGAGGCATTCCATCTTAGTCCTCACGGGTGACAACGCATCTGCATTTGATTCGCAAGCGAGGAGAGATGTAAATGACTATGGGCCTAAGCAACCACTTACCATCATGTGGGCTATGTGCTTGTTTGTCACCCTATTTCTATAAAAAAAAATGTAAAAAAGTGACGGTTCACCCACAACTGCTCTTTTCAGTACGTAACATTCGCTAATAAACAACAGAATTTAAGTTAAATGAACAACACATTCGGCAATTAAGATATTAGCGACGATTCGGTGTACTTTTTAATGAGCAGCCAAGTTTTAGTTGTCTCGGAGAACCTCATTTACAATTCATATTTGTATATATAATCTTATGAGATTAATGGAGCGATTACTAGACATTTTGCAAAGTTAGCGTTTGGAATATCCGTTGATATTTATCATGATTCTAATTAAGATTAATATTAATTCTACTGACTTGTTACAAACTGGAGAATTGAAATAACGTTAAAGATATTTCACGTATACATATAATATATTTATACATATGTCTATTATGTAGGTATTTTTACTATATTATAGACTTACGCGGTACGATACGCGGTAGAGTCAGCAGCTATATTATGCTTTGTACCAAGAACAGGTCAGCTCGACCGGGCAAGGACTACGCTTTCACATAATACAAGCGTATAATAGCAGCTTAATCCTGCTGTGTTTTATATGGTAAGCATAGAGAACCGGAGACTATTTTGGATTTTAATCCTTATTGAGGATTGATGTAGATGTCTATCAGCCACAGCATCTACTTATCATCAGGTGGGCTGTGTGCTCGTTTGTCACCCATAGTAAATTAAAAAAAATTGCCTTTAATAAATACGAAAAAAATTGAACAGTGAATTTCATTACTACTAGTCCGATACCTATGACAGACTGAAACTGGCCACGGTCGACCTTGTGCTTTTAGTAATGCCACATATAACAGCTTCTACATGATAGAGTCGCGCTTTAAGAGCAGAGAAAGGTATTCTCAACCAGGAAAGGACCACGCTCTCACAGAATACCAACTCAAAATAGCAGCAATAATGCTGCTGTTTCGTATGGTAAAGAGGATCGGAGAACTTTTTACTGGTATCGTAGAATGCTTTGACTCTCTCAGTTTAATCTGTTACAACGCATCTACATTTTTATTTGTAATCGATAGAAGTAAGTACTTCTACCCTCGATTACAAATAAAAATATATTTTAATAAGTATAAAAATTACAGGCATTTATAAAAAAAACTCGAGAAAATTTTACACACTGTGACGGTCTTTTAACTCCTGTTGATACAAATTTTCTCTTTTTATTAATTTTCTTTTTATTATATAATCCCAAGTAATGCTTCTGAATACTATTGCTTAAAATTTATAGCCAACTGCTCCAGTCCAGAATGAAATGTAATTTTTTTCCCAAACAAGTATTCAAAATAATACTTTGCCCAGGTTTCAATGACTGTACTGAAAAAAATATATACTTCACGAGTGTGGCCAGTAACTTTAAAAGTTGGCGCATTTAATAAGAAAAATAAAAGAATAACTGAAGCAGAATTATAATGGCCGAACTGAAAAGAGGATTTTTGTCTCTTTCACACTTCGTAAACAGGTTCCCTCCGTTTCATTCAAACTAGAATCTCATGCACTAGGCTTGGGGAAAGTACACAAAAATAATTTTAGAAAGTTAAGGAAAATTATTTAACTACAGGGTTTCTTTAAAACAAAATTTTCCATAACTTAACAAATAATCTTGCAATTGATAAACCATTTTGGAATCCTTATTAAATGCGCTAACTTTTAAAGTTACTTTCAAAACTCGTGTATTAATTTTTTTTTTCAGTACAGTTTTTTAAAACTGGGTAAAGTATTAATTTTGAGCACTAGGTTGAAGAGCCGTGGTAACTCAGATGGTAAGCGCTCGCTGTTAATTTCACAGTACGTGAACAACCCGGGTTCGATCCCCGCCGGCACGAGTGAAATTGTTAATAGCAATTTTAAGTGCTGACTTACCACATGCTCGGCGGTGATGGAAATCATCGTGAGGAAACCTGCATGTCTGAGCAATAATATATAGGCTGTAACTTTAACTTGATTGGGCAAAAAAATTAAATTTTCTGCTGGACTGGAGTAGTTGGTTCTAAATTTTAAGCAACAGTTTTCAGCAGCATTATTCAGGATTACATAATATAACCCCGCAATTGGCATGAAACACGCAGGGGGTTGACGGCTCATGCATGCCCGTGTGTCAGCCGACCCCGTGGGCCCATTTGTCAATTGAACACGCCTGGTCTTTAATCTACGTTGTTCAAAGATAAAACGCTGTTTTAATCTTGTTGTAATCTTTGAACAACTAAGATTAAAGGCCGTAATGTAACGTTTTCAAACGTTTTCGAAACGAAAATTTTCGACTGTTTTAACTTGCCGCGTAAAAGGAGGTATAAAAAGTATTGATATTAAAAAGTGTGTTGTGTGAAAAATATTTTTAAATATTTTCGATATAATGTTGTATTGTTAAGCAAATAAAACAAATATCGTTTTATATAATGGCTTAATGTCATAATTCTTACAATTTATGTACAAGAAACCGAGAAAATTACGTCACGCAATTTTGAAATAAGATTGGTAATATTATAAAAATAGAATTTAATATTTATAAAGAAGAATTAAACATCTTCATTCATAACGAATCGATGTGTATAAGTTTAATATATAGCTGGCATACAAAAGTAAAAGGATACCATAGTTTACATTAGCGCCTACCGGTATCGCGCGACCTCCCGAACGGCCCCTGACACTTGAAGCGTAAAAACATATATCGGTCGGGCATATGAGGGGTAAAGAAAATTCACATTTTTACACGTAGTAGAGCCATGCTGCAGCTATATTAATTGTATGTTGTAGCACGAATGGGTCGGCTCGACCGGGGAAAGACCACGCTCTCACAGAATACCAGCGTAAAATAGCAGCTTGACACTGCTGTGTTTCGTATGGTGAGTGTAGAGAACCGGAGACCCATTTTACTGGAAAAGACGCATTCTATCTTAGTCGTCACGGGTGACGACGCATCTGCATTTTGATTCTTTGTTGAGGACAAATGTAGATGTCTATGGGCCGCAGCAACCACATACCATCAGGTGGACTGTGTGCTCGTTTGTCACCTTCTCCTATAAAAAAAAAATCAATAACATTTAAAATTTGTTGCAACGGGAGTTAAAAGATAGTCATAGGATGTAGATTTTCTATTTTTTTTTTACTGTTTATATATACTACTATACTATATACTGGCTATATAACCCTTTTTTTACACTTATTAAAATACATAGCAGAATTTTTTATATATTTTTTTCTGTTAACTATTATGACTTGAGCCGATTCAGGCTTGACGTCGACTTCTGAGACAGCCTGTATAAATCAATTTTTTTACAGACTGTAGACTTTAAGTTAAAAACTTTATTCAGCTGGTTGTGTTTAGTTTTAATTTAAGATATTTTTACGGGGTACAGTCCTCACAATTCTGAGAGCGTTATAATATGACAAGGTATTGTCCGCTGCGCTGTTCCAATACGTGTTGACAGAATCTCTTGCCTTCGAAATACTTTTAATGCCTCAACATTCAGGTTTCCTCACGACGTTTTCTTTCACCGCCGAGCAGGTGGTAAATTAGCACTTTTTGCAATTAATAATTTCATTGGTGCCGGCGGGAATCGATTCCGGGCTGCTCACGTACTATGTTTACGGCAAGCACCTCGCCTTATACATTTGCGCTTTATAATGTTTAAAAGCCGCTTCCACGGTTCTTACCCTAACATTTGGTTATATTATGTAATAATGTTTTATATAAAATCTAATTGATACCCGGCGCATTGCTGCCGCACACGAAATATTTATGGAAATATCGTTTTACATTTGGAAGGTTTATGTTGTTTAATTAGTAATGATAACAATTTTATTGAAATTGAATGATATATGACTTTCAAATAAATTTTTCTGTACGATACACGCGCCACATATTGTCAGTAAATTGTACTATGTCTATAACCTTCCTGCAAGTACAAACAATAAGGTGAAAAAGTTTTAGTGCAGTCTGATGAACGATATGCAGCGAATAAAATACGAACAAACAATTATAACTTTTTATATATTAGAAAATTAAAATTTTGCACGTTAATAAAGATATTAAAAATAGCCATAAGTTTCTCTGCTTAGATTGTGGCGGACTCCCCCCAATTATACAATTTAAGTGCAATAAGAAATTTTAAATTAATAAATAAGAAAACCGAAGAAGTAATAAAACATGAATCAACAGTAATCACCGAAATACGAAGCCATAATTGACATTTTATATTATTGTTTCATTACAGTAAGCGAATTTCAGACGTGACCTGGATTAGATATGTAGGTACCAGCTTTCCTAACGATGACCCTAACTCAATTAGAAGGGAATAAACGTACAAATATTTGCGAGTAGATACGACACATACCTATATTTGTGGCCTAATTATTAAGTGGTGAAGCTTGCGAAGACACTTATTGATTTCACGATGTCTGTCCGTCTGTCCGTCTATCCGTCTGTCCGTCTATCTCACGATTATCTCGAGAACGGTTTCGAATTTTCAAATTCTGTTTTCAGCAATCGATTACTGATCACCCAGGCATCTGAACTTCCTATTTTGAAACTGATTGCTCAACGGCAACCGTTAGAAACCGCTACAAAGCTGATTGCTTCGCCGCTTTGCTATGCTGTTAGCTTGCTAGGTTTATTGATTTCAAGATGTCTGTCCGTCTGTCCGTCTGTCCGTCTGTCCGTCTGTCCGTCTGTCCATCTGCCCATCTGTCCCACGATTATCTCGAGAACGGTTTCGAATTTTCAAATTCTGTTTTTAGTAATCGATTACTGATCACCCAGGCATCTGAACTCCTATTTTGAAACTGATTGCTCAACGGCAACCGTTAGAAACCGCTATAAAGCTGATTGCTTCGCCGCTTTGCTATGCTGTTAGCTTGCTAGGTTTATTGATTTCAAGATGTCTGTCCGTCTGTCCGTCTGTCCGTCTGTCCGTCTGTCCGTCTGTCCATCTGTCCCACGATTATCTCGAGAACGGTTTCGAATTTTCAAATTCTGTTTTCAGCAATCGATTACTGATCACCCAGGCATCTGAACTCCTATTTTAAAACTGATCGCTCAACGGCAAAAAAAAAGCTGATTGCTTCGCCCCTTTGCTATGCTGTTAGCTTGCTAGGTTTATTTTCTACCATAACTATGTTTTTATTATTTAATTGGTAGTGCGACGTTGAAGCATACTTTTCACTTTCGCACTTTTCACGCAGTGTGAAATAGCAGCATAATCGTGCTGTGTTTCGTATGGTGACGACAACCGCAGAACCTTTTACTGGTAAAGAGAAATATCATCCACAAGGGAGACTATGATCTATCTGCATTCTGATTATTATTCCATGAAAGGTGTAGGTGTCTACGGGCCATTGCAATATTACCAACAAGTGGGCTATACGCTTGTTTGTTACCTTTACTTATTTTAATGAAAAAAATTGTATTGATTATTTTTAATTCTGTTTCATACAAATTATATAGATTCTCCTTTTTATCATCACTTAGCATTATTTTTTTTGGGAGGGTAGGCGTAAAAGCAACACATTTTTATATCAGTTTATTTATTTTTAATTAAAAGTACATTATTTCTTGGATTTATTGAGTTTTTATTGTAAATCATGTACAAATTTCTATTGTACACTATGACACTACCTACCAGCAAAAGTAATCCTTGTGATAATTTTACTTAATTTCATAACCCACTTATAATTAACACAGTATGGAATCATAGCAGCAGTCATTTTTTGCAATGTCTAAAATGTATTACACGAAAATGGACGAATTTCAGTAACTTTTTCAAAAAAAAAAAACCTCAGCAGGCAAGACCACTGCTACCACCTCGTCGATCGCTACTGACTTTGAGTATTAAAACTTTTATTGTTGCCGTATTATAAACACCGTGCAGCAGCAAATGCAGTTTTAAGCCTGGAAATTGATCGCCAGGAAATGCGGAGAAAGCGTCGGATGCTACTCTTGCATGGCGCGTCAAAAACTAAGACGAAGGAGCTAGATGCGCGCGTCACTTCCTTGGTTGCTGATCACTTAGACCTATCAAATTATTCTAGCTCCAGCATCAAGGCCAGTTATCGCCTGGGCCGCCCTGCTGATAGCAGACAAAAGCCTGTTGTTGTGAAGTTCGCTGAAGTTGCAGTCCGTAACAAATTGTGGTTTCATCATCATCATTATAGCCCTTCACAAGTCCACTGCTGAACATAGGCCTCCCCTAAGGGATGCCACAAGCACGGTCCTGAGCCGCCTACATCCATCGAATTCCTGCATGTCTTACTAGGTCAACACTCCATCTACTGGGAGGGTCATCCTACACTTCACTTTCTGGTACCAGGCTGCCACTCGAGAACATTTTTTCCCATCGGTTGTCGGTTCTTCGAGCTAAATTTTTTACACCGTAATGTTGTAGTTTCCTGATTAATGTTTCATGATGAACACAGTCGAAAGCCTTGGTAAGATCACAGTAAACACCTAAGGCATCCTGTGAATTCTCCCAGGCATTAAAAATATATTTCATAAGCTAAACACTGGCGTGAGACGTCGAGCGACCCCTTGTTAAACCAAATTGGTTTTTATGAAGTAATTTATTTGTATTAAAAAAAAATTAACAATTGATCCAAAATTATTTTTTCAAAAATTTTACTGAGAGTTGGTAGTACAGAAATAGGTCTAAAATTAGCGGGGTCCAATGTACTACCGGATTTAAATAAAGGTATTACTTTACTATACTTCATTAAATCAGGAAACACACCAGAATCGATACTAGTATTAAAAATAATAGCAAGATGAGGTGCAATTAAATCTATTATGGACGCAATAACTGTCACGGAAATCCCCCACAAATCTGCAGTTTTCTTTACATCAATGGTTTTGAAGTATTTTACAATATCTTGCGGTAATACTTTTTCAAATCTAAATTCTTTTAAACAGATATTAATATTCTGTTTGAGTAATGACTCGGCGACAGTTGGAGAAGTATTCAAAATGTATGTAAGTAGTGTGCGAAAGTGTGTAGATGTAACCTGACGCCTCGATGTAATCTGACAGCAGACGCACAGGCGCTGCTTTTCTCCAAAATGTGCGATCCCTCCAGTGAGCGTTCACCAATTGAAACCTTCTGCTTTTATTTCACTATATTAGTTTAACAACTTCAAATTCAACCAAATCAACGTTAATCGAAATTAAAACAAGTGACACGCTGCACAACTTAATGGTCGGTCAAAGTTCAATATCCCAGGTTCACTTAGCGCAAAATTATAACCACGAGCACGAACGCGATCTCTTCTCGAATCACAAAGTTAAGCGTTACACACGAAAAGCAAAATTCCTTCGTACGATATCAAAATGCCACAAAGCAACTCGTCGACGCAAATCAATGGTAATCGAAGTTAAGTTAATCACTCAAAAATATTACAACAAGAATTATATAAGACAAGCCCCGTTGTCACACAAAAACAAACTAAGACAACGCCATAGGAGGCACGCGACTTCATCATTACAGCCCTTCACAAGTCCACTGCTGAACATAGGCCTCCCCCAAGGAATGCCACAAAGCACGGTCCCGAGCCACCTGCATCCATCGACTTCCTGCATGTCTTACCAGGTCGTCACTCCATCTTGTGGGGGGACGCCCTACACTTCGCCTACCGGTACGAGGCTGCCATTCGAGAACCTTTCTTCCC